>OW240914.1:150917603-151042162 GCA_933207985.1 Pelobates cultripes | reverse complement strand
AGTGTTGCTTCTAAGTGTGTAGTTGGAGATATTCTGGAGAGTGTTGCTTCTAAGTGTGTAGTTGGAGATATTCTGGAGAGTGTTGCTTCTAAGTGTGTGGTTGGAGATATTCTGGAGATAACCTGGAGGTAATCTGAGGTATTCAGGAGGATAAATAAAAAGTTAAGATTTGTTTGATTTAAATTATTTTCCTCATTGGAATGGCAGACTTAGTTCAGTGTAATAGTTGCTATGCATTTGTTTCACGTTCCACTTTTTGGAGATTTGGTTGTTGTCTAATCTGTAGACAGTTCTATATTTTGCGGCAGGAGATTGTATTCTTGAAGTCTGAGATTTGTAAATTATCTGATGAACAAACTCAGACTGGAACTGCTGCAAAGCCACTGCCGCAGAGACATACTAGGAATGGCAGATGGATTACTGTAGGATCTGGTAGACTTAGACTTGTGGATAAAAGGCATTTTGCACAGTCTGTTGCTCTACATAATTCATTTTCTGCACTTTCAGAGTGTAATGGTGTTGTGGAGAGAGGCACTGAGGCTAGTGGTGTTGTGGAGAGAGGCACTGAGGCTAATGGTGTTGTGGAGAGAGGCACTGAGGTTAGTGGTTTTGTGGAGAGAGGCACTGAGGCTAATGGTGTTGTGGAGAGAGGCACTGAGGCTAGTGGTGTTGTGGAGAGAGGCACTGAGACTAATGGTGTTGTGGAGAGAGGCACTGAGGCTAATGGTGTTGTGGAGAGAGGCACTGAGGCTAGTGGTGTTGTGGAGAGAGGCACTGAGGCTAGTGGTGTTGTGATGAGAGACACTGAGGCTAGTGGTGTTGTGGAGAGAGGCACTTGAGGCTAGTGGTGTTGTGGAGAGAGGCACCGGAGACTGTCTTGGTGTTGTGGAGAGAGGCACTGAGGTTATGGTTTTGGTGGAGAGAGGCACTGAGGCTAATGGTGTTGTGGAGAGAGGCACTGAGGCTAGTGGTGTTGTGGAGAGAGGCACTGAGACTAATGGTGTTGTGGAGAGAGGCACTGAGGCTAATGGTGTTGTGGAGAGAGGCACTGAGGCTAGTGGTGTTGTGGAGAGAGGCACTGAGGCTAGTGGTGTTGTGATGAGAGACACTGAGGCTAGTGGTGTTGTGGAGACCGGCTTGGAGACTATGGTGAGGCCTAATAGAAAGCAGTTGTTGTTGGGGGATTCCATATAAGAGGTGTGGAGATGGACAATGGTGGTCTTGTGAGGTGTCTTCCCGGAGCTACTGCTCACAGAGACAGGAGACGTATCTGTAATATTGTTAAGCAAGCAAAGCAGGAAGGGGAATTGGATGTACTTGTCCATCTAGGGACAAATGACTTGGCTTGCAATGAGGTTTCAGAGGTTAAGGAAGTTTTTAGTGTTTTTGCCAATGATATACGGCAGGTTGCTTCCACACTGTCATTCTCTGAAGTTCTGCCTGTGCATAACACTCAGAACGACAGGCTGATGCGTATTAGGGACTTTAATTTGTGGCTTGGTGAATGGTGTCGGGAGCAAGGATTTGGCTTTATTTCTCATGGTAGCTCTGTTTGGAATGGAAATAAGCTGTACAAAAAAGATGGTTTGCATCTTTCTCAAAAGGGAACAAATGTTCTCAGTGAGCAGTTCAGAGGTTTTGCTAGGATGTATTTAAACTAGGAGGGGGGGGCAAAAGGGTGATAAAACATCAATCCAATTGTCCCCAAAACAAGGACAGAAGGTGCCTGTAGCAAGTGTGTTAAAAAATGATAAGCTTAGAGTCATGTCTACAAATGCTCGCAGTTTAGGGAAAAAGATCCATGAACTTGTGGCAATAATGGCAACTGATAGTGTAGATTTAGTCGCTGTTACTGAGACATGGTATAATGAGAAAAATGACTGGGACATAGCAATACCAGGGTACTCTTTATATAGAAAAGATAAGGAAGGCAAGAAAGGGGGAGGGGTGGCCCTGTATGTGAATGATAGCATAAAATCTAGCCTAATAAAAGTTAGTGAGGCAAACATAGAGTCCGTTTGGGTTACGTTAGAATTTGGTAATCACACAGTAACTCGTATAGGTGTGATTTATAGGCACCCAGGACAAATTGAAGAGTTAGATAATCTACTAGTTGAGGAAATAGCTAAAATGACAATGAAGGGGGAAGTTATCATCATGGGTGACTTTAATCTTCCTGATGTAAATTGGAAAACAAAATTAGCTACTTGTGCCAGGAGCACACATATTCTAAACTCCCTACTGGGATTGTCTCTAAAACAAGTTGTTGAGGAGCCAACTCGTAAAGAGGCCATACTAGATTTGGTGTTAACAAATGGAGATTTGGTATCAGATATTACTGTAGGTGAAAGTTTAGGATCCAGTGATCATCAGTCAGTGTGGTTTAATATAAGAACAGTGACTGAGTCACACCACACAAAAACAAAAGTTTTAGACTTTAGAAAAACAGACTTTTCTAAAATTAGAATATGGGTAGAGGAGTCATTATCAGACTGGAGCAATTTAAATGGAGTCCAAGAGAAATGGGATTATTTAAAAGTTGCACTATTGAAGGCAACAGAAAATTGCATTAGGCTTGTCAGTAAAAGCAAAAAATTCAAGAAACCACTGTGGTACTCCGCAGATGTGGCCAAAATAGTTAAAACCAAAAAGTTGTCATTTAGGAATTATAAAAAAAGCCAGAGTGAGGAAGACAAAATGATCTATAAGATTAGGCAGAAATAGGCTAAGCAAGTTATAAGAGCTTCCAAATCACACACAGAAGAGAAAATAGCACAGTCAGTAAAAAAGGGGGACAAAACATTTTTTAGATACATAAATGAGAAAAGAAAAGTAAAACAAGGATTAGTTAGATTAAAAACAACCTCAGTTGAGAAAAAGGATAAATGAGTCATTTATTACACATGAGTTTACAGAGGAAGAGGTTCTATTTCAACTGTCAAAAGTAAAGACAAATAAGTCAATGGGACCTGATGGAATACACCCAAAGCTATTAAAAGAGCTTAGTGGTGTACTAGCAAAACCATTAACAGATTTATTTAACTAATCATTGTTAACAGGAGTAGTCCCAGAAGATTGGAAGTTAGCGAATGTTGTACCCATTCACAAGAAAGGTAGTAGGGAGGAGTCGGGCAACTATAGGCCAGTAAGCCTTACTTCAGTAGTGGGGAAAGTGATGGAAACCATGTTAAAGGATAGGATTGTTGAACATCTAAAAACACATGGATTTCAAGATCAGAGACAACATGGGTTTACTTCAGGGAGATCATGCCAAACTAATCTTATTGATTTTTTTGATTGGGTAACTAAAATTAAAGATCAGGGTGGTGCAGTAGACATTGCTTACCTAGATTTCAGTAAGGCTTTTGACACTGTTGCACATAGAAGGCTTATCAATAAACTGCAATCTTTAAGTTTGAATTCCAATATTGTTGAATGGGTAAGGCAGTGGCTGAGTGACAGGCAACAGAGGGATGTAGTTAATGGAATATATTCAAAGCTTGGACTTGTCACCAGTGGGGTACCTCAGGGATCTGTACTTGCACCCATTCTCTTTAATATTTTTATTAGTGATATTGCAGAAGATCTTGATGGTAAGGTATGTCTTTTTGCTGATGATACGAAGATATGTAACAGGGTTGATGTTCCAGGAGGGATAAGCCAAATGGCAAATGATTTAGGTAAACTAGAAAAATGGTCAGAATTGTGGCAACTGACACTTAATGTGGATAAGTGCAAAATAATGCATCTTGGACGTAAAAACCCAAGGGCAGAGTACAGAATATTTGATAGAGTCCTAACCTCAACATATGAGGAAATTGATTATTTCTGATGACCCAAAGGTAGGTAGGCAGATAATGTAAGAGAGCAGCAGGAAATGCTAGCAGAATGCTTGGTTGTATAGGGAGAGGTATTAGCAGTAGAAAGAAGGAAGAGCTCATGCCATTGTACAGAACACTGGTGAGACCTCACTTGGAGTATTGTACACAGTACTGGAGACTGTATCTTCAGAAGGATATTGATACCTTAGAGAGGGGTCAGAGAAGGGCTACTAAACTGGTTCATGGGTTGCAGGATAAAACTTACAAGGAAAGGTTAAAGGATCTTAACATGTATAGCTTGGAGGAAAGACGAGACAGGGGGGATAATTTAAATATATAAAGGGAATCAACACAGTAAAGGAGGAGACTATATTTAAAAGAAGAAAAACTACTACAACAAGAGGACATAGTCTTAAATTAGAGGGACAAAGGTTTAAAAATAATATCAGGAAGTATTACTTTACTGAGAGGGTAGTGGATGCATGGAATAGCCTTCCAGCTAAAGTGGTAGAGGTTAACACAGTAAAGGAGTTTAAGCATGCGTGGGATAGGCATAAGGCTATCCTAACTATAAGATAAGTCTAGGGACTAATGAAAGTCTTTAGAAAATTGGGCAGACTAGATGGGCCGAATGGTTCTTATCTGCCGTCACATTCTATGTTTCTATGTTTCTATGTTTCTTTTTTTACTGCTCCATCGCAGACAGGTCAGAGTTTTTGTCTCTTCCCTTATTTGTATATTTTTTACAGTTTTTTATATCTTTATACCCAGATTATATACCTTTTGGTGTATTCTCATATATATCTACCGTTTATTTTATCTTATTCTCTGATTATATGCCCTTTTGGTGTTTTTCTTGTTACTATATTTGATCAGACTAGGGCTTCTTCACCCTAGTATACATCTAGCTTTCTGCTTACTAGGTAGTTTGCTCCCACTCCTTTTCCGCCCGTGGGCAGACCCGGTATCGCCCGACGGTTTTACCGCCGTCGGACTCTTTGTCTCCCCGTTACGACCTTCACCGCCACCCTGGTCGGCTCTTTGCCTCAAACCTAGCCGCCTCGCGGGTCCCGTCCCCACCCTATGCTCACGGCAGCTTCTTGTGAGATTGCAGCCGCCATTTTTAAATACTCACAGTGCCACCACCGGGGACGGAGCTCTGCTATCTCTCAGTTTAATAATCCAGAGGTCAGTCCGATATATATTTTACTTAATAAGCTGTATATAGGCACCAAAGAGATCATTACCCTGTGCCTGTCTGGGGTGCTGCCCCATAAACCGTGCTGCTTGTGAAGGTCGCCCTGTGGCCACCTCTGTCATCCTGCCTGTTTAGTACATATTTTACCACAACCAGTACCTGATACAGGCTGTGTATACCCTGCTGGGGTCTCTACACTTTACAAATTTTATCACACCAGTGCCTGATACAGGCTGTGTATACCCTGCTGGGGTTTCTTTCTACACTGTACCATATAAGTCATATATAGGCTAGATATACCCTGCTGGGGTTTTTCTGCACTTTACCATATAATTCAATTTAATTATTTTCCACCACACACCCTGCTGGGGTTACCTCCTACTTGGAGTATATATAGTGCACACTATTGCACCCTGCTGGGGTCAACATTGTGTCACTTATATACAGTGAATAATACAGCTGAACTTACCTCTACTACTGCTTACGCCCCGTGCCACATATATTATAACCTGTCAATATATATGGAAGCGCCTCAAAATACAGCAGACTTCTAAACCATGATAAATGAGGCAGTAGCAGCCTCCATGGAGAAAGCTCTCTTCAAAATGATGGCTTTTAATACCGATAAGAGGAAACCATCTAAAACCCACCAATCCCGACACAACTCAGATTCCGAGGATTCTGAACCACATAAGAGCCAAGTGCCCTCCACTGGCAAACGCCACTGGAAAGGGGAAAAGGGTCACCAGAATCCAACCAAGGGTAAGACTCCGGCAAAATGGCATAAGCCCTCAACGGTCACTACCCCGACCCCACAACTAGATTACTCCTCTGAATAGGAAGACACACATACCAAGTCCTTGGCCATTTTGGATGAATGGCAAGCAAACGAGTCAGACTCGCAGGAGGTCGCATGGGGTACCGATTCCGAATCTCAACCCAGTTTATTACCACACACATTGCTGGGAGACCCCAAGCACAGGACATTGCGGATAACCCGCAGGAAGACGAAGACGCAATTTTTTACCCATCAGACCAGAGACTGTTCGACCCGAGGAACCTAAGACATCCTCGCTCAGGGGACTGGACACCCCCAGATCCCGTTGCAAAATGTATGCATCTCTGGCTTCGAAAATCCATGGACAAGACCATTCGAAATTGACTGTGGTCCGAATGTCCAAGACCTTCTTTTCCTGATCACGTAGCAGAGACACCAGAGTTTGACCAGGTGATGACCAACTTCATGTCCTGTGGTGGCCATGGCCCACGCAAAGGCGTGGAGAAAGGTTTCAGAGCAGTCCAAGACTAGTTGCTGGACTCGGTGGGACCACTTTCCAGGATCATGTACCTGGCGGATGATGCTCTCACGAAGGCAGACCAATTCGACGCGACCATGGTTCGCGAATGGGCTCATGATGTATGAGAGTGGGTACAAAGATGCTTTTGCTTTGTGGGTAACACCAATGCCGCCCTCTCCTCCGAGCGGCACAAAGCAGCACTACTCCGCATCAATGGAAAGTTGGTGGAATTGGGCACCAAAGAACTAGGTCTTCTACCCAGAAGTGGGACACCGTCAACAGTTCTCATACACCCTAGGGGCAGACAGAGGTCGTGGACCACGTTCCCGAGACAGACACGGTTTTCCACAGGTAAGCAATCACCTAACACATTACCTTCCTCTTCGTACAGTAGGTCGCATCTCTTTGTTCTTTCAGTAATGGCAAACCATCTCCACAGATGCCTGGATCCTGCAAACGGTTCGGGATACATCATCGACTTCACCTCCCATCCACGACAAAAGGTCACACCATACCCCATCAAATGCTTGACAGAAGACACCGAACTCATACACAACGAGTTACAAGAACTGCAATCGAAAGGGGCAATCGAACCAGCCTCCAGACCACAAGGTTTCTTTAGCAACATATTCCTGGTGAAGAAGAAGATGGGGGACTTTCGTCCCATCATAAACTTAAAAAGACTACAGGCTTTTCAAGATGGAAGGCATACACCTCCTGAGAGACCTATTACAGGACAAAGATTGGTTCACGAGACTAGACCTAAAAGACGCATACCTTTCAGTACCCGTACACCATTCCTGTCGACAATTCCTACGGTTCCACTGGGAAGGTCGCCCCTGGCAATTCACGTGCCTCCCCTTCGGCCTCAGCTCGGCCCCATGGTGCTTCACCAAATTACTGAAGCCCGTGGTTGCTCATCTTCGAGCACACGGAATTCGTTGCATTATATACCTGAATGACCTCCTACTGTTCTGCTCCAACAAGTCCAGACTGATACAGCACACATGCTATACCACTTACCTCCTATCATCCCTGGATTTTGTGGTGAACTTTTACAAGTCATCCATGTCACTGTCCCAGACGGTACAATTCCTAGGATTCGAGATAGATTCCACCACAAGTACCCTACGACTGCCGGCGTCAAAGATCTCGACCATTTGCTAAGAACTGCGCAAGACTATTCGCACCCACACCATTCCACTCCGCACCTTCGCTCAAATAGTTGGACTCCTCTCAGCTTCCATCCAAGCTATCTTCCTGGGCCCACTCCACTACAGGGCGATGCAACGCCTCAAAGCATCCTTCCTCAGACAAAATCCTACGACCAACTGATCCCAGTAACGGAGGAGGTCAGAGACGATCTCAGAGGGTGGCTAGACAGCATGGAAGCATGGAACGGTTGGGCCATTTTCGGGAGCACACCCGACATAGTCCTGGAATCAGATGCCAGCCTCTGAGGATGGGGCGCCACAAGCGAAGGGGCATCAACAGGTGGTGCCTGGTCTTCCCAGGACCTCAACATGCACATAAACTGCCTAGAACTCCTGGCAGGATCATTTGCCATCCGCAGCCTAGCAAAAGAAAAGACAGACTGCTGCATCCTTCTACGGATGGACAACATCTCGGCGGTCCATTACATCAACCGCCTGGGCGGTTCCCGATCCCGTATCCTGTCAGAAATAACGAAGGAGATTTTCAACTTCTGCCTACCCCGCAACATCTCCCTCAAAGCGTAATACTTCCCGGGGGAAACGAACCTCGCGGCAGACTGGTTTTCACGCCACTGGAGGGACACCAGCGATTGGAAACTGGACTCACAGATCTTCCAGGGTCTAGCGGAACATCGGGGTCCATTTCACCTAGATCTGTTTGCATCACGCAATAACAGGTAAACGCAAGTATATTTCAGTTGGCTCCCGGACACTTTCTGGAGTGCCTGGCAAGTCGGCAAACTATCGCAGGCTGCTAAGGACCTCCTATGGGACTCATGGGCTCCAGGAACCAGAAGATCCTACCTATCCGCTTGGAATTCCTGGTCCAATTGATCTATTGGAATGGGACCTCAATCCATTTACGGCCTCTATTCCTACCATTTTAAACTTTCTAACCCATCTATTCTCAACAGGACGATCGTACAGGCCAATTAACGTAGTCCACTCCGCTATCTCAGCGGCCCACGTCCCTATACTAGGGATCCCATTAGGAAAAGATCTGTTGATATGTCGACTTCTAAGGGGCATTCGACTACAACGACCCCTCTGACCCAAATATTCACGTTTCTGGGATGTCGAGGTAGTCCTCCGTTTTGCGTTGCACGAAGTCGGACTCTACGACGGTTTTCTACCCCTTCTTCAATTACGATCCACAACTCTGCGTCGTGACCACACTACTTCGATATGTGGAGTTTACGCTTCCGATACGGACCCCACCTTCGGGACAACTCCTCGTGTCATATGTTCGACCACACGTCCCCATCTCTACAACTACCCTCGCCAGATGGGTTCGTTGGGTGCTTTCTTTAGCAGGCGTAGACGCTTCCTTCTGGGCCCACTCGGTGCACGGAGCGGCGGCTTCCTCAGATTTCATGGCGAGTGCCTCATTATCAGATATCCTGCGTTCCGCGGACTGGTCTAAAGAATCCACATTTCGCACCTTCTATTTCCTCCCGAACTCCAACGTGGCCATGTCACTCTTACAATAGCGTTAAAAATGCAAAACAGGAAGCCTCGTGTCATGTGATAACATTGAAGATTATGCTAGCGTCAGTGTACCTATAATCTTAATTTTAATAATGACAGGAGGCGAGTATTTTTTCCCACCCTAGGGAAGATGGGAACATCCAAGTACCGGTATTAACTACTTTCTTCTCATTCTTATCGCTACATCTGTCATTACCATGTCTATTATCAGTAAGTTAGACGATTATTTATTAATTTTATCCTATACGCTTAGGCGTTTAAATATCATTAGACGGGTCACTGTCATTGCATCAACCAGTTTAAAGACCACAGTCTAACCCATTTCACACTCTCATTTCAGCTTAAAGGACCACTATAGTGCCAGGAAAACATACTCGTTTTCCTAGCACTATAGTCCCCTGAGGGTGCCCCCACCCTCAGGATCCCCCTCCCGCCCGGCTCTGGAAAGGGGAAAAGGAGTTAAACGTACCTTTTTCCAGCGCTGGGCAGAGAGCTCTCTGCCTCCTCTCCTCCTCGGATCCGCCCCGTCGGCTGAATGCGCACGCTCGGCAAGAGCATTCTCAATGCTTTCCTATGGACGCTGGCGTGCTCTCACTGTGAAAATCACAGTGAGAAGCACGCAAGCACCTCTAGTGGCTGCATAGGCGTGCGCACAGGGTGTGCCGGGTGTGCCTGGGCACACCCTAATCCCCGTGCGCACCCCTATGGTTTGAGTCCTGCAGGAACAGCGTTCCTGCACTCTTTTGAGCAGGAACGCTGTTCCTGCAGGCACTCAGTGTCCCCCGTCTCACCTCTTGCCACTGTCATGGGAGGGCAAGAGGTGATGATTCCCCCCCCCCCACCCTGCAGCTCAGCGCGCGGCGAGGGAGCTCTCTGCTCTCTGCTCTCTGCTCCCTCTCGCCGCGCGCTGATGCCGGGAGCCGGAATATGACGTCATATTCCGGCTCCCAGCTCGAGCAGACAGCCCGCGCGGCGAGAGGGAGCAGAGAACAGAGAGCAGAGAGCTCCCTCGCCGCGCGCTGAGCTGCAGAGAGGCGCCCGCCCCCACTGGACCCCAGGGACAAGTCCACCAGCACTCCAGGTAGGAGGCTGGGTGGACATTAAAAAAAAAAAAATTAAAATATAATAATTTGTGTGTTGTGTGTGTCTGTGAGTATGTGTCAGTGTGTGTCTGTGAGTGTGTGTCAGTGAGTGTGTGTGTGTCAGTGTGTGTGTGTGTCTGTGAGTATGTGTCAGTGTGTGTCTGTGAGTGTGTGTGTGAGTGTGAGTGTGTGTGTCTGTGAGTGTGTGAGTATGTGTCTGAGAGTGTGTGAGTATGTGTGTGTCAGTGTGTGTGTCTGTGAGGTGTGTGAGTATGTGTCTGGGTGTGTGTCAGTGTGTGTCTGTGGTGTGTGAGTATGTGTCTGTGAGTGTGTGTGTCAGTGGGTGTGTGAGTGTGTGTCAGTGTGTGTGAGTGTGTGTGTGTGTGTGTGTGTGTGGGTGTGTGAGTATGTGTCTGTGTAGTGTGTGTGTGTGTCTGTGGTGTGTGTGTCAGTGTGTGAGGTATGTGTCAGTGGGTGTGTGTGTGTGTGTGTGTCTGTGAGTGTGTGGGTGTGTGTCTGTGTGAGGTGTGTGTGTCAGTAGGTGTGTGTGTGTGTGTGTGTGTGTGTGTGTGTGTGTGTGTGTGTCAGTGTGTGTGTGTCAGTGAGTGTGTGTGTCTGTGAGTATGTGTGTGTTTCTGTGAGTGTGAGTGTGTGTGTCTGTGAATATATATATACGTATATATATATATGTATATATATATATATATATATATATACACACACACACACACGCGCGCGGCGTGTGTTTGTGCTTTAGGGTGCACACCCTAATGCAATAGGCTGCGCACGCCTATGAGTGGCTGTCAATGAGACACCCACTAGAGGATTAGGGGGAAGGCTTAACCCATTCATAAACATAGCAGTTTCTCTGAAACTGCTATGTTTATGAAAAAATGGGTTAACCCTAGAAGGACCTGGCACCCAGACCACTTCATTAAGCTGAAGTGGTCTGGGTGCCTAGAGTGGTCCTTTAATTCCATGCGATTCTGGACCTTCTTCGGAAACCAACCCAGACTGCTACTCACTCCATGACGATCATCATACTATCATCATACTATCGGACGTTCACCCGCTACAGTTGGTTACAGTCTTCACCAGCATATTTCTGGATGTTTCACCTGTGTTTTTCCAGATGTTACTTATGGAACTTTTCACTGTTACGATGTCGCTTCTGAAAGAGGAGGAGGAGCCTATTTGAGAAATGCAAAATACTCGCCTCCTGCCATTATTAAAATTAAGATTATAGGTACACTGACGCTAGCATAATCTTCAATTGTTTGTTGTTACTTTTGCATTTATTGTTTAAAGTTGGTGTCTTTTGAGTGATTTTGGACATGTGAATTAGCTGTATTAATCCTACTATTAGCAACAAACACACCCCATATACACTGTGTGTGCTTATTTGTTAGTAAATCGTTAAAGGGACACTGTAGGCACCCAGACCACTTCAGCTCATTTAAGTAGTCTGGGTGCTGTGACCCTTTTGCACTTAGTGCTGCAATGTAAAACTGTCTAACAGACTTTTGGTCCGTTATCCTCACTGACCTCCAGCCGCAGAATTTCCCCATAGGAAAGCATTGAATAAGAGGGGGACCTATTGACCCTTTAGTACCAGGAAAACGGCTTTGTTTTCTTGGCACTATAGGATCCCTTTAAGCATTAACGTCACTTTTTTTACCCACAAGATTTACTCATTTCTTGCAGTAAGAGTGTCTCCAGTGGATGTCAGTGTAATAGTCACTGGAGATTAGTTTAACCCTCCAAGGAAAACATTTCATTTTCTGAAAAACGGCAATGTTTTACCTTAAGTGATTAAACTGGCAGGACCACTGCACCCAGGCCACTTCACTGAGATTAATGGGTGACTTTAGTGGTCCTTTAAGGCCAAAGTAGCCAAAATGGAATAGCCGACTTGGGTAATTTTACTAGTTCAGCTACTCTGGCATTCAATTTGAAATTCCCTTTGAATTTTTTTATATTCCCAGCAATTCTCACTTTAGTTAGTAACCCTGTTAGTTTTTTAGGAAAGTTCTAACATTTGATCCTGAACGGTATTTGGTATGCTTATTTTTGTATATTAATAACAAAAGCAAGAAGAATTATAAAATTAAAAAAAGTTTGGCAGTCTCAATTTTTAGTGATAGATCATAGAGAAAATTCTAGTTTAGTCCAGTAATTAAATTGTATCATCTGTGTGCCATATGCACTGGGCCAAGACATATTTTGCTTGTGCTGTTTGGCATGTATTCTTCTATGACACTTGAAGGTTTATTTCATTAACTTTTATTTGTATAGATTGAGATGATTCTGCAATGCTGGATACGTTAAAGGAGGGTTATTACAAACAGAGATAATCCAGTACAGTAGATACTGCGAGTCCTAGCAACAATCTAACGGCAGACTCTGTGTCTCGAATGAAGTGGAAAAGTGGCAAAAAGGTTATATTATTATTATTAGTATTATTATTATGATATTTATAGAGCACCGTCAAATTCCGTAGCATTTTACAATGGGTGGACGAACAGACATGTAGTTGTAACCAGACAAGTTGGACACACAGGAACAGAGGGGTTGAGGGCCCTGCTCAATGTGCTTACATGCTAGAGGGAGTGGGGTAAAATGACACAAAAAGGTAAGGATAGTATTCATAGGCATGCGCACAGGGTGTGCCGGGTGTGCCGGGTGTGCCTGGGCACACCCTAATCCCCGTGGCACGCCTATGGATTGAGACCGGCAGGGGAGATCTCAGGATCTCCCCTGTCGGCTCATGCAGAGCTGGCGCTATCCGAGCACCGGCTCTGCTCTAAACCTCCTCTCACTGACCCACAGGCAGTGAGGGAGGCAGGAGAGGACCCGGGGAGCTCTTGCCAGCAGCTCCGCCAGGTTCCTCTCGCGAGGTCGGAGCGTTGCCGTGGCAACACTCAGATCTCGCGAGAGTGAACTCTAGCCCCGCAGGCTAGAGTTCACTCTCCACTGGACCACCAGGGATGTATGGCAGCAGCAGCAGGATCCCCCCTCCCAGGCATAAGGTAAGAATGGAGGGGGGTTATTTACTAAACGGCCCCCACACAATACACACAATCACCCAAACATACAGCATACACACACAGCATCTACACATATACACACACCTCACCCTCACACTAACAGCACCCTAACACTAACAGCACCCTTACACACACAGCACCCTCACACTAACAGCACCCTCACACACAGCACACACTAACAGCACCCTTACACACACACACAGTGCTTTCACACACAGTGCCCTTACACACACACACAGCACCCTTACACACACACAGCGCCTTCACACACACACAGCACCTACACACACACGCAGCACCTACACACAGCACCCACACACAGCACCCAGCATATATGTGTGTGTATGTGTATGTGTATATATATATATGTATATATACACGGCATGTGTGTTTGTGCTTTAGGGTGCACACCCTTATACAATATGCTGCGCACGCCTATGATAGTATTAGACTAATGACAGTGTAAGAAGAGGAATCAGTCAGGAGCTATTAACAGTTTAATTGATATGCTTTTATGAAGAAGTGGGTTTTTAACAATTTTTTGAAGGAGTGGAGACTGGGTGAGCATCTAACGGAGGAGGGAAGCGAGTTCCAAGGATATCTTTTACTGATTGTTCTTACTACCAGGCAGCATCTGCTCTTAACAGTGCTGACACCCCATAGCTATCTGGGAGATCAGGGGAACCATTTTATTAAACTATTTCCTGTGGGACCTTGCATTGCACTATGCTGGGATAAGTTCATAAATTGTCAGGGATGCAGTGCAATGCAAGGAAACCATGCCAGGTAGAGAGATGGAATACTCAGTGTCCTCACAAACTTCACTACACCACCACAATGGAAATGCAGGCAAACAGGAAATCTATTCATTTAATAAAGTAAAAATAAACATGAAGATGGGGATGGTGTTCATTACAGTGTTACATTGCTCCAGACTAGAGTTCTATTGCTGTGGAGTGCACAAAAAACTTATAGTGCACATTATTGTGAGTTCTGATACATTAATGTACAGATTGTGAGTGCACCATGGAGTTCCATAACATTAAAACATTAATGTCTGTTGTGCATGTGTGCATTATAGATATACACAAAAAATGAACCCTTGGTAAGTGTAGTGTGTAAAAACATTGTTTTTACTGCTGTGAAGCTCATAGAGCCATTCATAAACAATCCACATTATCACAGGGATCCACAGCAATAAAATTCTCTGAAAATGTGCCTTGTGTATGAGTTGTATTTATGTGAACCTCTGTGATACACTGATATTACAGAGTAACTCAGTAGTGCAGTTACTAAATGTTATTGCTTCAAAGTCCAAAAATCAATTGTATAAAATTATTACTTTTACATTTAGCCCTCCATTTGTACTTAAATTAGCTTGATAGCTCTGATTTAAGGACTTATAACCTGTACGAACAAAATGAATTATACTTAATTGTTATATATTTTTTTGCAAATTGAAGAAAAATTCAAGATTCATAAATTAACTATGCTAATTAATTCACATTAAATAATGTACCATTAATCTACTCTAGAAGGTTGTAACTGTAATGATCTGTATTCTAAATTATTGTCATTATCATATTTTTCAATAAAGCACATATTCCAGGGCATAAATCCAATGATAGCACATTAAATACACACATAAGACAATATAATTAAATACCATTGTTGTTAAAAAAAACTTATTTATATTAATTCATAATGAAATGAAACACGACATTAATAGTGATACTGCTAATAATGTATATGATGAAAAAAAATACTTTATGTTTACCATAATACAAAAAGTGTTTAAATCAATTCACCATTTCAAGAAAAAAAAACAAATACATGTAAAGCAAAATGACTTACAATATAATAGGATACAACAGTGGTTCCCAAACTTTTTAGGTTCAAGGTGCCCTTAATATTTCAGTATTTTTCCACGGCGCCTTAAGTCAAAATTTCTAGGTTTTATATCTGTACAGCACTGCGGCATTTACTGGCGCTATAGTGTAATGTACAGTGTTGGTGTTTGAAGGGATGCTTGTATATAGTTATTATGTTTTAATACAGGGGTGTGTTTGTATGTAATGTTTGCGTTTGATTGCAGGGTTGTGTCTGAATGTAATGTTCACTTTTAAATGCAGATGTACATTTGCATGATGTATTTGAGCAAAGGGGTGTGTTTGTATATTTTTTTTTAGTTTGAATGCAGGGGTGTGTGTATGTAATATTTGAGTTAGAGTGCAGGAGTGTGCTTGTATGTTGTGCTGGTGTTTCACTGCTGGATGTATGCACATACACTACCACACACATACATACTTACAGATGCATATAAATATACACCGACATATACACACAATAGATACACACAGACACATAGATACACACCAACATATACACACATGCACCATGACAAACACAAACATTGATACATGCCCACATCATGACACAGATACACACACTGACATAAAAACACACACCCTGACACACAGACACACATACACAGAAGCACACTGACATATACACACACACAGATGCACACCCTGACACACACACTCATACACACACACACACACACTCATGTCTCTTATCTCTTTCTCTGTTAATTGCTGTTCAATAACACATATGAGGCTTTTCCAGACTCCAGCAGGCAATTAAGAGAGCAGGGGAAGAAAATTCTAAATTGAACACACTGTGGAGTAAAGGAAGCTAAAATGTAGACCTTTTCTATAAAATATGCAGGGATATTGTGTGAGACACAGCCAGTGGAAGTGTACCTAGTGTACCTAGGGCCAGAAGTGTAACTAGAAACCACGGGGCCCCGGTGCAAAAATTGCCCTTGGCCTCCTCTCCCCCATATGTCTACCCCCCACCCCATATGTCCCCGCCGCCATACATCTATCCCCACCCCATACGTCCCCCCCCCACACGTGCAGACAAACAGATACACATGCAGACACACACAGACATACATATATGTAGACACACACACACATTCAAACACACATACACACAAACACACATACACACAGAGACACATACATACAGACACACATACATACACAAATACATACAAACAGACATGTAGACACACAGACATGTAGACACACACACACACACATACAGACAGACACACACACACAGACATGTAGACACACACACATACATACAGACATACATACATATGTACATACACACACAAACACAGAGACACATACTTGCAGACAGACATACATACATACAGATACACACAGACAGACCCACACACACAGATATACTGATACAGTACTGATACTGCCTCATGCTGATGGGAGTCAGAACTCTGACTCCCACCTCTCCTCCTGCTTGGCGCTCTGTTGGCTGGGAGGAAGCCGTCACTTCCTCCCAGCTAAGACATCATCACCATTGCCATCGGACCACCCGTTGGGCTCCTTCAATGTAGCCCCGCATTTTTTCTGTGCGGTCAGGGCCTCACCAAAATGCTTGCGGGCCCTCTGGTCCCAGGGGTCGATAGGGCGGCCGGGCCCCCTGGAATAAAGGGCCCGGTCGCAGCTGCGACCACGGTAGTTCCGCCAGTGCCTAGTGCTGGGTACACAAAGTGGTCTGACTCCAAAATGGTAGAAAATTGAGCAATGAGGCTGCAGGGGACATGAGCTAGTTTTTAAGCTAGAGTTGTTTTGGTTTAAAGATAAATTATCATTCCATTTAATGGTATATTGATATATTTTAACTGATGCATATTGATATTTTTCAATAGCTTTTTTTTTAAACCTTTTTAAAAACCTTGTTGGGTTAGACTCTACTCCTCAACCCAACCCAACTGCTGCAGTTCCACACAGAGCAATTGTAGCAGAAGGTAAGTTAGGTTGAGCAGCAGTTGGTCGGATAACCATAGATAGATATATAGAAAATGTGAACAGCGCAAAGAAGTAAAATAACAAAGTTCCACAAATAGTGTGAATACAATAAAAAGAAGTATATACCCTCTTAAAATTCCTGGATATTTCCTAGGAAAAATCAGACATGAAATCTCATAGGGCAATACAGCTAGTACCAACAGTGAAGATCAATATAAAAACACTGTAAAAACCACACTCACATTGTCCAGAGCCTGTATGTACTACTGACTCAGCCAAGTACGCTTTGAATGTGATATAAAGGAGGACTTTACATACAGGCTCTGGACAATGTGAGTGTGGTTTTTACAGTGTTTTTATATTGATATTCACTGTTGGTACTAGCTGTATTGTCTGATTTTTTCTGCGCGGTCAGGGCCGCACCAAAATGCTTGCGGGCCCTCTGGTCCCAGGGGTCGATAGGGCGGCCGGGCCCCCTGGAATAAAGGGCCCGGTCGCAGCTGCGACCTTGGTAGTTTACCCTCTAAGTAAAGTAATACTTCCAGACATTATTTTGAAATCTTTGCCCCTCAGCTGAGGGGGTTAGCTGAGGTTAGTTATGTTTACCTGTCGCTTTCCGGTGTGCGTTCCACTTCTTTTTTCATCTCCTGGCTCTTCATCTGCTAGCCGCCCATATCCCCCTATTAAGGATCGTCTGGATTGGAGTGACCCTGCATAGACCAATAGCACACAAGAAAATGTCTGATTCCCACAACAAAATCAGATGTAGACATTCCACCTTTTGTCATGTTTTGTCAACGTCAGGATTAATATCAGTGAAATTCCAACATAGTCACAATGAATATTTCATAAAGATTCTATTTTTATGAAATACTCCAAAATTATATTGTGGTGAACAAGCCACTTCAGTTTTCATCTGTACCATTATTATGTAGCTTAGAGAGTAAAAAAAAAAAACCTTGCCTTTTACATTAATCATATAATTCATAACTGCAAAATAATCGTTCACTTTGCAGTGAATTGTGGGGGTTTTGCAATAAAGTTGAATAATTAAAGCCAAAACTGAACAGTTATAAAAAAAGATTTTCCATCTAGGTTAAATTGGCATAACATAAAAATGAGCAAATAGAACACAAACATTCAATCATAAGTGGCCTTCTAGCACACAAGTGGTTAAATAATAGTTGTTCATAACCCACAAAATGCTCATTGGCAGACTGTCAATTCAGGAAAGATTTGGGGAACTCTCCTAAGGAATAGTATTTAATCAAGCAAGATATGCAACACAGATGGCTTGTAATAATGCTGAATCTTCATTACTTTCCCTTAGCTTTGTAGACTTTCCATATTGAAGAGACCACCCTTATATTAGTGTGGAAAAAGTATGATGTTTCTGGTCATGCATTTCTAATGCTTCTAGAGCTGGCTTTCTAAAAGGCTGCTGAGAGCTGATAGTGATGCTCGGCTGCCTAAAGATTGCTATGTAAATGATTTTTTTTTACGAAAGTAAATGCATACTAAGTTTGCATAAGGAAGTCTTTGAACTGAAATGAAGCACTTGCAGCTATTGTTGGGGGCGTGCATCCACTGCAGGCCTGTGATAGGATAATATTCATGGAATATCACCCGATATCTAGGAAAACAGGAAGGACAAAGAAGTAAGGAGATCTACTTTTAGTTATATTTGGTGGACAAATATCAATTTATCTGCTCTGTCACTACCTGAGGAATGTGATGCCCATAATTAGAAGAAGCAAATTATGTCCAAAAAATAATTCTGCTTATTTATTATCCCATTTATAGAAAAGAAGGTAAGCGAGTAAACTAGGACTTGGTATAAATGTTGGTATTGGACACTATAGCTCAGTTTTACATTTTTACTTGTTTAATTTTCATTTATTATCTGAACAGAAAATAGATATATTCACGCATTCATGTGTATTATATGTTCCCAGCTGTGAAGTGCAAAGTGAAAGCCGAATCACATCTCAGCAAATCAGCAATACAACCTACTGCAAGATGTATAAGCAGGTAATAACTGTATTTAAAACACAGCAAGAGGGGCAGTTGCTCAAGGCCCAAACAAAAAAACTAAACATTTTTAAAAATTGTTTTTAAAATCCAGTAGTGGAGCTCACTTTTCTGCTAGGAAGCCAGTATCGAACAGGCACACATTGGCATTATGAGCTCTGAAGTCTGATGCCCATCAGAATTTTTAACATTGGCCCAATTGCTGGGTTTGAGACATTATAGTCTGGGATTCAAGCATAGGCGTGCGCAGCATATTGTATAAGGGTGTGCACCCTAAAGCACAAACACGCACGCCGCGTGTATATATATATATATACATATATATATATATACACATACACACATATACTGCTGTGTGTGTGTGAGGGTGCTGTGTGTAGGTGCTGTGTGTGTGTGAAGGCGCTGTGTGTGTGTAAGGGTGCTGTGTGTGTGTGTAAGGGCGCTGTGTGTGAAGGCACTGTGTGTGTGTGTAAGGGTGCTGTATGTGTGTGGGTGTGTATGTGTGAGGGTGCTGTGTGTGTAAGGGTGCTGTTAGTGTGAGGATGCTGTGTGTCTAAGGGTGATGTATGTGTGAGGGTGCATTGTGTGTGTGGGTGCTGTTTGTGTGCTGTATATGTGTAGATGCTGTGTGTGTATGCTGTATGTTTGGGTGATTGTGAGTATTGTGTGGGGGCTGTTTAGTAAATACCCCCCCTCCCTTCTTACCTTATGGCTGGGAGGGGGGATCCTGCTGCTGCTGCCATACATCCCTGGTGGTCCAGTGGAGAGTGAACTCTAGCCTGCGGGGCTAGAGTTCACTCTCGCGAGATCTGAGTGTTGCCAAGGCAAGGCTCCAACCTCGCGAGAGGAACCTGGCGGAGCTGCTGGCAAGAGCTCCCCGGGTCCTCTCCTGCCTCCCTCACTGTTTGTCGGTCAGTGAGAGGAAGTTTAGAGCAGAGCCGGCGCTCGGATAGCGCCGGCTCTGCATGAGCCGACAGGGGAGATCCTGAGATCTCCCCCGCCGGTCTCAATCCATAGGCGTGCCACGGGGATTAGGGTGTGCCCAGGCACACCCGGCACACCCTGTGCGCACGCCTATGGATTCAAGCTAGAGAGAGGCAGGAGAGAGCTCTGCTTACCATATCATGCAATGGCAGAATAGCTTAAATTCTAATGTGCATGGCTGAAGTAAGTAGGTGGAAGTGGATTTATTAGGGTTTTAAGAAAACACAATTAATAGTGTAAGTGGAAAGGAGAAGACATGTTATTTTTCTTGTTCATATTCATATTCTTGGGACCCATAGTGAGATTTTGCACAGCTAAGGGCTGATTGAATGGAACTCTGTTTGCTATGTTTAGCACTAGCGGCTGATGCGTCATGCCAACAAGGTTAATGCCGCGGGGTTTGTTCGGGTAACAAGATTTTGTTCTGGTACCGAAACATTTTTTCCTTGAATTTTGATTCCACTATGATGATAAAATATGTATTTGAGGTACTAAAGAATACGTATCTCAATGGTTGCCAACCTATTCAATGGTTTGCAAATTTCTTAGTAAAGAAGTGCTGAGTTCAGTGCCTAAACTGTTAAATAAAAGATTGCTGAGATCTGAGATTCATTTAGTAGGGAAATAACTAGTATATACTGCTATGGAGTTTCTTTTTAATGCCAGAGCATATGCTTCAAAACATATATTAAAAAATATACTCTTTAATTCTTTAATTATCCTTAGATTTATTTATGTTTCAAAGGATATTAGAGAGGAAGCTCGAGATTAATCTACAGCAGTTTGGATGATGAAAGTCCATTACTAGATTTATATATTTGAATAATGACTAATATGAGGAGTGTCCAAGAAGCACCATACTAGCCCACATTGACTTACTTTACATCTGCCTCAACTATCTGACAAACACAATCCGCAGTATACTCCGCGGTCACATAGGCAGCTGGTATTGTAAATTGTGAAAGTAACATTTACCATTCTCCTTCACTGAAATGGCTCCTTGCCTAGCTCACACAGGATCGGAGTTTATAAATAGTTCAATATGTTGTTACTTGGTCAATAGCAAATGTTCCGTTTTGCTGTTACTCATGGCTTTGTGGTGGTGAAATATTTAGTATGTAAACATTTTGCAGCTGCACGGCATATAACTTCATCAGGAACGTTTAGTCAGGAACCTTTCAAACAATGTTACATTACTGGTGAAAATGGATTCTACTTTGGGTCCTCTTAAAGGAAACACTTAATGGATATGTATTTGTCTGGTCTAACTTAAAAATGTATAATAAAGAAAAAAGAAATCCACACCAATCTATTTACCTCTATCCTGGAATGGAGAACTCCATCTTGGCTCCCTGTCAGTCATTGTTATAAGTTCTGCCGTTTTATGTCATGTAATAGAAACACGCTCCGTATATGTCTGTTCACCTATATTAATGCAATGCCAGGCCGTGCCTAGACTGAACTGCAGTGCGCTGAAGTAGTTATGGTGCTAATATTTTGATTTATTTCCTGGAGCGCATCATGTGTTGCTCCCAGCCTTTCTGCAGCTGAAAGCTGGAACCAGAAACTCCTATTAGGACCTACTGTTAGCTCTTCTGGTTTAAAAGCTTACAAGTGCAGAAAGGCATGGATTGGCGCCTTATGCACTCCAGGTATGAAGTCAAACCGTTAGCAGGAAGTTTAACTATTTACATTGGGGTTATGTCAGGGCACTCCTGGCACCATAACCACTGCAGAAGGCTATATTAGCTATGGAGCTTTATTACTGATTTAAAATTAAGAATCACATTAAAAAAGGTAAACACAGGTCAGAGGTATGTTTCAATGGTTTATTAAATGGTATAATTTTCAGTGAAGTGACATTTCATTTTAACAGTAACAGTACTCTTGAATCCGCAGCTCGGCCATCTTCTATCTCCAAATCTTAACATCTTCTTTTTCTTTACCTTCCTCCTACCTTCTGTCATTCTCTCTTTTTCCTTCTTTTACCTCCTAGTTTCTAGCCTGTAATGTTTGGAACATTATTTAATAAGCAGCATAGGAAGATCTTTAAACTCGCATCACATGGTTCTGTAATTCTTTCCTAGATTAATACATGAATGTGGGTCTTACCGCATATTGAAACAAGCTACTTTAATGTTTAATAAAGTAATGTGACCCAATGACAATACACTGGCAGAAACTATTCTTTGTATTTTTAGTTATGTGAGGCATGCATCAAATAACACTGCGTGACTTCTGGTTAATGTAGTTTGCAGTGGAAAAAAAATCTGACTGTCACATTATAATTCCTAACATTTAAGATTTGAATAGAGAAGCATTCATACGGAGTCTATTGTGAATATTGAAAGCCAATCTTTCTATCCAATTGCAATTGTAAAGATCTTGCAATTGAACTACCTTTGTAGGGCCTTGAAAATTGTTTTACAACCAAATTTAATCAAACCAAGCTAACATTGCATATAAAGAGAACTTGGCATGAAAAATAGCGTTTGCTAAAATACGAAAAGAGCAATTTTTGAAGAGGGAATGTAAATAAACCTTGTGTGCCTGGGATGTGCATTATGTGTAATTTCTGCTGAGTGTGTGTAGCTAATTTCGTTTAATTAACTAGCCTCATTAGCATTGTTTTTTCTCCAGCTGCTAAGTCATGTAATATATTCCATAATAGTCTGATCATTTGTCTACGGTCCAAGGAAATGTGAAGTTAAATAATCAACAAATAGGATATTTTCCAAGAAATTCATTGTGTGTTTTCATTTTTACCCATTGCTCCTTCTTGCATAATTTTTGGGGTGATGAAATCCTTTATGTAATAAAACATGGTGTTTTTTACCGTAATCCATCTGTTCAAAAATGTATATTATTTATTCTAACTTTCAGAGAAACTGAGCTATATAGCTCTATAAAGCTGTAACTAGTGTCTATGTTGATAAAATCAGCAATGAACAATTTTAAACAGATTATAATGATCAAGCTAATAATATAGTTGAACTTTTATTGACACTTCAATGGTCATTTTGATGTAGATACACTGATAACCTTGTATGTACTACTACCTGATCATTTAAACGGACATTAAAAATGTAAATGGATTTTACTCGTTTTTCAAATCTAGAAATTGCAAAAAATATGACCTTTGACAAAATTCCAGAAAAAGGAGTAAAATACTGCGAAACTGTGCTACGATTAGATTGCATGTGTCAAACAACACAGTTCTCTCACTTTTCAATAAATGTAGTCCTTCTGTTTCTGTGTGAGAACCATAACTGCCTAGCCTTGAACTCTGGACCTCTTGTCATGGACTTGTGCTTTAAAGCTGTCACAGGAGAGATTCCTTCTTGCAACCTCAGTGAGGCTGTCAGATTATCAGTTAATCATAATAACAGTCCACATTTAGTTGAGACATACACCTGCAGAAGCTACTGCTACGCATTTTCTATCAAAATCCTATATTTAAGACTCTAACAGAGTGCTCTCTTCTTAGTTATCATGGCTTGTTTCCTAGCAACACTGCACTTATGGTTACCTGGTCTGTTTTGTTTTTAAGGGAAATGTATAATGAACCCCTATTTTAAAGGGAAACTCTAGACACTATAATGATTTTATCTTGAAACTAATAATAAAACAATAAGGTGAACAATGCTAATTATATAAATTACATACGGAGACAGAATGGGACAAAATCCAGAGATGTATATCTTAAAGAAAAAGGACACAATAATAGTGCAACATGTAATGATAATAGTGAAGATGTATACATAGTGCCGAAGGAACACTCACACTTTATAGCGCTATATAAGCTCTATTTTAGGAGCCTGGATCGAATTATCCCCGTCTATGGATTTCTTGGTGATTATCAGCACTACTTCGCTCTCAGGTGGATAGAGGTCAGCACATATAAAAAGAAGAAGATAAACATAATGGTATAGTATGTAGATACACAGTAAAAGAAAAGGGTAAACCTACTTACATCAACTAGAGCAATGACCTGGTCTAGTGTGTTGGACTTTAGGTGGAACAATCCGCACCTAGGGATACACTTGGACTCGGAACAACAGCAAGAAAAACTGGATGTGAGGTAAGTATAAAAAAGACTGAGTTTATATAATATTTAAAAAACACTTTATTATAGAAAAACACAATTTTAAAATTAAGTGATAAATAAGAATAAGGTAAAAACCAGTCCTATATTATAGTCCTCACTCCTCCACACTTGACGTGTTTCGCCGAAGCTTTCTCAAAAGTGGATCCACTTTTGAGAAAGCTCGAGAAAGCTTCGGCGGAACGCATCAAGTATGGAGGAGTGAGGACTATAATATAGGACTGGTTTTTACCTTATTCTTATTTATCACTTAATTTTAAAATAGTGTTTTTCTATAATAAAGTACTTTAATATATACATGGCACTATATATACATCTGCACTATTGTCATTACATGTTGCACTATTATTGTGTTTTTTTTAAATTTAAGATATACATCTCTGGATTTCGTCCCATTCTGTCTACGTATGTAATCTATATAATTAGCGGTGTTCACCTTATTGTTTTATTTGTTCTGATTTGTTTTTCACAAGGTTGGGGGGACCTTGTTCGTAAATTGCAGCTTGAATGAGAGAGTGAGCACTTATCTTTGTTTTATTGTATTAATTATTTCATCTTATTGAAGTGGTTATAGTGCCTGGAGTCCCCTGACACTGTTCCTCCATTCAATGTTGAACATTTTCATGCAGTATAACAATGACAGGGTTATATAATAATGTAAGAATGGTCTGGAATTCAAAGTTAATTAAAAATGTAAGCTCAAGTAGCCCAACTTGGAGCAAAGCTGACTTTTCTAGTTTGACTGTAAGTTGAATGTTATTTTGAATTCACATTAAATTCCAGAAATTCCAGACAATTCACACTTTGGTAAATAATCGTGTGAATGATGGTCCATGGCTGCCAACAGCATTCATACCCCACTGAAGGTATCTCTAATTCAGAATATGCCTGTCCTTAGCCATACTAATTTATGCCAGCAATGACTGAAAGCAATCAAGCTCTCAACCAATTACTGCTACTCATTGCTGCTTAGGCTTATACTTCGTCATTAGTACACACAGATGGGCTTCTGGGGATTCTCATTTACTGTTAAATCTCAAAAATGGTTTAGCACTGAATAAAGAGGGAGCACCAGGGGACCTCAAACAATATAACCACTTCAATGAGATGAAGCAGTTACAGTGCCCTTAACGTAGTATATAGATGATTTAATAAAAATAATGAAAGAAAAAGAATACTCAAAGGTGCATCATAAGCACTAAAACAACTTAAGCGTAATGAAGCAGTTTTGGTGTATCAATCATGCCTCTGCAGTCTCACCGTATCATCTCTCTGCCATTAAGGAGTTGAATCACTTTGTTTATGCAGCCTTAGTCACACCTTCCTGTATGTGACTTGCTCAGCATTCTACACACATTCCTGTAAAGAGACATCTAATGTTTAAACTTCCTTCTTTGCACATTCTGTTTAATTTAGAATTTCCTATCTCTTGCTCTGTTAATAACCTGCTACATCCTGCATGCGCCTCTTGTGTGTGACAGAGCAGGACACAAAAACTTCAAAAGCAAGTTGAGATCTGATTGAAAAGGAAACCATTGTGTTTTATGCAGACTGTGTCCGTCACAGCCAGGTGAAGTGTGGCTGGGGCTGCATAAACAGAAACAATAGTGATTCATAATTGAGCAGTGAGACTGCAGGAGCATGACTTATACACCAAGACTGCTTCATTAAGCTAAAGCTGTTTTGATGCTTACCAGTGTCCCTTTAACTTTTTAAGTTCCTTGTGTCATTGACACTTCCACATCAGGTATAACAGGCAGGCAGAACAGCAGGAACAAGCTCACCAAGAAAATATTTTTCATTCTGGTCTATGAAATCTGTCCCAAAAGTCCAGCATTGGTTGATACATAAATAATGTATTCCCTTGCAGCAATTCCACTTAACACATAGATTGATTGAAAATGTTCTATGAAATAATTGCAGTCCATTATACACATCTTGGGTCACTATTTAAAATATATACATTTTGGTGGGTTTAAAAACTGTTAAGAGGAAACCAATAAATACTAATTTCTTCTATATAAAACTTATGAAAGATTTAAGATCAGCAACACAATTTACAAAAAGCACACACATTTTACCGCCATCATTTTTCACTTTAATTTTATTATTATTATTTTTTATTATTATATTACTGCTTTTCTTATTAAAACCTTCAAATAGAACTTGTTAATGGCCCACACTGTCAGAAATCTTTAAAAATAAAGTCTCACATTTGTTAATTTCATTTTTTTTTTCTCCCTACAGGTACTAAGAAAAGTTGAGAGCAAGTAGTTCTACACACTATGCACTTGGTAACCGTATGTTCTTGATACATTAATTATATTCAGTTGTCTTTGTGTGGTCCCTGAATCACAGTTGCTCTGTCTATTGACTGGAGCACATTGCAAGTTATTGTTCCCTCTGATGCTATCTCTATAGGTCATTATATGTTTTAAAAGGAAATGGACATTGCTTTAATGCTTGTTCTCTTTCCAGGAATTTCTTCTGGCAACTTTATCGCATTTGCATTTTTGACCTAGCATGCTGATTTGGCTTCCATTTCCTGCAGCTATAATATTAAATTGTCTGACCGACCCTGAACATGCATCCTACATTTAGTGAAGTGCATTAGTTTCCTCTAATGGAACATTTGTTATACAGCTTTTTTCTATCTCTGGTGCCATTAGATATGATTGGTCTCCCTCCGCCATCATTACTTTGTGAAAAAGACTAATACTTTGTTGATTTGTGGTGAGGAAGATCAGATCATTTGCGTGTCTTTATTTCAAATCATTGAGAAGATGGAAAGACGTCTGAAAGGCATAGATGTGCATTACTTATGCATGGATATAAATTACCCTTAAATTATTCTACCTAGTTTCACCAAAGGGATCAGAACTTGAGGTCACTTTTTATACTTTGGATATTTTTATGCTTTTTGTAGAATTAGTTCTAGGCTCCCAAAACTCTTAAGCGTTTTTAAACTTGAGTAATTGGAATACAGAAACTGAAATTAGCTTAAAGAAATAAACGAGATAGCTACACATTTTACACTATATTTTGTAAGATTGTTTTTGATATTACAATGTGAAAGTTTTGTTAGATCGCAAGCAGAACTCTCAAGAACAAAGTAACAACGTCTGCCAATTCATTTTCTTTTTTATTTTGGTTTTGGCCAGCATTATTCCCCCAGACCCTGAACTGTAGCAAATTAAAATTTGAACTGCAAAATGAAGGCTAAAATAGCTGATCTGAGAAATTTTCAAACTCAGTTATGGTAACAGCTTGGCTTTTATTTTGTCTTTCCGATTTCAAAGTTTAGTAAATAATCCTGCAAGTGTTGCAGTACATTCATTTCAAATGCATTTTCCCATGTTAGAATGGTTGTAAGTAGCAGAAAGGCTATATGGCTCATAATTAAAATGTTCCCAATACAGTCATATACCATGGGAATTAGATATTACATCACATTAGATTTGCATAACTATCTGTGCTATAAACAAGAACATTGTTTATGATATTTCATTGTTCTTATATAGCCCTCTTATGCAGGGCACGTTACAATTTATGCAAAAAGAACATTGGAGATTATATAGACAGAACAATATATAATTATACATACTGATACAAAAGTAGTAGAGAACCCCAGGGGCTTCAAATCTCCTGTGATGTGCTATGCAAGAAAACATAAATATGCATTAAGACAAAAGGTTGTCTCAGCAGCTGTAGAACTAACAGAAATGTATCTGTAGTTGTGCCGCTACAAGGAGTACTGCTTTACTTTCACGATACAGTGGGACCTCGGTTTACAAACGCCTCGGTTAACATAATTTTCGGTTTTCAAATGAAAATCCATTGAAAATAATGCCTCAGTTTACAATTTTTTTTCGCAATACAAAGCAAGTTTCCCCAGGATGCATTACACCTGGGAGGTTTATAGCACCGCCCCCTGCATGCTGGAGCCTGTGGGTAGCACGTGGCGTCGAGTGTGGAGGTGTTGGAGCGGCTTTTGCATCGAGTTTTGGAGCCATTCTGGAAATAGTTTGCAGTTGTTTTGGGACTTTTTTGTGCATTTCTCAAGCTGTGGAAAGGTAGGGAGCTGAGCTTCGTCATTTGCATTCCTTTTATTGTGTGTTCTGCGTTGTGGGTTGGTTTCCATGCCAGCTCATTTTGACTTTTTTCTGACCTCCAGAACGGAATAATTGGTTTTCAATGCATTCCTATGGGAAACTGCTTTTCGGTTTACAAATTTTTTTGCAATAAGAAACGTCCCGGAGAATGCATTAAATTCGTAAACCGAGGTCCCACTGTACTCTATACAGTATGTTGAAAGTAGAAAATAAAACAGGAATGTTTTACAATGACTATACTGTGAATGTGTAGAAAATAGAAAACATTGAGTGAATAGTAAGTATAGTATAGAAGTTAGGTTGCTAAGAAGCTAGAATGCCCAGCTTATTGTGGGGGTATGAAGAAGCGTGGCTTGTGGCTACACTAATGGGAATGAAGCAATAATGGGAGGGGGATATGGTCAGATATGTTGATATGTAAGGGAGAAGTGAGGGATCTGGTTTAGAAGTGACAGAGCTGTGAAGCGATCTTCATGGACAGATGATTGAGAGGTGGCAGAATGGATGTAAGCAATGAGTATATTCCAGTAAAAGGTGGCACATGGGTGTTGGGGTTGGGTTGGGTGTGAGAGTTGGAGTTAAAGAAGCAGAGAGGACGGTTTGGAGTGAAGTGGGAGATGAGTAAGGAGAAGTAGGTTGCAAAAATATTATGTAGAGATTTGTACATGAGTGTAAGACATTTGAATAAACACCTATTATTTATGCATACTTTCATGTAAGTATGTTTAACACATGGGTCTACCACAAGTACTTTCTTGGAAATGCAAACTAGTACAATACACAGCAGTGCATGTCTAAATCTGGACCATCTGCTCTGGGAACATGACATCACTAATCTAATAGTGTCACTAACCTGCAAGTCAATATATAGTATAGGAATCCCCTGACTTAGCAACAAGACTGCCAATAGGATATGGAATGACGACTCGCAGCTGACTCATCCTTCTTCCAATCACCAAGATCTCACCACATCACTTTAGGAAGTAGGGGGATCTCACACACCACTACCCAGATATGGAACTATATCCTAATAAAGGTCCAATTAACCACAAGCAAGAAGAAGTGTAATATGTACCACTTCCTACTTCTCTCAAGTTCAAATTCTGCATCAAGCTTCACTTAACTCTTTTCATTTTCCATCCTGCTTGTACGTGGTTTGTAATGTATTTGAATTTTGTACATGTAACTGATTTTAAATTGTCCTTATGTGATCAGGACCATGGTTCATGCATGTAAACCATGATGATGAGATAGACAGATATAATGATTCTAATGAACAAAGAAGACCTAGGCACACAATGTGATATCCAAAAAGCAGAATTTATTTCAGGAAATGGTAAAGAAATGTTTTTGCTCACACCCTGAGAATGTATTTGATAAAAAGGCTCAGGGCTTCTCTGCTCATTTGAATTTCTGGAAACTGGCACCTGCCTACTTTGGTGCTCCGAGTTGTTTGCTATACTTTTTCTTGTCCATGTGCAGCTCAAGCATGGTGAGATATGATGATTCTGACTGGGAACTTCTGCACATGTTCAGTGAAGCTAAAGAAAAATAAGAGAAACCCCACATGTAACTGATGCAATATGAATGTATATTCAACTAAGGCATTAACAGACTTTCCATGGACTGATTTGAAGAGTAGGTGGAAATAAATAAATACATAGATAAATAGAACATGATAGACAGGTGATTGCATCCTAAAGAAGCAGGATGTTAAGAGAGATAGCTATAGGGATTACGTGAAAAGATTACATGAAAATGGCAGGCAGTAGACTATAGATGGCTCATGAATAGTGCAGAATCAGCCTACATTCCAGAATTTATTTCATTATTCTTGCTTTGGTTTTGTGATATATAAAGTATATTCAACAGGCTTGGAAATAGTAAAGTTTGTTTAACAGATGTTTCCTAAAATGAACAATGACATTGTTATTAAATCCCAAGGATACCAGATCTGCAACACATAGATTTCATGTTATAAGGAGAAAAGAGATGAAATTGTCCTCTGGATAATCTACTTATACGATGCCTTGAGGTGTTCAAAAGGAGTCACATTTTCCAAGTTTGGTTCCTGTTGCCATTGCTGTCAATTTACTACTTTAAGCTAATCTACACAGTGAATTATGATAGCTAGTATATTCCAAAGTTAGCAATCTGGTGATGCTGTCAATATGTTTATGATGTTTTTCTGTTTCTCTTGCTTATTGGATATGACTTAGCCTGTTCCAAATATGTATTGCCTTAACATATATGTAAACAGAACAATACCCCCTATCTCTATAGCTATGTTAAATTTACAAGCTTTCATTTTTTTTATAACCTCAAAATCAATTTTATTAAACCTGAAAAGCACAGTTTAAAAAAATATATTTTATAGATAAAATACATGCAATGTCTTGGGCCTGATTACAATTAAAGCGGCACTCCAGTGCCATAGCAACTGCTATACAAAGTCATATTATTACTTGACATGGGCAACAATGAGAGGCTCAGAACATTAATAGATGACACTCTCAGCCTCTCACTGACCAATAAACCAATGCTTCCGTATAAGCAGAGTGGCCAATGAGAGCAGTGAGGAGGTGGAGTGATGAGTACCCAGGGAGACAAATTTGGTATTAAACGGATAAAAAGGTATGACAACCAGGTTTTAAGGACCCACGACAATTTTTAAAGAAATTAAGTTATTATGGGGCCTGAGTGGACTGAAGTTTAAAGTGTTCCTATAACATACCTGGTGTCAGGGGCGTACCTAGAACATTTGGCACCCGGGACGGGTCCTATTTTTGGCACCCCCTCTTTGCTCCCCCCCCCTTCAACTTTAAATATAAAAACAACCAAAAAATTTTGATGTATTTAGCACTAAGCAGTGTTTGTGTGTTTGAATGTATGCATGTTTTTGTATGGGGTATATGTGAGTGAATGTAGCGGTGTATTTGTATGTAGTATTGGCGTTTGAATGCAAGCATGCATTTGTGTGTTGTGTGGTATTTGAATGCAGTGGTATGGTTATATATAATGGTGGGGTTTGTATGTAGTGTTGACGTTGAAATGCATGAGTGTATTTGTGTGTTATGTTGGCGAGATTTTTAGATGTCTGCACATATACACATACACGGACATACACACATGCAGATACATATACACACAAGCACAGTCACACGCAGATACACACTGACACACATGCAGACATCGTGGCGACTCTAGGAACAATATATATGGGGGGGCACCTAAGATACCACAGTCAAAACAGGAGGGTGAGGTGGAGCAGTAAAACTTCTCACTAGGGGATGGGGTAATATGCTGCCATTGGCTGTCTGATGTCAGCATGCTGTGTTCTGCATGCTGGCATCTGACTACACATTTGCATATAATTCACATTAGCCACCCAGATTTCTTGTTGTGGGCTGGCTGACACCTCTTAATTTCAATCTTTGTTTAGATACCTCCTCTATTTGCTATCCTTTGTGGGATTGTCATATTTAAGGACACCAAATAAGGTGCTATCTGCTAAACAGCACCCTCATTTGGTATCTTTAAATAAGGAAATCTCACATACAGGCACCAATTCAGGGAATGATCTACTAAACAGCTAAAGGATAAAAAAAAACCGCCATTTTTTTATTTTCAGTTGTTTAGTAGATAAATCCCTTATTTGTTATCCTTATGTGGGATTGCAATATTTAAGGACAGGAAATAAGGGAGCTATCTACTAAACACATATGCAGAGATACGCACAATCACACACATAATCACAGATATACACAAACACAATCACTGACCCAGACACATACAATCACAGACACACAATCACATACACACACAAACATTACATACATACACACATTTAATAATTAAGAGGTCCACCCAGCCTCCCTACCTTGCTCTAGAAGGGCTCGAGTGGATCCTCAGTCCCTGGTGGTCAGTGGTTGCTGCTGGGATCTCTGTACGCTTTCTGCACAGGTCCATCGCACGCCCTGTAATGACGCCAAGGCCGCGATGACATCATATCCTGGCTGCTGGCTCACTCCAGGGCGAAGACTGTCAGACACAGTCAGATAAACACATTCCCACACACAGTCACTCACACACAGTTACAGGCAGACAGTCAAACACGAAGGCAATCACACAGGCAGACAGTCACACATACACACACAGATTCACAGCCAGTCACACACACAATCACAGGCAGACAGTCACACATTCACACAACACAGTCACAGACAGTCACACATACACGCAACACAGTCACAGGCAGTCTCACACAATCACAGGTAGACAGACACACACACACACACACAGTCACAGACAGTAATTCACACACACACCCACAATCACAGGCAGACAGTCACACACACACAGAGTAACACAGACAATCACAGGCAGACAGTCACACACTCACAGTGACACACACACACACAGTCACAGACAGTGATACACAAAATCACAGGCAGACAGTCACACGGGCAGACAGTCACACGGGCAGACAGTCACACATACACATAACACAATCACAGACAGTCACACACACACACAATCAGTCAGACAGTCACACACACACACAGGCAGACAATCACACACACAGTCACACAGACAATCACAGGCAGACAATCACAGACAAACAATCACACACACAGTCACACAGACAATCACAGGCAGTCACACACACACACAGGGAGACAATCACACACACAGTCAAAGACAGTCACAATCACAGTTACACACAGCACTGCCACACACTCTCTCACTTACAGTAAGCTTGGGCTGGAGGAGGAGTGAATTCAGTCGCTGCCGTGCTGTAGTTGGGGAAGCAGGGACTCCTTCCTGCTTCCCCTCTGTGTGCAGCAGTATGAGGCTGCATTTAGTTCTGCCCCCACATCCAGCTTGGCTCCGCCCCCATGGCCGATCTGGCTCCGCCCCAAATCTCAGTGCAGGTGTCCTGCTTGCTTCCAGCCCCTGCGTGTGTGATCTGTGTCGACTGCCCGGTGCCTCTGCTGCTATGGCACCCGGTGCAGCCACACAGCTCACTGAACCCCAAGCCTGGCCAGCCCTGGTGGCACCCCCCTGCCTGATGGCACCCGGGGCGGACCGCACCCGCACTACCCCCCCCTTAGTACGCCACTGCCTGGTGTTCTGCAATTTTAAAGAAATTATTATTTATCTGATCTACAAGCAATGCACTATATGCAGCTGGAAAATATATTTAAACTGTTACGGTAGGCATTGTTTCCTCTCCTTTTAATTACCAAGCAGGTAGGAGAAAATTAACATAAAATTGAGAATTTTCTCAATGGGCTGTATACACAGGAGAAAATGATGCCTGTTTCTATAGCTTTACTTTGGCTTATTTATATGCATAATGGGTGCTGACAGTATAACATGCGTATAGGCAAATAATTACAGAATAATGTAGGGCATGAGCTGGAAAATCTTGCTTTAGAATTGCCAGTTATCTTGACATGTTATATCTCATTTAGTTAGGTACACATAAAGTCAGTAAAGTGTAAAATCAATTCTTAAGGAATACCTAAATCTAATTTCTAGCACTCCCTGGACTTAAAATGGTAACGGCTTGGCACTGTTCTTTAAAAACTGAAGAGATTCTGATTTTAATTGACAAATATTAAAAAGTGTTAATTACTCCCTTAACCATCACATGGTAAGGGGCATATCATGCAAAATCTAGCATGATTTTAAAAATTATTAGGTAAATACATTAAAAAACAGTTAAAGTCTAAGCCAAATAGAACGTATAATAGAACGTATAACTGGCTCAGAGTCCACTATCTGTTAAAATTCCAATTAAATAGGAAATCCAATCATGTGGTGTATTTAAGATAATGGGAAACCACTGATGCTGAAACACTGACTAAATCAGAGGGATATTTGCTTCTTTATACACACAAAAAAAATATATGGGGGGATCTCATAATTCAGTATTTCAAATAAAAACCTTTATTGTGCATCTAAGTGTTAACAACAAAGTGGTAAGTGGTATCCCTCAGGGTTCTGTTTTGGGACCGCTTCTATTTAACATATTTATAAATGATTTTGAAATAGGCATTGAAAGCCATGTATCGGTGTTTGCAGATGACACAAAACTTTGTAAAGTAAAAAATGTGAGCAGGATATTGCTTTGCTGCAGAGGGATTTGGATAGATTGGGGGACTGGGCACTAAAATGGCAGATGAAATTTAACGTAGAGAAATGCAAAGTTATGCACTTTGGGGTTAAGAATGCACAAGGAATTTACACCCTATATGGTAGTGAACTAGGGATAACCACACACGAGAAGGATTTGGGAATTGTTATAGACAACAAATTAGGCAGCAATATGCAATGTCAATCTGCAGTTGCTAAGGCCAGTAAGGTATTGTCATGTATAAATAGGGGCATAAATTCTCGGGATGAAAATATAATTTTGCCTCTTTATAAATCGCTGGTAAGACCACACCTTGAATATGCTGTGCAATTTTGGGCGCCTGTTCTAAAGAAAGATATTATGGCACTAGAAAAAGTCCAGAGTCGAGCTACAAAACTGATAAAAGGAATGGAGCATTTTAGTTATGAAGAAAGGTTAAAAAAATTAAATCTGTTTAATTTGGAAAAACGGCGCTTGAGAGGGGATATGATAACATTATACAAATATATTTGGGGCCAGTACAAACCGTTATCTGGAAACCTATTCATAAACAGGGCTAGACATACGAAACGAGGTCACACATTTGGGCTGGAAGAAAGATTTCATCTAAGGCAAAGAAAAGTTTTTTTTACTGTAAGGATAAATAATAAGGATATGGAATTCTCTGCCTGAAGAGGTGGTTTTGTCAGTCATTACAGATGTTTAAACTGCAATTGGATAAATACTTGCAAAAACATAAAATACATGGATATAATTTCTAATTAGTGGGGTAATAGCTGCTTGCTCCAAGGAGACACCTGACTGCCATTTTGGGGTCAAGAAGGAATTTTTTCCTAGCTTGTGGCAAAATTGGAAGCGCTTCAGACTAGGTTTTTTGCCTTCTTTTGGATCAACAGCAAAAACATATGTGAGGAAGGCTGAACTTGATGGACGCAAGTCTCTTTTCAGCTATGTAAGTATGTAACTATGTAACTGAATTAGAGCCTTGAAGCCCACAGAACATATATGTATATGTTCTGTCACTTTCAGCGTATGATTCACCTCAAATTCTGTGTTCTACCCTTCATGTTCTTCCCTGTGTATGGGGCAGGCTACTAACGGCCTTTATTATCCCTGTATCCATTGTGTTTCTGGTATGCTAAATATACATCATTCCTAACATGTTGTTTGTGGTACTATGGGAGCCTCCAGCTTTCAAGAAAGCAGACGCTCAAAGGAACACTATTAGGGCCGGTGCAAGAATTTTTGCGGCCCTAGGCAACAATCCATTTTGCCACCCCCTCAGGAATGCAACTACATGTGGGCAGTCATATTGTACAGCATATGTTCATGAGTAGTTTGTGGTATTATCTATAATGCCTATAAATGTGGGCAGTGTATGGGGGCTGCTTGTGTGTGTGGCTTCCCTGGAATCCAGTAGGGACCAGACTGGCCAGATACAGGTCAACAACAGGAGCTGCGATAGCTCCTTCAGGCTGGTCTAGTCCATTGAGGATTTCCATTCATAAGTTCTGGGATGAAGTGATGTGAAGTTACTTCCTCTATGTGATGCAATGCGTAAATTGAGAATTGTCCCTCACTACTCAGTTTGCACTAAGGACTAATGAGGGAGTGCAAAGATTGACAGGCGCACTATGTGCAAGAACATTTTTTGTACCAGATGTCAATGAAAGAAAGTCAGTATACTGATCAGGTCAGCACAGACAGCCAAGGTGGGTGACTGCTAGGGATACCAGGGGAAGAGGAAATCTACCTACTCCTCCCCTGCTGATCTGAGCCTATGGAAGCTCTAGAATTTTGTAGGGCATGTATAATTGGCACACAAAATTGAGGCAGTGTGAACATCAGACAGCCAATCACAGCAATTATATTTTCCATCCAGAATTTGGTTGTTTTTTCCCCCAAAAAAATAATTTTACTTGCCAGCAGCAACAGCAGAAATCCATCACTAGGAGGAGGCGGAGGGGTGAAGATACTGCAAATAAACAGTTATCTCAAAGGTGTAATTTGTATTTCATTTTTTTAAGGACATGTTAAACAAAACAGCAATAAAAATATATACCACTGCATATAGTTTTTAATGCTGTTTTTTTTTTTATTGAAATAAAAATTGATGGGGCACTGCCTCACCAGCTCCTATGGGCAAGCCTCCACTGGGTTCAAGCAAAAAAAAAAAAGACTTTCTTACCCTCACATCAGTGAAAGAAATTGGCAGCCTCCAGTCAAAAGCTTGTTTTCTGACTGCCGCTCAAAAATCTTGTGTCTTTAAAGAAACATAATATATTTTTAAACATAATAGTTTATTTTAACCTTCAATTCTACCATAGAAGTAGATACATCTAGCATCACTTTAAACTAAAATACTAATACTAAAATACTAAATTACTTAAAGTTATACTTTCCAAAAAGACATGAAAAGTAATGATCTTTAGGACAAAGTGCTCTACAACTCTCAGCAGTTGCTGGATCTGTTTTCTAAAAGAGATAAATAAATGCAGGTTTTTATAGGAGCGATCTAAATTGTGTCTGTTATAATAGTAATATCAGACTGCATGCTAAAAGGGCAGATGAATAATTAGTGCAATCTTTTTAATACACTGTGAAACCTGTTACTGAAATGATGCTTCTTCTACTATTACACTGTGTTATATTTTAATATGACATCTAGTGCAATCAAAACTTAAGTTCGATTTAGTAGGCTTCTACCATCCTTCAGCATTTACAACAGGTCTTGAAGCTTCACATACAGTATGGATGAATATATTATTGACTGTAATGGATATTATATGGCATTGCTGCCAATGGACTGCTTTAAATGCTGTACACGTCTGCCAGAACAGCACAGTAGCTTGTAATCCGGAGGAATGAATGCCTTGGTATGTGGGAAGATTATGGAGCAGCGAGGAGTAAGAAGGAAGGAACGATGAGGTTGGATTACCGGTGATTAATGTAATCTCTGGATTTATCGGTTTGATCTTCCATAGACTATAATAGAAAGTGCACGGATAAATTTCCGCGATAATTATTTCACTATAGAATTCATTACTTTCTGATAATTGATTCAGAACAGAAAGCAGCCCTTTCCTGTATTTGTGCTGGTTTGTTGTGAACTCTGACCACAGCATGATTAAGTATAAATTTAGGAAACATTAGTATCTGAGTACTGTTATTGCCACCATTAAACACATGTACAGAAATAATAGCACATGATTATGTTACACGAGAAATGATTAAGAAAAGCATGGTAGTTATTATATACACAGTCTATATTTATTTGTGTTGCAATGATGGCCAGACTTGCCACTGCAAATGTTTATTAACTACATTTTTTTTATTGAAATAAAAATTGAGGGGGCACTGCCTCACCAGCTCCTATGGGCAAGCCTCCACTGGGTTCAAGCAGAAAAAAAAAAATAGACTTTCTTACCTTGACATCAGTGAAAGCCATAAATATAATTTTTATCATAAAACTTTAACCCTCAAACCTTATATCCACAATAAAGCCCTTCAAGTCCGATGAATCCTTCAGTTATTGCCAGGGCCAGTTTAAGAACCAATCGGACCTGGTCCTGACAATTATGATGGGCCTAATTATAGAATCTTATCGACATAAAACACTTAACCAGTTATACCTCCCAAGTGTCTTGTATCTGGTGGAGGTGGTGCTGGAGGGAAACTCACAGGATATAGCTATTAGAAATCACATATCCTATGCTGATCTCTCGCTTTCATCGTTCAAGTAAATCCTTACCCCCTAGTGCCTGGTGTAGCAGGATTTCGGGGGGTGGGATAAAAGGATGGGCCACTGATGCGAGTCACGTAACCAGAACCGCCCAAAAGGACAAACATTCCCAAAAAGAGGGCCTGTCTGAACGAAGAATTAGATGGTCAGCCTGGCGTTAATGCATGTTTTCTGACAGCTATAGCAAGCAGGATGACCAACCAAGGGCATTCTGTGCAGACAGCACCCTGAGCTTGTCATAAATGTGTCTAACGATGCGATAGCTCTATTCTTTCTAAGCACTTGCTGGTCTACTCATCTCCTTACCTTCTTTCTAGAAGGCAGAAGCTCCTCTTATGCAGTCTGGGACATAGAAAAAGTGCAACAGTTTTAGGGAGACTGAAGCAGCAAGTCAGCTTTACCTTATCTAATTTCATTGTCAGCCAGTCCACGTAAGTTTTGTTCCCCTACATCCCTCTTAAGTTTCCATACTTAAAGCAAGAGCATATGAAGAGTAGAAAACAAAATTACCTCCTTTTGTATTTTCATGTTTAGGGCCAGGTGGAGGTACCACGGGTATGATGATTCATATCCCCATTATTAAGGCATTTTAAAAATAAAATAAAATAATATTTTGTGAGCTTCGAAGTTGGTATTTAGTGAGTGAGTGTACTGGATTGTGTAACATCAGGATCCATGATGTCACCTGAGTGAAAACCAAATGGTAATATTTAACCCCACACAGAAGTTGTGTCCTTAAGGGGTTAAAATAATTTAAACTGTGCAAATGCCCATGGTCAAAATAGGAAACAAATATCTTGTAAAATCCAAAAATGCAAAAAAGAAACAAGAAAGAAAAGAGTTAATACACATATATACTGTCAATATTCTGGCTGTATGAAGCAACAGTTGATGAGTAGGGCCAGGTGGATGTACCAGGGGCATGATGATTCCGTGATTATGATCTTCCGGGACATGAAATGTTTACATAAGGAACATTTTAGTGGAGCAGCCTTAATAACAAAGACCAGAGAGAGAGTTTAAAGGTTGAATCATTTCATTTAAAGAAACTGATGATATTTGATAAATTGAAATTGCAAACATACAGAAGATAATGGCGTCTTCTTCTTAAGGAGTATTACATCACATCACATCACAAAAAGGATGTTTTCGACTTTTTTTTACATACATTAAAATGTCGTCATGTAATTTCAAGAAGACACGTGGATAATAAAAAGGCAAGACTATCGATTTAAAAAACAGAAGAGAGTCAGCACTAGTAAATCCTAAGGAAAAAAAGGCAGCAATCCCAAAGAAGGACTCCCTCACGTGCCCTTGAGAGTAATAGAGAGATAGTAAGCAACAAAGGATGGGGCTGCGCCAAAATACAAAAACATAAATAAATAAAGTCCTAGCTTGGATAAGTCCCTGTGTATACAGAGTCCAGGAGTGTGGAGCTGAAATCCGGTGCTGGACTCTGAGGCAGAGGTGTTGCGCTTCTTGCAGTGGTCAAAAATATAGGAGAAGGCTGAGATGTCTGGCCTTGGCTTCTGGTATCCAGTACTCTTTTTACAATTCTTGGTTTTTTTTCTTAGTTTTTCTGGTTTACTATTCCATGTCTGGTTTTCTTTACGCTAGGTTTTCTGGGTTCATTCCTGAATTCCGTTCTGGAATTCCCAGTCTCTTGGATTACTTTAAATGTTTGTTTTAATCCTTTTTGTTTCAGTTGGTTCCTGCAGGAAGTTGTTCCAAGTCATCTGCCCCTTTCTTGCAGGTAAGTGCTGTGTGTGTTTTATTATTGTTTATTTAGTCATACATATCTATGCAGATAGGAACCCACCGTAATTGGAGTACTTTGTCGCAGTGGTGGGCTACATACATCTTGGCCATTTATGTATGTCTAAATCTCCAATGTTTTACATATATAGTACTTAGTTATGTCTCCTCTTGTTTTGCCTTGTATCTCTGTTCTTGTTTTATTTTGTCTTGTATTCCCAGTTCATGTACAGTTCTGTCCTGCCCTGTTCATGTTTCCCTCATGTCTTGTGTACATGTTCTGGGTTCTGCTTTCTGTCCTGCTCCGGTTCTGGGTTCTCCTAGTTTTGTCTTGTTTTCTTGTTTGTTGTCTATTCTGGTCTTCCCTTGTTTCTGTACTGGATACATATCTGCTGCGGAGCCTCCCCTTCAGATCCTGGGAGGTCTACTTCTTGTCATCTGGCACCTGGGATCTGCAATAGCTGCATCAGGGCCCTGGTATGTGGCCACACAAACGCTGGTGCTCAACACCAGGGAGCGTGTGGTTGCCCAGCACTAGGCCCCGCTAGTCTATTTCCACACAATTACTCCTAATATCAAGATCAGGCATACTGGGTCCCGGTCACCGGACCGCCACCCCTTATAGCTCTGGTGTGATAAGCATACAGCGGAAAGGACCAAAATCTGTTTATTAACAATTAAAAAAGCACTATAATATATCCAAATGCGTTTCACCATATAGACTTTATCAATGGATTAAAAACATTCAACCTGGCTAGTTGAGGTATATAGCACATTACACATATGCTCAATCGGATTGAAATCTGGAATCCAAGAAAACACCTTGAACTTCTTCTGTGTGATTGCACCAGATGGGTTAGCCATGACCCTGACGCAAGTTCACTGGTTGCCCTTCCTTGTACCACTTTTGGTAGGTACTAAACTCTGCATACCGGGAACACCCCATAACTTACCGTTTTAGAGCTGCTTTGACCCAGTCGTCTGTTCACTTGCAGCCCAATATATCCCACACTTTGATAGGTGCCATTGTAACGAGATAATCAATGTTATTCACTTCTCCTTTAGTGGTTTCACATTGTGGTTGATTAGTGTATGTAAATATATTTATAACCAATTGATACCCTTAGCAAAATATTAATCTATGGAAAAATGAATATGAAAATCGATAATCATCACCTCTGGCACTCATCAGATCTGGTCCACTGATCAGGGTATGAACATCTGCTGAGTTAGTGACAGATTAAAATACAGATATGTTGATGCAATATATAACAGAGCATAACAGGTGTGAGAATTCAAATGGTACATTTCTGAGAATTCTTATTAACATTGATGAAATTTCAGTTATGAATGTTTCTACATTTTACATCCAAACGTGGAATGTGCAAAAAACTCTGATTTACCAAGTGATTAAGCTGACATACCTTACTCTTTTCACATATGCAGTGCAGAAATCAGCAAATATAACAATTGCATAATTTACGCCTTTAAAGTTAATGTACAAATTAATGGTATACACCATACTGCATGCAGTGCAATACCTTACAATATTTCCGTGATTGCAAAGCCACAATCAAAGAATCTATAAAAACGAAAGCAAGTATGTGTTAAAAGCATATAAATGTTAAAATACAAATTGATTTTATGTGAAAGAGCATTTTGCATCATTGGCAAAAATATATGTGTGTTTGCATAGCTTGACAGATCATATATTTTTTTAAACAAATAGCAAATCTTTTTTGGTTGTTTTACTTTATACTCCTCGACAGGGGAGTTACTAGTGTCAAAAAGACCAGGGGGCTTCAGCTCAAGGGTACATTTTGTTTGAAGGGATTCAGAGTATTATATAAATCTATATTAAAAAAAATCCACAAACATTCATCGACATACAAAAGCTCACAATATACATTCATGTATATGTATGTATAGCCACACATGCATATATTTATATACAGGAACACTGTCATACTTACTCATTTCTGGGGTTCTCCTCACCACTCCGGCAATAATTCGGACACCACATGCTGCTAATGCGCGTTTATTTATATGCGTTTGCACTTACATAAAGCACACATGAAAGAAGTAGTAAATGAAGCAAAATCAGCGAATTGCCAGACTTGCATCTTCTGGCATGGTCCAATCGTAATACAGCCACTGGTATTTAAATCCCAGCCTTTAATGTCCCAATTGCCTTGTTATGGTTCATCTTTATCCCAATAGTGCGTTTGTGACATGTTCTGATTTCCTGGTACTGATCTTGGCTTGATAACCTTTTATTCTGTTCTCTGTATTACTGAATTTTGGCTTGTCTAACATTTACTCTATTTTCTCCTACCCTTTTAGTTAACTGCAAGTTTATTTTAGGTGAATAAAACTTCACATCTTTTTGTCTGTCTATCCATCCTTCCCTAAATTATCTCAAATTTCCACTTATTATATGTTTATTTGCTAGCTATGTTTCAAATAAACATTATGCTAATATTTTTTTAAAACAAAAAGTGCTGGGTTGTTATGACCCTCTTGAACAGGAATACGACTTTCATGTTCCACCATTGCTCCTCTTTACTGTGGAGCAATCTTGTTGTGCTAACACACAAATGGGTCCTCATGTAAGTTGAGAGACCAGGATTACTGTAGTTTGTTGGTGCCAATGCTATGCTTACCAGTTGTTGTGCCTAATCATTAAATTCATGGAGCACCAATATCAAAAAGCAATAATCAATTACCCTAAGGTTGTTAAAGATATTGGTGGCCACCAAAACCCTACTCAGGATCAGTGAATTGAGCATTTGAGAAAGGGAAAGACACTGACATCAAGTACTTGTAAAAAATCAATACAAACTTTATTAACTAACAAAGACTTAATAATCATTCAGCTTAAATTTAAGCTTAAAGGAACAGCTCAAAGAAACAGCTTAATAAAAAAAACAGCTTAATAAAAAACAGCTCAAGTATGCATCACCATAAGAGAGGCTTCCTGCACTCGACTGAGAGAACTTCTGGCAGTCAGGCTTGAAGGGGATCCTCTCTTACTGGCAATCAGCAGAACCAGCAATACGCGTCCGAATTACAGGTGGGTAGTACTCCAAGTGAGTGCCAAGTTTTCTAGTCTTTTATAAGAAACTTAATCAAAGGGGTGAATAGTCTGTACTTTCCCACCAAATCTTCTTATCAGTGCAGCCCAGCAAAGACATTGTAAAAGCGTTGGATTGGACCTGCAGCTGGCCAGGCTTCCCAGTCCCACAACAATGCCAGGCCAGATCTGTGCGGTTAATATTCTCTTATCTAAAAACTAGCTGCGTTCTCATAATATTCTTGTGAAGCTATGCATGAGTCATCCTGGTGCTGCGTTTTGTGGTTACTAACATTTTCAGTACTGTGTACTGGCGCCATCTTGACTATCTATAATAGTTTGATTTGCCCAATAGTGACCAATCAATCATTCTTAATTAATATGGAATATTATCACACCAGTGACGGACTAACATTGCTCTAGACTCTACTCCTCCCTCTTTCCTGTACAGCACTTAGGCAACTTCAGTAACAGGAGCCCATTACCGGTGATCCCTATAGCAGTATGGATACCATAGCTGAGACATCTAAATGCGATGCCAGTGTTCCAATCAATACCACTGTTTAAGATCATTCATCAGCTAGATTTCAGTGATTGATTTCTCCAATTGCCATATGCTGTACATTGCACCTAATTAAAGGGTTACTTCAACCACCATGATCACTTTTGCTTTTTGAAGTGGTTATGGTGGTATGAGTCTGAATGTGCAGTGTTCTTGCTTCAGCCGGTGCTTTTTGAGATTTTTCTTTCGGGTGGGGAACATAAAGAATAATGCCAATATTCTAGACAAAGTTTAAAAACTACTATTCACGCATCGAAAATACTGCTCAATAACCAACTTAATTGTTATTCTATAATGTTGGACTGCCTTTAATTTATACTTAGATTTTTAAGATTACCGATTGTACTTTTTTTAATATGTAGGATGTTTTATTTAATGTTTGAGGATTACGGTTTTTCCCTATGGTAGTTTGCTGACATTTAATCTTATAACTCAACATCAAATTACAGTAAGTAGGGGCCGGGGCCTGACACCCAAGATGGCCAGACGGGTTTGACAACAGCTCTGGCTATTCAAAGCATTAAAAGCAGCTAAAAGCACAAAATCTCCCTCTCTTGCTCTTCCTCTTGGTAACATTTTCAATCTCTCCCTTTCCTCTGGCACATTTCCCTCACCCTTCAAACATGCAACCGTAACCCGATTTTGAAAAAGCCCAACCTTGATCCCAACTCCCCATCCAACTACCGCCCTATCTCGCTGTGACGAAGTGCCCTTCGCCACTTGGTCCTGGAGAGGCCTGCTTGTCAGCCTCCTCCCCTGTGACTATGACTCTTTCATGTATTTTGCTTTAAAGCCCCTAGTCTACCTTCAGACTGACTATTTATGTAGGCTGCTTTATTTATCTTATGTTTTAGTCACCCTGTACCCATTATAGGTGCAGGGTGTGTGTAATGTAATTGTTTATAGTGTGTGTGTGTGTACTGTGAAATGTATTGCCTGCTCCCCTGTACTGCTGAGTTTTGCTACCAACTAGGTGGGTTTGGCTATGGAGCTTGTCTAGTGCCCTCTGTTGGTAGCAACAGCAATATGCACTACCTGAATTGCAAGACTGGTTCATTTGCATATTCGGGTAGATTTGCATATTGCTAATTCTGCAGGCAGGTGAGATATTTACTGTTAAATATTGTCTCCCCCCACCCCTTTAAAAATGTGCCATTGTGTTGTGATAAGTCACTGTGTGTTGCCTGCTATGGTTTGACTGTTTTTGATTTTATTGAGGTTTCACAACAATGTTATTGTGGTGACCCTATGGGCTGGTCCCAAGGGAAATAAAGGTTTAGACAGTTCTTCTTGATCCCTCTAAAAGTAGCCTTGTCTCGTTATTGGAGGGAGCTGTTATAATCACACTGGGGATTGCTATGCTTTGCATGCTCCCCTGAGCTTGAGTCACTTAGCTCTTTTAAGAGCCTGTTCCTGACACGCTCTCCTTGGAGGAGGGGTCTTCACCACACAGTCCTGGATGCTGGAGGTTCTTACAGGGCGGAAGGAAGAGTTCTTTCCCACACAGTCCTGGAGGACAGAAGCTGATCCAGGGTGGAAGGAAGACGGCGAGACTCCAGTCAAGATACAGCGGTTGTGGAGTCTGCGGTGGTTGTGGTGTCTGCTGCACTGCTTGGAGTCCTCAGGAAGCGCTAGGAGCATCCGTCAACGGAGGGTACTCAGTCGGAGTACAAGGAGCTCCGTTACACTCGCTACTGCCATTTGCCTCCAAGATCCTCGAGAGAGTTGTGTACGCCAGATTGACAGACTTTCTCGAATCCAACTCTCTGCTTGACCCCCTTCAGTCTGGATTCCACGCTGGTCACGCTGTCGAAACTGCTGTGACTAAAGTATCCAATGATTTAATTGCTGCTAAATCTCGTGGCCAATACTCTATCCTAATCCTCCTTGATCTTTCTGCCACCTTTGACACTGTTGATCATCAACAGCTTCTTCACATTCTCCGTAACTTTGGTCTACGGGATACTGCTCTCTCCTGGTGCTCCTCCTACCTCTCCCAGCGCTCTTTCAGTGTTTCTTTCTCTGGCTCTGCCTCTTCTTCCCAACCCCTCTCTGTCGGTGTCCCACAAGGTTCTGTCTTCGGCCCCCTGCTGTTTTCTATCTATACTGCCTCCCTTGGTAAACTCATCAGTTCCTTTGGCTTCCAATATCATTTATATGCAGATGACATGTAAATCTACCTGTCCTCCCCTGATCTCTCTCCGCCCACCTTGACCCGTGTTTCTGACTGCCTCTCTACTATTTCCATCTGGATGGCTACTCACTTCCTTAAACTCAACCTGTCCAAAACAGAACTTCTAGTTTTTCCTCCCTCAAGTGCTGCTACTCCTGTTTCTGTCTCCATCCAAGTCAACAGCGCTACTATCACCTCTACCTCGCAGGCTCGTTGCCTCGGGATTCTTTTTGATACTGATCTCTCTTTTACTCCCCATGTCCAATCAATAGCCAAATCTTGTCGCTTCCAACTCAAGAACATAGCGCGCATCCGCCCATATCTAACGCCGGACGCGGCTAAGGTACTGGTTCATGCTGTTCTCTCTCGCCTTGACTACTGCAATCCCCTTCTCACCGGTCTTACATGTTCCCAGCTTGCACCGCTGCAATCTATAATGAATGCGGCTGCGAGGCTTATTTTCCTGTCCGGTCGCACCTCCCACGCCTCCACGCTCTGTCAGTCCCTGCATTGGCTTCCAGTTAGATATAGGGCCCAATTCAAAATTCTGGCGCATGCTTACAAATCCCTACATAATGGTGCTCCAACATACCTATCCTCCCTCAGACACAAGTATGTCCCGTTGAGACCCCTGCGCTCAGCCCAAGACCTACGCCTATCCTCTGCCCGGATCCCCACCTCTGATGCTCGCCTTCAAGACTTCTCCAGGGCTGCACCTATTCTGTGGAACTCCCTTCCCTCCTCAAGCAGACTTTCACCCAGCCTCCACTCCTTTAAAAAATCTTTGAAAACTCACTTCTTCATTAACGCGTATAAATTAAACTGTCAAGAGGTTTCTCATCCCCACCCCATGACTCCTTTCCGGCAACTGTCAAAAATGACCTACCAAGCACTCAATAAACCCTTCTCTAACAAACAATGTAATTCCTCTATTTTAACCCTTTGTGTCACTATACCCTACTCCCTCTAGCATGTAAGCTCATCGAGCAGGGCCCTCATCCCCCTCTGTTCCTGTACATCCAGTGGTTTGATCTCAATTATGTGCCTGTTAGTCCACCCATTGAACAGTGCTACGGAATTTGTTGGCGCTTTATAAATAAAATAATAATAATAATCTACACTGTAAGCTGTCGACTGGAGAGTCCATTGCTAGCCCCGTCCGGACTTGCAGCCTAACGAGTCTGCCAATCTATCGGTTGGGAGAGGCGGACGATTTCCCAACAGTGGATGCACAGCTCGAGGCTAATCCTACCTACACATCCAAGTTTCATCTCCGACCTGCCATACAACCACGTGGCAAATCCAAGATGGCCACCACACAGCAACATATTCTGAGACAATCAGGAGTACAGAACTGAAGAGAAGTATTTAAGGCAAATATACCAAGAATTCTGGAACCGTATAGAATGCTGATCGAAGGTTGCTTGCTTGCCCCACCAAAGACTCCTGACACTCCTCTGGCTCACTGTCCCACGGCCGAGCCGGGGGCCAAGTGATGCTGATCCCACAGAGCCATTCCCGCTCCCCAGGAAGAACCTGATGGCTGAAACCTCGGCGGGCTTGCAATCTTTCCACTGGGAAAGAAGAGAGCCCTGGACCTCAGGCATTGACTCCATATGAGGCCCCGGCTAGAAGTAGCGAGCAGACCGGAATGGTGCAACTGTTCTTGCCCTTTATGCTGCTAGCCCATATCAACATCGAGTGGAGGAGAGCAGATGGGTTCCATATTGTGGCCTACTTGTGACATTGGATGAATTATGAGGCATTGAAAGTGGAGACCCTGCCTGACTCTAGCCACGAGCCTGTTTGTATGGTGCAAGGACTCCAATTGTTTCATCCACTTCTGGCTCATGATGTGAAATGAACCCAGCGGCCTTAAAGCTATACCACTATGTAGATTAGTGAAAAAAAGTTTATATATGCTCTAGATTGGATAAACACCTCTCTATGGGCGTATATTAAAGTGGAGCACTTGAGTGATATCTATGATAATATTACTTACATATAATGTGGGTATAGCATGTAATTCACATGAAGAGAGACAAACAGGGGGGAAATCACATAGTATAACATTGTAAGATAAAATGATCAAATAGTCGTAAATAAATGGGTTCAGCTCACATAGATTAGAGCCTATGTTAGGACAGGCTCAAATCACATTTGTTTCTTTGCCGTCTGGTGGCACTTTACCCTTTAATCTTACAGGAAATGTTCCTCAAGGAAAAAGCATAAAATATAGAACTCTCTGGTGAAGTATGTTGTAACTATTATGCATATAAAACTTCAACCATATGGTTGCTCACCTTTTATAGAGCCCTTATAGCCTTGCTCTAGGTATAATCACTCGGGTGTCTGTGTAGGGGACACCACCCTCCTTGGTTAGAATAAAAACTTTTATTTTAAGTAAGCGCCGTTTACATTTCGCGCTTGGGTAATTGATTAATTAATGATATGACTATTCAGACTGGACAATTAAGATTCAAATGGACCAATGGGACGAGGCAATACGATATAAGACAGAAGAAAGCAGGAAAGTGAACAGACCAACTGAGGAAGCCCAGTAATTTGGGAGAAACGCATTTCGGCAAAGGAGCTTATGTGGACATTACGTTGATTATTTTATATATATTTTTTGTATTTTAAGCATTTTAGCTGATTCTATTATTTTGTTTATTAAAATAAAATTACTTTTTTTAGTCCATTTTTTGCTATCTTCACTTCAGCTTCTAACCAAGGAGGGTGGTGCCCCCTACACAGGCACCTGAGCGATTATACCTAGAGCCAGGCTATAAGGGCTCTATAAAAGGTGAGCAACCATTTGGTTGAAGTTTTATATGCATAATAGTTACAGCATACTTCACCCGAGAGTTCTCTATTTTTATGCTTTTTCCTTGAGGACCATTTCCTGTAAGATTAAAGGCTAAAGTGCCACCAGACGGCACAGAAACAAATGCGATTTGAGCCTGTCCTAACATAGGCTCTAATCTATGTCAGTTGAACCCATTTATTTACGACTATTTGATCATTTTATCTTACAGTATTATACTATGTGAATTCCCCCCTGTTTTTCTCTCTTTTCATGTGAATTACATGCTATACCCACATTATTTGTAAGTAATATTATCATATATATCACTTGAGCGCTCCACTTTAATATATGCCCATAGAGAGGTGTTTAACCAATCTAGAGCATATATAAACTTTTTTCACTATCTGAATGGTTATAGGGGGTGAGGGAGATTCCCCCTAGAGTGTGAAGCGGCTACTTTAAAAATATACGCAAAGTAATTAGAAGCGCACTAATCACGATTATTTGGTACACCATTATGTAGATTAGTTCAGCAAGTTTAACCTCCCTTAACTATACCTATATATTTGACTGTCATGTCTTTGAATTTAACCCCTTAACGACCGGAGACGGATCAGGACCGTCATTTGCATTTTAGCGTTGCCGACTGCTGATGGTCCTGAACTGTCACAGCGGTAATCGTTACTCACCCGGTCGCCGTCGTTCCCCCGACGGCGATCAGCGGTGCTCCCGGTGTGGGAAGACTGCCTGCAGCCCAGACAGTCTCCCCACAGTGAATTAGGACCCCTGGGGCCATGTGATCGCTCAACAGAACGATCACATGGTCACAATAGTTGTCAAAGTGTCTGCCTGCAGGGGGACTGCTTGTGCTGACAAGCAGTCTCCCTGCAAGTGTAAAATCAAAAAAATTATTAATATAAATGTTAATAAAAAATATATAATTATGTATGTGTATATAAATATGATATATAGACATGTCTATACATCATATATATGTCATACTAATTTTTATATTAATATATTCATATATCAATATAAAAATACGCTTCTAATTAAATTACACACGTGTATATATAATATATATAATAACTATATATATTGTATATATATATTATAAAATACAAATAATAAGTAAAGTAAATAAAAAATGTAAAAATAATAAAAAAAATTAAAAATTATATATCTATATGAAATTTTGTTCTAACTGTATTTTGATATTAATAGATATATATATATTTATAATCAAAATACACTTAGAATGAAATTGTATATATATATATATATATCTATGTATATATAATTTAATAAAAATAATACAAAATATACATATGTCCATATAATTAAATAAATATATACGTAGACTTCAAATATATAAATATGCATATATATTTAAATTCTACGTGCGTATTTATGTAATATTTTTTACTTAATTAAGTAATTTTATTGATTGCAATTTGTGGGACCTGCCTGACAACCCAGGCCGAAAGTCCAGAGAATTTAATTAGCTAGCACTGTATTTTACCCTGTAACTTTCTATGACTCCCTAAAACCTGTACATGGGGGGTACTGTTTTACTCGGGAGACTTCACTGAACACAAGTATTAGTGATTCAAAACATTAAAACATATCACAGCGATGATATTGTCAGTGAAAGTGACTTTGTTTGCAATTTTCACACACTAACAGCCCTTTTATTGATGATATAATTGTTGTGATATGTTTTCCTGTTTTGAAACTCTAATATTTGTGTTCAGCAAAGTCTCCTGAGTATAACAATACCCCCCATGTACAGGTTTTATAGCGTTTTTGAAAGTTACAGGGTCAAATGTATGGGTCAAATATTTTTACATATAAAATTGGTTGGTTACGTTGCCTTTGAGAGCCCAGGAATGAGAATTACCCCCATGAAGGCATACCATTTGCAAAAGAAGACAACCCAAGGTATTGCAAATGGGGTATGTCCAGCCTTTTTTAGTAGCCACTTAGTCACAAACACTGGCCAAAACTAGCGTTCAATTTAGTTTTTTACTTTTTTCACACAAACAAATATGAACGCTAACTTGGCCAGTGTTTGTGACTTAGTGGCTACTAAAAATGACCGGACATACCCCATATTGAATACCCTGGGTTGTCTACTTTAAAAAAATAGTTAATACAATGTTAAACAAAAATCTGCGCACCAGTCAAACCATAAGACTTGCTTTTCCCACATAAATCCCAAATCTGCAGTGATGTTACAACCGCAAAGTATTCTGGTTCACTGGTTTTGCATCTTTTCCTAAATTGTGTTCCAAGCAGTTGTATATTGCAAACACAGATTAAAAGGAATCCATGTTTAAAATGGAAGGAGGCAAAAATGTGATTCTTTGTTAAACTAATTTGCATGTGCCCAACCAGAATCCTTTGTGGTTGTAACATCACTACAGATTTGGGATTTCTGTGGGAAAAGCAAGTCTTACGGCTTGACTGGTGTGCAGATTTTTGTTTAACATTGTATTAACTATCCACAGACTTCAGGTGGAAGGGGTTTTCAATCACAATTTTTCCCCACCATAACCTTTTTTGGATTTTGCTTAAAAAAAATATGTACATGTGGGATGTTATTCAGAGATTTATGACAGATAATAGTGTTACAATGTCACTATTGATACATTTTTAAAATGTATGTTTTGAAACCGCAATGTCCTACTTGTACCTATAGCCCTACAACATGCAAAAAAAGCAAAAAAGCATGTAAACACTGGGTATTTTCAAACTCAGGACAAAATTTTGAATCTATTTAGCAGTTTTCTTTATTAGCTTTTGTAGATGAGTAAAAGATTTTTCAAGTAAAAGTAAAAAAACATGTATTTTTTTCAATTTTTTATCATATTGTTTTATTTTTTTTAAACTTAAATTACATGAGATTATATGAATAATGGTATGTAAAGAAAGCCCCTTTTTGTCCTGAAAAAAACAATATATAATTTGTATGTGAACAGTAAATGAGAGAGCGGAAAATTACAGCTAAACACAAACACCACAAAAGTGTTAAAAGACGCCTGGTCTCAAATGTACAACATCGCAAAAACAGGCCAGTCCTTTAAGGGGTTAAACTATAAATTTGTTCCTGTGTAATTTACTTAGACATGTGGCTTAGCCTGCATCGCAAACTTTACTTATTTTAACCTTAATGTGTAACCTATGTTTACTGTCACTAAAGTAAACTAACTCTCTAGCCATTGAGGTTTAGCATGTTGTTTTACCTTCATTTTATGTTATTTTTCTATTATAAAAAGTGCATTATTATCATATGACATCTTACCCTGCATCCCAGATGTTTATTACCGTGTATATTCCTTCTAAGATGTTGTTACCTGCTTGTATGCCTTACTATGCACGCAAATATAAAGAATATAAAAACATAAAAAAAAGAAAATTAACAGTAAGTAGCATCGTTGTTAAATAAAAATAAATAAATAAATAAAAACAGAATATCATGGAGTCTATTGCATGTGATCCATGGCATGAAGGTTATTTGAACATTAGTTAATTGTTTATTATGTTGGCTTTGATTTCTAAAACAGTCTCTACAGAAAACATTCACTTTATTAGCAACTATTTTCGGCCCCTATAACTGGATGAGTTTTGATGCACTCTGCGGTTTCATTGCAATCAAACACTGTAGAGATACATTAACCTCAAAGGAGGTTATATAGTAGCAACAGACAGATTGACTTTTATGCCGTCATAGAGTCTTTAAACCAGAGCGCCATATTAGGCCCAGAAAATAACTGTCAAGAGAAAGTCTAATTTAATCACAACAAGGGGTATTTATAGCCATTCCAATAAATGACAGTGTTCTGTTATATATTTGTCTAGAGTAGTAGTATATAATGTTCCCTTGTTATAGGCTATATAAACTGAAGATTTATATGATGCGGACTCTTTTAAAACAATGAGGTAATGTAATAAAATGTTTGTTCTTTTAAAGTCTGAAAGTTACAAAAAAAAGCCCTTATGAGATGCACAAACTCAAAGAGCCATCAGTCAGGCCATTATTTTGTCCAGCAAAATGTTCCAACTTGGATAAAATGGATTAATTTTGTAATAGTTGAGTTATATATATTAACTATAACCAACCTACACCTTACTATTACTGTATGTATTCTTAAATTAACATATTATATAAAATACTGATTGTCCTCAAACCAAAAACCGCTGGTAACATGTCCTACATGAGCTTAAAGGAAATCTATAGTGCCAGTAAAACAAAGTACTATAGCTCCCTATAGTGTCCCCCTCTCTCGTGGCTGTCCCTCCTCATTAAAAACTCCTTCTGTCCCTTCCTTGGTGCTGGTTCGGGCTCTGCCTGGATGCATAGAAGTCCCTCTAGTAGCTATCTGGTAGACAGCCACTAGACATGGTGGAGTTAACCCTCAAAGGTAATTATGGCAGTTTGTACAATCTACAATAATTACTTTTACAAGTTTAAGAGACCTATAACTTAGATAACATTTTATTTGCCATTTGCTCAAATTGGATCACCTTGACGTACAACATACAAATTAGAATAAAAGGGTCATAAGAAACCAATTCTGAGCAAGTTCTAATGAAAGGGACATTATAGGCACCCAGAGGACTTCAGCTCATCAAAGTGCACTGGGTTCAAAGTGCCAGATCATGTAAACATAGAATGTGACGGCAGATAATAGCCGTTCGGCCCATCTAGCCTGCCAAATTTTCTTAATACTTGCATTAGTCTCTTACATCTTGGATAGCCTTAAGACTATCCCATAAACCAGCAACTTTATGTAAAAAGAAAAATAATAATAATATTATCCAGCTCCCCACAACAACTGCAGAGATCCAGGATTAAAGAGCCCCACATCCAGGGCATCAGCCCTCATAGGCACTCCCCAGCAACGCCTATGAACATTGTGCTAGAATGTTGTGCTTTTTCAGTATATTTCTTCAAACAAAACATACATTAGTTCTGGCTGAAGATTTTGAAATCATTGCATTTACAGTGTTCGGTAGAGTATTGACAAATCAGTCTAGGTTGTCTTTAGCCATCCATGAAGGGTTATGTAATTTTACATACATGATGCAGGAGACATGCGTCTGAAATGCAACTATATAGATAGTTTTTCTGTTGGCATAATGGGGAGATACTCAAACCTATTTCTGTGATAAAAATAGCAAATTTCAAAATGCTTACATGTAAACTATACAGGGGGGGAAAGGATAGCGTCCCAGATATGAACAAAAATAAAAGAATATACGTATAGATTGGTTATTAGTTTTTATATATCTCAAATTATGTTTGACATTTCTATCCACACATGGAATTTCACAGATTCTGAAGTTTTAGAGTATATGATTGAAGCTAGTGTAGGTTTTACAGTAGTGTAAGGGTAGTGATTTATGAGTGGGTTAGGGTTTAATTGTTCTGTTAAGTTAGTGTAGTATTTAAGAGTTAAAGGTAGTGTCAGGGTTAATGGTTACGTGTAACGTAGTGTACTTAAGTGAAGCATCTTGCTAAATCTTGAGTAATATTCTGAAAAAGAAATATGTAAGAAAATCTAGTATTTGAGAGCTACAGAGTCCTTTATTTCTTCTGTGGAATCAGACCATTTTCTGTGCACATTCTTTTGTCTTCACAAGCAGAACACTATAGTCAAGTCACTGTAATGCTTAATGCAAGTCATGGTCAGTAGCATAAATGAAGGCTGTTGTTGAATTAGTTAGGAATCAACATGGAACGGATTAGGTATGGTTTTTGTTTTGTTTAATTGTTCTAATTCACCATGAAGTGGTATATACAAAGTACAAAATACAAAGCCATACACGAAAACGTCCTTCAAGTACTCCCATTGGGTTATTTCATTTAGATATATGTACAATAAAAAAAAAAGCCAGACAAAACTAGATGTCACATATCATTACAATATCATAAAAATTGAAATAGTCATGCATCACATCATAGGATATGAAACAAAAGAAAAAACGGACACTGTTGATATGAAAGAAAAATAAATAATTGTTCAATCAATGTCTTCATTGTGTGAAGTACTTGAGTACGCACATTAGATTAATTTTAAAAAGTTAAATATCACCTGGTACCTGTAGTATGAGCTATTCTCTTCATAAGGTTTAAACACCAGGTCACTGAGTTTAGAATAAAGTGATATGAATATCATTTGAATGACACTGCTATGAGGGGGTTGAAAGAACTGAATACTGACCCCAATTTGCTTGTCTTCTTTACCACCATACCTCCCAACAGTCTCAGGTTAGGCCAATTCATGCTTCTATCTCGTTGTCTCAGGTTTGCTCTTGGTTGGCTCACGGGAATGCTGAAACCAAGTTGTCGAAGAGCACAGCTTAATACCAACCAACTCCAGCATCCATAAAATCAGGACTCCAGTGGGTGGGTAAAGGGGGCAGGTCAGATTGCATCACTGGCTCTGTCCCAAAAGAGGACGGCCAACACATAAGGTTTAATAGAAATACAGAACAATAGGGTGCGCCAAGGAGTTGGGAATCAGAATAACTATAGATAAAACAAATAAAATGAAACAGAATATACACTGTCCTATGATAGTAAAAAAAATTGTATATAAAAAGAACAAACAACAAGTCCAAGATAAAATACAATAGTGTGTAATGGTAAATATACATAGTCACACTAACTTTATAACATTAACCAGGCTTTTTATATGAAAAAGAAATACAAAACCAACGCAAGAGAATATTCATTTTAATGTAGGTCACAGATGTGGATAATGACATGTCAGAGACAAGATAAAGAAAAACTGAAAAACTGCAGGTGACTGTAAGATCTACAAACGCATTGCTGTTGCACTGCTGCTGATATACATATACATATATATGGCATGTTTATAAAACAGACTGATTCTTAAAGGAACACTCAAAGCAGTGTGCTGTAGTGGTTATTGTGCCACAAATGTAATGGTGACCTTCCCCCAACTGTTTTGCCTGGGGTCCAGTTGCTTCTGCTTAGGAGCTTCTGTTAGTTTTCCTGAGTTAGTGCTGTAGTGCAGAGCCAAATCAATGGCTGACAGCATCTCTATCAGCGAATAAGATAAGACCCGCAGTCCCAGATAAGAAGACAAACAGTTCTAAAGCACAAATGTACTCAAAGGAACACTATAGCTTTAGGAATGCAAACATGTATTTCTAACACTATAGTGTCTTATCACTATTTGTATTAGAGGCCCTTTAAATTACATTTTCGAAAAAATGAAAGCCTGATAAAGACTCACTCGATTCTGCCACATGCTTGTCCTTCATCCTCCTTGGGAAGGTATGTGCATGCATGGCTAGAGACAAGCATATGCATCCAATCAAACACTCCTCATGGGGAGGCATTAAATCCAATGCTTCCTTAATATCAGCATTTGATGATGTTCTACGTCCTCATGCAAGAAGGTTGAACATCACAAAACGTCCTTAGAGAAAAGATGGTGTTTACATTTCTGCCTAGTAACACCTATAGTGACAGTTTTTAGACACGCTCTGCATGGAGACTCTGAACGTTTCTCTAGTGTCACCAGAACAACTACAGCTCAATGTAGTTATTCTGGTGAGTACAGGCAGTCCCTTCAGGCTTTTTAATGCAAACACTGCCTTTTCAGAGAAAAATGCCTAGGGACAGTCTTTCACAGCCTAGAAACACGTCTAGTGGGCACTCCTCAGATGACCACTATAGGTGCTTCCTGGGTCAGTGCTGCACAGTGCTGAACTTTCCCCATAGAGATGAATTGATTCAATGCATCTCTATGAGGAGATGCTGATTGTCCAGTTTGCCTCCGCCACTGCCCAGCCTCCTTGGTTCCTATGGGAAAGCATTGTGATTGGCTGAGATAATCAATTCTGATGATGTCAGACAAGGAGGTGGATTGGGGTGGGGCCAGACGTGAGGAGCCCCAGGCAACGCTGGAAAAGGGTTAGCAAATCACCTTTCTTACAAAAGGTATGGGGGGCTGGCCACCTTAACAGTGATTTAAGAACTATAGTGTCAGAAATACACGTTTGTGTTCCTAAAACTATAGTGCCCCTTTAAGAACAGAGACTACAGCTAACTGGGATTGTAATTATTTTACAGATTAACTGACTATAATGATTTAAATTGCTGGTTACCGCAGGTTTGCACACACCCTTTCAATATCAAGAGTCAAGCTGTTAATGGAGACTACACATCAATGGGATCTTGAAACTAACGTCATCTGTTGATGATGATGGAACTAATAACTGGGTACCAGCCCCATATCCCTAGCAGGTCTTCCGTTAATCAAAACTCTCCACCAATCCCTGTCAAGTCTTCCTTTTTGTGATTTGTAATACACTGTTGACAAGTGGCTTTTGCTATACTAGCTTTCCCATTGTATAACACAGTATACATACACAGAGGTGTATTTTGGTTTTGTGCTGCCCTAGGCATGACAAAACTCGGGCACCCCTGACTTATACACACACACTGATAGACAAACATACACATCCACTGACCGACACACACACACACACTTAGTGACAGACACACACACACTGACAGACATACACATTCACTGAAAGACTTACATACACACTCACTGGCAGAAACACACACTCTCAGTGACAGACACACTCACTGACAGACACATATACACTCTCACTGACAGACAGACACACACTGAGAGACACATAGACACTCACTGACAGACACTCATGTACTGACAGACACACACACATACACATTCATTGACATACACACACTCAATGACAGACACACACACTCTTTGATAGACACACATGCATACACAGTCACTGAAAGACACGCACACTAACACACTCACAATTTATTATTTTTTAAAATTTGAATCCACCCAGCCTCCCTACCTTTGGGAGCACTGGCGTGGAGTCTCGATTTGCCTGGGGTCCAGTGGGGCTGCTGGGCTTGTTCCTGTGGCCCTGGGTGGCTGGGCATCTGGGCGGTCACTGCAGGTGACGAAGGAGCTCTGATCTCCCTGCTCTGCTTCCTTGCACACTGCTTAGTGATGCCTGGGGCCGGAGTGACAGGGAGCAGAGCAGGAATGGCTCAGGAGAGAGTGCTCCCTCACTGCGCGCCCACAAACAGAACAGATGCCCGCCTCAGAGGGGCCCAAGGTGGCCAGCTGGCCACTTCTTGGGTTCCCCAGGACAAGAGGCTGACAAGGCATTTGGGGGGGCCATGTTTTTGGACGACTCCCTGAAAGTGCCACCCAAGGCAAATGCCCTGTCGTCCTCATGCTAAATACAGCGCTGGGCATACACATGGTCTCTCTCATTACCATCAGCCATAATGGTCACTGTCATAGGGTTAGAGGACACACAGGAGATATCTGCGTCAACAAAACCATGAGACTGGAGCTTTATGATATTATCAATTATGTGAGGGGTTAAAGCATAACTTGGCACTGGCAGGCCAACAAGCATGAGTATTAATGCAGGCTAATGTGTGCCATCATTTTAAACATTAACAAGCACTTTATGTGTGATAGAGAAACCAAAAAGACATGGCATTTTTTGTTTGTTTATTTTTTAAATAATGTTGTGGTTCCATTAGTAACCACTTAAATTATAATGAAATATATCATTAATTTGTTGCCATTAGATTCTCAAACATTAAGCCGCATGCCCGCTAAATTTTGCTAAAACTCAAGAACATAAAATAGGTCATTATTTTCAATGGGTATCGAGTACATAAAAAGGCTGACCTTAATACGCCTTACCCCTGTCCTATATGGACACTGCTCTTTTTAGCTAAATAATGATAATGCAGATGGCTTGGCTGCAAACAACACTAATTTCCCCGTTGTGGCATGGGTCTATTTGCTATATTCTGGGTCTGGGTGGGGGTTAGAAAGAAATCAGAGCAAGTACCACCTTCAGATAAGGAGAGGAAGTCCTGTTTGTCAAAACATAGAGGCAAGACCTAGAGAATGGAGGAGTAGGGCTGATGTAAATGATGAGGGTTGCTAGAATGGTCCTACACTTAGAATTCACCTTGCTGCTTTCACCTAAAAAACAAATCTTTCATAATCTGTAGTAACTAAAAGTGTTCAAATAGGGATGGATAAATCCATTTGGGGTGGGCTAAAATAATATGACATGAGACACTGGGTGGAGGTGGATAAGTAAATCTGTGTAGAGTGGCCTGATGTCCATTTTGCCTCAGGTATTCTCCATTTCACAAACTAGTTTATTTGCTGGTTTACTGAGATGCTTATGCTACAGAAAATGCTTACTTTTCAAAGATGACAACTGGATTTTTGAACTGTGATAAGAACTGTGTCCATGGTGCAAGAATATGTTTCCAAAGGTAACATCCAAAGATGGGACAAGAGAGTAAAAAGCAGGTGTGGGGATTTTGACAGTGTGTTTGTAAGGGTTTGAATACATAGGGCAGGAATTTGAATGTACTCTTGTGAACTGAATGTATGAGCACCTGAAAAGATTGTGTTTACTAAGAAGAAATATCAAGGGAGGCCCACCTGGAACGGTAATTTATTAGAGTTGCTTTTTAAATATCATTCACATTGCTTGATGAAAGTTATCATTGTATTCTTTAGTTCTGCTTGTAGGTGGAATGTAACAGGTGTGTCTAAAGATAACTGGGATAGGAGGTTTTGTGAATAAATTAATTAAATTATCGGACCTGTCCATTGGTAATTGATATTATGTCAAATAATAAGGTATTGCTTATATTTAGAAACTTGGGTGTTTAGGTTGAAGTTGCATGAACAGATAGTAGTATGAAATATATTCATTGTGTTATCTTATGTAATTATGTAACCATATATGTTGCCATAAGGACTGCCCTCTGGTGAGTCGAAATATCCCTACTGATCACAGTTTTGTTTAATATTAATAAACACGTTCTTGACTCATGGATCTGGTCTGATTTCATGCCTTGTCAAAGGTGGAAATGGGTAGATGGCAATTAGAGGACCCAGTAGGTTATTACATCTTGGGGGGTGGGGGCAGGGGGTGGGTTAATAAATCTGTGGCTAGCCTGTAGTTCAGTGATCCAGATTAGTATAGGCTAATAAATCTAGGTATAGATGATGGGAAGATGGAAAATTACATAATAAATCTGACATAGGTATATATAAGGATCAGATTCATAACTGTATGTTTGTGAATTGCATTTATCGGGGATTGATTAGTAAACATACAAATGTGGCCTGCAAACATCTTAACCAATTTCTTTAATGACATGCACTTCATGATAGGCAATAGAAAAATACTATTTTGATTTCAGACTGTACTATTGGGTCAACTATATAAATCTCCTGTGCTTTAAAGATTTGCCTGTGAACTTTTTCTTAGATTCCAGCCTGTTCCTTTTTACTAAATTACAATAAAAGGGTTTATTCACTAAACAACCAGCAAAAAGTGCAGGTAAGATGTTCAACTCAATTGTAGTCACACAGAGGCTATTTTAGTTACATTTTGAATTGTGGTTTACTACAATTGCATAAATAGCAAATATACCCTAACTAAGCATAGGTATAGGTATATCGATGAATGAGTGGGATATATCCTGATTAGTGATCAGGATTAGTGATGTCCACGAATGATAGGGGGCGGACCGAACAGCGCATATGTTCGCCGTTCGGCGAACCATTCGGGACATCACTAATCCTGATGTGAAGAACAGTTTTTTTCTTGCCACACTACAGTACGAAATATAAAGTCTAAATAGAGTAAATTGTAAATATGAATGACCATTGTTGCCAGAATTGCTAAATTAAACACCAGCTCCATAATTCGTGGAATAAATTTGTCTTCTGAAGATTAAGTTTAAGGGATACTTTAGCTTAATAAAGTTATTTTATTGTATTGCTCATGCCCCTGCAGTCTCACTGCTCAATTATCTGCCATTTAGGAGTTAAATCACTTTTGTTTCTTTTTATGCAATCCCAGAATGAAAACATGTATTTCCATTCAGCTTTGACAGGACAGTTTGTTTAATTTAGAAGTTATTATCTCCTGCTCTGTTAATTGAACTTGAATCATGCACAGAAGGTTCCTGCATACTCTAGCAGGCTATTAACTGAGCAGGAGATAAGACATTCTAAATTAAACACACTGTGCAACATGGGAACCTAAAAAAAAATAGGCTTTTTTGGGAAGTGTGTAGATAGGCTGCATGAGTCCCAACCAAGGGAGATGCAACTAGTGCTGCATAAAAAAAGTGGTTTACCTCCTAAATGGCAGGGAATTGTGCAGTTAGACTCCAAGGCATTACCTATACACCAACACCATTTCATTAAGCTACAGTTGGTTTAGTGCTTATAGTGTCCCTTTAAGGAACAGCTATGTTACATTAATGTATCCATTTGAAATTGGCATTCTGGGATAATATATGTACAGTGGAGAAAAAAAGACTTATAGTGTTTTTAGTAACCAATGTTATCGTTCATACTGAGCACCGAAAGAATATTTTAGCTGCCTGTTTACAATTGAATGGTTCCTGTGTTGTAATAGTGACTGTACCTATAGATCATTGTGACACACATTAATATGTACCTGGACTGTGAATCATTGCTTCTAATTTGTAAAATATATGTAAGCTTGTCCTGAAAATTAATCAAATATTTATTTGTAGTTTGATATAGGTCACGTCAGCCATGGATGTACATAAATGAGCAGCAGGGGACAGGCCTCTCAGAACACACATTCCTTGTTAACTACAGTCCAAAACAGGCAACGTGGCAAATGGTCATCCACAACAGCTGGAAACCCAAAGATTAGTCCACTGAACTATACTATCTATGACATAATGTAGGCCAGAACTGAGTTTTGAGAATTTCTGGGCATTAGAAATGATAGGTACAAGTTAAACATACGTGTTAGTTAAGCTTCGTGTCCCAAGAGTTTTTTCTCACAAAGTAACTATTACCACAAGTGCCCTGGCACACACATGTGCTACACTCTAACAGTACAATTCTAACATAGTACCAGCGCAATAAAATTGTTACCAACTTCGACTTGAGCTCGTGTTGTTCCTGTAACTAGTTTATCAGTTGAGTTTAACCTGCAGTCAAACAACCTGCACATCTCCAAAGTACATGCACATGCATGCTAACGTTTATTACCTAACAGCAGGGCCGGATTAACATAGGGGCTGATGGAGCTGCAGCTCCAGGCCCAGGCCCAGGCCCATAGGATAGGGCCAATTTTTTTATACACACTACTCTTAGGTTTACCACCTGACTAGTTTATCAGTTGAGTTTAACCTGCAGTCAAACAACCTGCACATCTTCAAAGTACATGCACATGCATGCTAACGTTTATTACTTAACAGCAGGGTCGGATTAACATAGGGGCTGATGGAGCTGTAGCTCCAGGCCCAGGCCCATGGAATAGGCCCATTTTTTTTTATACACACTACTCTTAGGTTTGCCACCTGACTGGTATTTTAATGGCACAGCAGTATTTGAGGCTGCCTGGCCGTGCCAGTATTGCGGTAATACCGGCAATACAAAGGCAGGTATTTTTCTCAGTATAAACTGAGATTACTCTGCAATACCAGCACCAGCCAGTAGGGGTCACTGTGTGTGGAGAGAGGCAGGGATAGGATGTAACAACATATCCCTCTCTGCCTCTCTCTACTACTCACTGATCCATGGGGGAGCAGCTACACAGCACAGAGAGTGCAGACAGCAGATCTACAGCTCAGGTAAGTGAGGGATGGAGGAAAGGCAGCAGGGAGACATGGGGACACTGAGACACTAGGGGGCACTGAGACACTAAGGGACACATGGGGACACAGACACTAGGGGATACTGGGAGACCTGGGGACACTGAGACACATGGGGACACTGGAAAACATGGGGACACTAGGGGACACTGGGAGAAATGGGGACGCTGGAAAACATGGGGACACTGAGACACTAGAGGACACTGGGAGAAATGGGGACACTGAGACACATGGAGACACTGTGAGACATAGGGACATTGGGACACGGAGACACTAGGGACACAGTGTCCCCATGTTTCCCAGTGTCCCCTAGTCTCCCAGTCTCTGTGTCCCCATGTCTCAGTGTCCCTAGTGACTCAGTGTCTACATGTCCCCAAGTGCTTCAGTGCCCCATGTGTCCCCAAGTGTCTCAGTGTCCCCGGGTCTCTCAGTGTCCCCATGTCTCACTGTGTCCCCTAGTATCCAAGTGAGATAGGGACACACTGAGACATGGGGACACTGGGAGAAATGGAAACACTGAGACACAGGGAGACAAAGGGACTGGGTGACATGGGGACACTGACACTGTGATACATAGGGACACTGAGAGACTGGGTGACTTGCGAGACAGACACTGGGAGCAATCCATCTAGACAGCAGAATTAAACTGTGAGTAGTTTGTTGGTGATTTTACATAATTTTCTCTTATGTCACTCCTTGTGATTTACATCATGTGATGTCATGCATAACTAATTAATTATACAAATGAATAAGGCTGGTATTTGTTTCCAAGAAAGGTGGCAACCCTAACTACTCTTCACATACTCTTGCTTAAAGGAACACTATAGGGTCAGGAACACAATCGTGTATTTCTGACCTTATTATATTAAAAACCACCATTTAGCCCCCCCTGGCCGCCCCTTGCCTCCCTAAATATAGTAAAATCTTACTTGTATTGGAGTCTGCAGCTGATGGCTCTGTCCCTGTCTGCCTCTGAACTGACTCTGTCTGCTAACATCATCATAAGCGGTAGTCTGAGCAAAATTAGTATTTTTGGTCGATAAGATTCTGTAAATAGGCCCATCATAATTGTCAGCACCAGGCCCACTGGGCTCTTAATCTGGCCCTGCCTAACAGTACATTAAGGAACAATTACAATCGTAGCCACAAACTAAAGATGAACTTCAAACTTTAGTGAAAATCTTTGCTATATAAAAATTGTCTGCATGTCTGCACCATGGTACAGTGTCCACATGAGCTGAGATTTGCTGAAATTCTTCTGGCAGGGAAGGCGTTCAGAATGTCCAGAACAGCTCTGTAAGTGTCTAGTAAGTATCTCCGTCCTGCATCACATTTGTCACAGGCATTAGAGCTTGCTCTGCAATTTTCCCTTGTGAAAAATCTCATAACTTCTTACTTCTATTCAGCTCACAACAGGAGCAATCGATCTGCAAGAATAATACATCTAATTTCCAATGAGAAAAACTGTCTTTCAATATATATCTCTAATACTCCTGGGACTAAAGCTTTCCCCCAACTGACTCCTAAATCATGTCACAAAGTATCTGGGAAATGGTATCCAGACAGGAGGATATAGCATCAGATCACAAATTTAATGCAGACAGAATTCCATCACAGATAGACCAACAGGCTTTGTCATCATCTTTTTCTTCATTATCATCAGCCGAGAGCAAAACAGAAACAAAAAAATGTGATCTTTATATGAGCTGCATCTATAGATAGAATGAGACAGTAAGGTTAAAGCATCCCATGGCTGCCTAATCTGCAAACCATAACCATCTGATCATAGTAGATTTGGTAAAGGATTCTGGAATGAAAGTAATTAACCACAGCTGGACACCAACTGCTAAACCACAAATTAAATGAATGCATTGATATGTCATTCTTTTTTCATTGGGTTTTCAAATGTATATCCAAGGGGAACATCTAAAAATTCTGCTATTTTCCATCACAAGTCTTGTCTGGTTGCTTGGTATGTTGCTATAGTAGGTATTTTTACTTCCTTGTTTTTTTTATTTTTTAAACCAGCAGTTGTCTTTTAATGTGTCTTGCATACAGTGTGTTACATTTTGGAGCTTCTAATTATTCTTGATTTGCTATATGAACACATCTAAAACACATTATCATTGAATGTTGTCAGTTGTCTAATGAAAGATAATAATGAAGATTGTGAGAGCATTGCCAAAAAAAGCTGGAGGTAATGTTGAACTTTCCTTTCTCATTATGTCAGTAGCTGTCTCTCGGGATGCTTGCCAAGTAGCTGGGTGCTTAGATTCTGGCTGGTTAGATTTCCAGAGACTCCAGTCACTTTGCTAAGCATTGGACAAGGCTGCTCTGCTTCTGCCTTCTGATGAACTCAGATTAGCTTTGTTTACATTTAGAATCTTTATACTGGGTGGAGGTAGTATAAAGCTACTCATGGTAACACATGACAGATTATTATTATTATCATTTATGTAGCGTCAACATATTCCGAAGCACTCTACAAATAAAAATGGAAGATGAAGATGAAGAACGCCCTGCTCAAGCAAGTTTACAATCTATAGAATTTTGGGTATGCAGTTATACATCATCAGGTCTTGCCCAGGGACACTTACTGGTGAGGTGGTCTGACTGTGATTCAAACCATGGGTTTTCTGGTTCTAAGGCCATGATGTTACCACTGCTCTTGACAGACTATCACAAAAAGTTATTTGGAAACGAGAAAATACTGGAAGTGGTTCCTTCTGGGGATAGAAACTATGAACTAACACAGGGGTTCTCAACCCAGTCCTCATGTACCCCCGAACTGTCCAGGATTTAGGGATTACCTTGCTGTGTCTAATGTGTTTTTTTGGGGTGTAGGACAAACACTTTAGACACAACAGGGTAATCCTTAAATCCTGGACTTGTAGGGGGTCCGTCCTTGAGGACTGGGTTGAGAACCCCTGGACTAACACATTACACCAGGATGGACCTACATGTACCAGCAGGGGGAAGGGGACTATACATGCATTTAAGAATTGTCAGTAAATATATTCCATTTAATGACTAAAGGCACTCTGCTTTGCATTACTTGACAATACCACTTCGGGAATACTGACACACTCTGTATTGGCTTCCTGCAGAAATGAGGCGATTTATTGCAGATGAAATGTACCAATTTTCCCAGCAAAGCAAAAGTGCACAAGGTCAAATATACTAGCCTAGAGTAATTATTTATTTGATACGATTGTCCAAGTGTTTTTCATTCCCTGAATAGCAATTGCCTTGCACCAATTACACATTGATTTTATGTTCTAACCCTCTATGTAGTAAGAAAACCACATAAAATGTAGATATGGAATTTTTAACGTTTTATATTTTCCCATGCTCCTTTATTTTAATCTGAACCAACACTTCCTGGAACAGCTTGGTTATCTGCAAGGCTTAAACAATTAATATCTATACATGATTCTGTCCATACTAATGATGCTTTGCCCGGCTTCTTACTGCTAGTAAGGTTGTTCAAAGTAATTTGAAGTCAATTGAATGAAAAATAATAAATGAGTAGATACTGCAGTTTATGGATGGCTGAATAAACCCCACAGGCAGCCGTTTAAAGCCCTGAAATCCTTGTTCCCCCTGTTACAAAATGACTAAAATTTGTTCCACTTTAGTTCCAAATAGGAAGAAAATTTGCAGAATGCTGTTTGCAATTATGCTCCCTTTACTATGCTCCTGAAAAGAATCACAGCTTTAGTTCTTTGCGTGTAAGTACATTTGTGTGTGTTTGCCAATAGCAATCTTTTGACAAGTTAGCATTGTGTCATTGTCACCAAAATAGTGACAAATGCGTTTCATGCTACTAGATAAAGTAGATGTATATGATTATTAATCGTGCAGCTTGCAACTAGCATGCAGCTAGTAACAGTCTGTGTGTCGTTTTTCAAGAAATGCTTGTGGGAAATTCATACTGCCTAACTGTTAAAATCCTTGCCCTACAGGATATCCTGTATAAGTCTATAACTAATGATGTTGTCACCCTTAGCTTAACAGAATTGAATTTCAGAACTGCAGAATAGTCTAATCTATACCGAGCTGCAGAGGGATGTAATATTATTCTAGAATCAAGCAGAGTTTCAAGAAAGCTCTGTTTTACAAGCAACATATTCTATAAAGAGGGAATTGACCAGGGATTTTTTTTTGCGCAAACATAACCATAACAAAAATATTAGTTCAACTCTCATATTTTGCAAATCCCTAATTTAGTGACTATATATACTATAACCATTATAGTAGTTATGGTACCTTGATGCTGTCCCACAGTAAGATGTGAAACCATTTTAGCACCATTTGACAAAATGCCTGTGTATGGACCCAGGGGGAAACACTGCCCTGAAACTATGAATTTGAGTAGTCACATTCACCATCCCTATGTGAAGAATGAAGTAGGGGTCCTAAACTAGTAACCTGCCTGTGGGGTGTTCATCCTTCTTTGCACCCCTGGCATAATATTTACAGTGCTGCACTGTTATTTTGAGGATCTCTTGGTTTTTAAACGTACACTGTGAAATAAACAACTTCAGCATTAATTTGAGCATAGCTGTATTATATTTACTCTACACCATTTTTTGGTTTCCTTTTGTCAATTCTCCAGAATGCCCTGTTGTTAATTTTGTAAGAATAAAGGGTACAATTATAAAAGGAATTTCTGTATAAACTAAAAAGTAAATGCCCTAAGACACAAAACACGTAATAGTACTTCACTGATTATTCTCTTCTGTCTTTCCCTATGTGTCCTCCAATCTGTGGTATAGGAAATACATTATGATTCTTTATTTATAAGAAACACCAGTGGAGTCTGGTGATATTATACTTAAAAAGAACAAACCATAGAAAGTGATGTGATGTGTTCCATTTATTTATGTCAGAAGTTGTGTTGGGGGCAAAAAGGCTGAATAAAAGAGAAAAGGAGTGTATCAAACTGTAGCAGTGTGTAAGGAGAGAAAAAGTCGGTTGTGGTGTGCCAGAACAGACGATGCGTTAGGCCTGTAAATAAAGAGGGCAAAAGTAGATAAGAGCAAGAATGTATAACAATCAACAAATGATAGGAAAGAACATAATTACATGGACATATTATTAAATGTATGTCTAAGTTCTTGTACCAGTTGTGGTATGTACAGGGAATATGCTGAGGACTTCCATCGACCTAGAGTTTTAATTACATGGACTGATATGTTCTTGCTTGAAGCCGTGGATGCCGCCCCTATCCTTAAAGAGTGACCAGAATAGTCGGATGGATTGAGACCGAGCCTCGTGATTAATGATCTGATGTGTGTCATGAATTTCGTTGTTGTAAGGACTGACACGTGTAAAGATAATAGGGGTTGGGAAGCTTGGATACTAAGAGAAAGTAAATAAGTGTCCAGGACTTTAACCGGGCACCAATTATTATGCGTGGGGTAATAAGGAATGCTAACGCGTTGTCCATCTTGGGTCGTTTTTGTGTGTGGTAGGGAAAGCACATAATAGTCTCCTAGTTTAGATAGGTGAGACCTCCTGAGACAATATTGTAAGTTGGTAGTGGTAGTGTGCGTGTTAGAAGAAAGTGCCAGTCGAGAAAGATGGCGGCCGCGAGATAACAAGGCAGTTATTCCATTATCAGATCCTGAAATGTAGGGGCGGCAGTGGCCATGGGAGAGGCCATAGGCAGAGCTGTGTGGAATGCCTGGAAAGGAAATCGAGACAGTCTGTCAGCAGCAATATTTGTAACACCTGGTACATGAATACAGATCAGAAATAATTGATGACTAGCTGCCATGCAGGTTAACTTCCTAAGGAACCTCATAATAACTAGAGATGATGAACGCCCTTTATTAATGATGGGACACATGGCTTGGTTGTCCGAGACAACCCAACCATGCCTGACCCCAAACCACAGCAGCTGCTACAATCGGGTCAGTTTCAAAAAGAGCAGAGGTAGTGGAAAAACCGTCAATGCTCAGGACTTCCACAGCCCAAGCACCCCATAGCCATTCATTTCTGTAAATGGCCGAGAAGCTGGCGGTGGCTGCAGCGTCTGACCATATTGTGGGTGAATTTTCTGAAATTTCGGGAACATACTCCTCCCGTTCCATGAGAGTAAGAGCCTTTGCCACATGAGCAGATCTGCTGTGGCATGGTCATCTAGTGTGATCCAGCTGTCATCGTTAGGAAGATCAGGAAACAGGGATAGTAACCAAGATATAAATGCTCGTCCTTGAGGAATAATCCTCATAGCAAAATTTAAGGACCCCAACAAAGATTGTAATTCCTTCCAACAGCATGACCTGATCCGTATATATCGATCAATGCATTAGAGTACGAAATATATTTTATCTTTGGGCAGACTGGCCTGCATGGTAATAGAATCAAGCTGTATACCCAGAAAGGTAATAATGGTATCCGTACCTTCTGTTTTCTTGGGTGACACTGGTACACCCAATAATTGGAAAAGAGCAATGGCTTCTTTAAGGCTACATGTGGGAAAAGTTTCTCTTCAATCATAAGGAAATCGTCCAAATAGTGTATGACTGCAGGACATCTATTTAAATTAAGGAGCAACCAGCACAGAGTCTCCGTGGAAATATCAAACAGTTTTGGGCTACTTTTAGAACCCCATTTTTTTTTTGCTCTCCATAAGTTTAAAGGGTAATCCAGATGTGGACCCCTTGCTCATGGTGCCTAGAGAGATGGGTGGTACCAGTCTGATATGTTTCAGAGATGTTCTCTCTGTAATGGCACAAGATGAGCTAATACCAGCTTGAGATCTGAGCGGGAACACACCGAAGGGCAGGCTATTTCAGCTGCTGCCCGATCTCAGTATATTCTTGCGCCCTGTTTTTTTGCACTCCATAAGTTTAAAGGGTAATCCAGACGTGGACCTCTTGCTCATGGTGCCTAGAGAGATATCAGCTATGCCTCACTGATGATGCCCAACAAGGCTGAAATGATCGTCTGGGGTTGCTGTGTCTCTCGTGCAGAGGGAACTTGCTGGCATTTCAGATCTGGACTGCGCATATGGGTGACCATGGAAGACCATGTTTCAGAGATGTTCTCTCTGTAATGGCACAAGATGAGCTAAAACCAGCTTGAGATCTGAGCGGGGACCCACCGTAGGGCAGGCTACCCGTTCTCAGTATACTCTTGCACCCCCTTTTTCTTTTTGTGTCTACAGATAAATTCCGTGTCCAGTTTACTCCAATTCAACATGACACCAAACTGAGCGAATGTTGTAGACACCTTAGCAGAGAAGGACCTGTGGTAATCGTAAAAAGATTTACCGCCATATTTGTGTCCCAAGTCCACCAGCTTGTGCAGGTAAATGTCCAACTCTTGTCTCCTAGCAGGGTACACCGAGCACAAAACATCCCTATATAACCCAAACGGAAGGACAAACTCCGGGATGGAGAGTTTCCTGTTAAGCCTGGGGTTCCGGGCCTTGATCACAACCGACAAGTCACCATAGGTGTAAGTCTTATTATCTACGACATCCTGAGAGGCAATGAGGAGCGAAACCAAGTTTACGTCCTCGCCTTCCATGATATATTTCCTGATATTAGCTGGGACCACATGGACATCCAGCGGACTATCTATGCTGGACAACAAATTACCCAGTCGAGCCACAGGAGGTTCCGCCTGAATAGGAGCAGGAAGACTGGCGACCAGAGTGTCAGTTTCCAATTTCTCAAACCTCTGATTGATCTTCCCCATAGATATAAGTGAAGACAACATGGAGTGGACATCAGAGGGATTAGCACCACTTGGGCCCTCTGCTGCATCAGCGTTATCCGTGGAGGCATGCATTAACTTGAAGAGTTCAGCTTTCCTAGCGGCTGCTGGGAACATAATTTTACATCTTCTAAGTTCCACAGTGATGCGAGGAATAGATCAGGATCTGTAGGTGTAGACAAATCTCCTCTGTGTACCAGACCTTGCCGGAGTGCCTGGCAGGAATAAGTCTCCGTCACCATCTGGAAGCGACAATTAGTGTATATAGGACCAATGTGTATATAGGACCAATGCGGGCTGGCCCTCTAGCTAGTGCTAAAATTGACGAAACAATTAAACTAGATCGGAGACAGATGAGGCCCTGCTAGATGCCATTTGTTGGCGCAAGGGGATAACTTGGCCACCGAACGTAAGATAGAATGGGAGTGACAGGTGAAACCCTCTCTATGCCACACTGCAAGGCGACTAACTATAATTTGGCCCAAGGGGCGTAGTAACTTCAAGTATGAGGATAGGTGTTGGCCTTGCAGAACCACTAACCTAAGGCAAAGAGGCCAGGGGAATTACCACTATTGGACACCTAGGACCCTAGCCGCCAGCCCCAGCTAACTAAGAGGGGAAGGCAGCAAGTGAGATAAAGGACGTTCCTGAGAAACGTGTAACGCAAGTGGGGGTGATCAAGGGAGGATCGAAAGGCAGACCGTATCTGGAGTGCGGAGTAAGCACGGCGTGTGCCAGGAAATTGGTAATAGAAATCGTGTTGATGTATAGCCCAAGGGGCTCATATGGGCCAGATCGTAGACCCAGTAACAAAACACATAACTTATCTTCCTGAAAATAGTGTAGTACGAGAAGTACGGCGGGCATATGTGGCCCAGCTATGCAGTGTACGAAAACAGGTCAGACTTAGTGATGGGGCTGAAGAACCTTGGTATCAAACTGGGCCTAGAACCAGAACATAAATGAAAAAGTGCATCTGCATACAAAACCCATATGTCGTGAGGGAGAGCACACAAAAATAAAGCCAGCAAGGGAAACAAGCCACAGAAAGAACACCAGAACAAACACAAAGAAAAAAAATAAAAATAATAATAAATAAATTCTTTCTTCTTCTTTTTTTCATTAACAAACGATAACCAAAAGAACCACTAGGGGCCAACCAAACACCAGGAACAAACCCACGAGGGTGGGGAGAATAGACCCAAACCGTGATGACGCTGTGGGGCTGCGACAGCAGTATAAGTATCTTATGATTCAGAAGAGATGTCTGGTTTGGACAGCCGAGGCTTGGAGCACCAGGGACGACAGGAGAGCTGGATCAGAGCCCAGAATGATCGTAAACTAGCGGAAGAGCAAGGGAACAGCAGGACCAGGTAAGAGAGTAAATGGCGACCGGAACCAGCGTCATGGAAACCACTAAGGCATGAACAAGACAGAGGAAGGTGAGTAGTGGGTTTTAATTAGGGAACCATGCTCCTCCCACAACTGCAGGCCATGCCTTCACATTTATCAAACACTGATTACAGAAATACAATGGATCTTGCTTCTAGAGAACAGCTTTGGGTCAAATTTCTAGAGATTTCAGCTGATTGCTCTGTAATTTAGAGCTCTGCCACATAATTGCTTTTTAAAGTTAACCACAATGTACACTAGTGTTGGTTCGCACACAACCTATGAATAGATAAACTAGTGGCGCTTCATGTACAAGGGTCATATGACTGCCAGGCACCCTACATAAATGTCACAATTCTTAATGCATTTTTATTACGTGCGTCACAATTTTAGAGCTGAATATATATATACACACCACGAAGGGCAAGCAATTATATGTTTTACGTAATCACAGGGGGAAAATAGATCTTCTTTTGTATACCTCAATCAGTTTAATTTAATATGCCTGATATTCTCCATAAGAGACTTGTGTTAGCGTTCTCATCTGATGGCCTTGGTTGTTTTTACACAACAATGAGTGATACATGGAGATCCATGAGTCTTTAGAATGTTATTTTTACTATGATGCTCATCTCATGGCTGAGCATCAAGGAAGTTTTAGTCCAACAACTGCTTGAGTACCACCATCATTTAGTGTTTGATTAACTAGTTATTGTGTGAAGTCAAATCACTCTAGCAAGCTCAAGGCTTGCAATCTTAGCATGCATTCAAACTATAATGATGCTTGTGCAGGAGTATAATCCCAGGGCTGCCACTTGCTATCATTTGCCACCTGCCTGTAAACACATAAAGCTGAAAACAAATGCTGACGTGTCACTAGTCAGCAAAATATGTCTAATTAAAATTCTTCAATATACTCATGCACTAGAATCTGGGAATATATAACCAGTACTGGATTCCACAGAAAGCACATGAATAGAGCAAAGTTATTTTAGGGGAAATGTGAAATTGGCAAGTGAGTGAAGATAGATGTTAACCCCGACGAGCGAGAGAGAGAGCGAGAGCGTGTGTGTCTGTGTGTGTGTATTTAAACACACACACACAGACACACACTCACACATATATATGAACCCACCAATAGGCACACTTGAGCTCCCAAGTTCGCAAAACCTGTCCATTAGTAGCAATCTTCAAAAATGAATAACCAGCAATGAGAAAATTAAATTGTTACAGCTTTATTAACATTTATATAACAATCCAGCACTAAACAGCAAACAATAAAAGCATCGGTGGATATGAACACTCCTCATGAACATGAATCTCACACTGAGTCTGTAAAGCTGAACAGGAACCCAGTCACACCTGTGTGAGTTGGTGAGGGTCTCTGAAATATACCTGGGGCAAAGATAAAACAAAATATGACAAAATATGATAAGCTCAAATGCATGGTGGGGGATTGGGTATGATTGAGGATGTGCCTACTGCGAGCAATGGTTTAAGAGGGGCAATGGGCATTTTATTAACAGTGGGGAAGAAAACAAATATTCATGAAAATGTACCTATGTACAGTTGTTAATACTGGCTGTTAATGCCCTATGAGGGAGATCTAGAAATATTAATAAAAAACAGAGAAGAAATTATCAAACATTACAAAAAAGGGGTAGAGAAGTTGCCTGTGTTAGACAATCTCAGCTTTACTGTAGTTCAATAAATCACCCCAAGTAAATTATACATGTTGATAATTGTCTTTTAACCGAGTCTGTAACTCATTGTCACAAACCAAGAGATCAATAGAAAAAGGCATTATCAATGATTCCAGTAGATTAGAGTAATAGGCACAACCCATAATGACTTTAATGTAAATAAATCAATAACAAGTCTCATGTACTCAGCAAGAAGATGATATTGCCCCCCAAAAATAAAACACCCGAGAAAACAATATTTGTTGTGCCTTAACTATGTATATAAAATGTATTAAGGAAAACAATACTATTTAAGGACTATAGGAACATCATATTAAATAATAGGAACAACATATACAGTTGCAAGAAAAAGTATGTGAACCCTTTGGAATGATATGGATTTCTGCACAAATTGGTCATAAAATGTGATCTGATCATCATCTAAGTCACAACAATAGACAATCACAGTCTGCTTAAACTAATAACACACAAAGAATGAAATGTTGCCATGTTTTTATTGAACACACCATGTAAACATTCACAGTGTAGGTGGAAAAAGTATGTGAACCCTTGGATTAAATAACTGGTTGAACCTCCTTTGGCAGCAATAACTTCAACCAAATGTTTCCTGTAGTTGCAGATCAGCCGTGCACAACGGTCAGGAGTAATTCTTGACCATTCCTCTTTACAGAACTGTTTCAATTCAGCAGTATTCTTGGGATGTCTGGTGTGAATCGCTTTCTTGAGGTCATGCCACTGCATCTCAATCGGGTTGAGGTCAGTTCTCTGACTGGGCCACTTCAGAAGGCGTATTTTCTTCTGTTTATGCCATTCTGTTGTTGATTTAATTCTATGCTTTGGGTCATTGTCCTGTTGCAACACCCATCTTCTGTTGAGCTTCAGCTGGTAGACAGGTGGTCAAAGCAGATCTTTAGAGGGCTATTTCACAGTTCACCCTAGACTCCAGGCAACTACCTTGTATGTGTTTCTGATCTACTGGGGCTGAGGACTAGAAATTATTTATTTTATATGTATAATTTATGTCCATGTAAAAAGTTACACAAACCTCCTTTCAATACTGTACATATTACACAATGCGCAATTGCATAATAATCATATTGTAACCAACAAATGGCCTTCATGAGATAAAGGATATAATGGATGTCTCATTAATGGTTTTCTATTTTTAATGGTTTTTGCAAAATGTTCAATAAAAAACAACACATATTGCTGACACATATTTGTACAAGCCAAAGTAAATTTATGTCTTCAATGGTTCATGTTTGTGCTGTTTATAATTTTGCAGATGACATTGAAAGCCATGTTATGTCACAATATACTGCATTGCATCAACATGTTGATGCAATGCTACCTTATTTGATGGGATGCTCTTTCTATGTTGATTAGAAAGGACACCAATGTCATACACATTTAGGATTAGGGATGGGGCTAGGAATAGGGTTAGGGTTAGAGATAAGGCTTAGCTTAAGGTTAGGCTGGGCTAGTGCTATAAAACATACATTTTGGAAACATTTTTGATAGAGTCAGCCTTTTCTTTACGTCTTTTTGTCATGAGCAACATTTTTAATTCACAAATCCTCAGCATCATTTCAATTTTTGTTACATTCCCGAAGACTAGAGTACAAGGTCTGTCCAGAAGGAATCCAGCCATGTAATATGAAAAATAGAGACATTTATTGAAAAAAATACAAAATACAAGAAACATGGTACATGGGACAAAGATGCCTCAGGCCCCTTCAAAGTAGGCACCTTGGGACCTCACACAGTTCTCCCAGCATCTCTTCCACTGTCCAAAACACTCTGCAAAATCCTTTGTTGGAATCACCATCAGCTGTCTCATCATATTTGCCTGAATCTTATCATCGGTCTGAAATCTTTTCCCTTTCAAAGGTGATTTTAGTTTTTGAAAAGCAAGAAGTCACAAAGCGCCAAATCTTTCAACGGGTTCTCGGCCATCTTTGAAGCGTTTGTGCCACACTTTTATTTGAACTGCACTTATTGCATCATCCCCGAAAGCCTTCTGAATCAACTGAATAGTTTCCACAGAGGAATATTCAAGCTTAAAGGGACACTCTAGGCACACAGACAACTTCTGCCCATTGGAGTGGTCTGGGTGCCAACTCCCACTACTCTTAACCGTGCAAGTGTAATTATTGCAGTTTTTTATAAACTGCAATAATTACCTTGCAGGGTTAACTCCACCTCTAGTGGCTACTAGACAGCCACTAGAGGGCACTTCCTGCTTCATAGCACAGAAAGCAGGACCTGTGAGGACCTCCAGCGTTGCTCAATTCCCCATAGGAAAGCATTGAAAAGCATTAGGTCTCTCCGGCCGGTGGGTGGGATCAGTCTCGCCCACCGGCCGACGTAATGCAGAGGAGGAGCGGCGGCAGAGGAAGAAGCAGCGACGTGGGACATGTCATTGCCTTTGGTAAGTCACTGAAGTGGTTTTCATCCCCTTCAGCAGCCGGGGATTGAGGGGTGGGAGGCAGAGGGGACCTGCAGTGCCAGGAAAACAGATTGTTTTCCTGGCACTGGAATTTCCCTTTAACGCAAAATGTGATGTAGATTCAATGCTGTACTTGCTCAGTTATTTTGAATGCGACAGCCACACAGTACACATGTTCTCTCAACACGAATAGCGCCCCAACTGACTGGTACAGTGAGGTCACCGTTGTTCACACATGTGCATTCCTGCCCTTTCTCCTTGGTTGCCAGGTTACATTGGTGTCATACAAACGTTCTCATTATATTAACAATGGCTGGATATTTTCTGGAGAATCCAGGTATTTAGATGATTCTTCTTAAAAGCAATGTCTGTGGTGGGTAACTTCAGAAATTTTTACCCATCTACTGATTAGCTATTCACTCTCCCAAGCAGAAATGAATTATTTGGGCGCTTTACTATCAATTGAGAGTGACATTGAGAAATGTTCTGCTAATATGATCATGGGAATTTTTTCTTGTAAAGTTGCCAATAAAGGAATAAACCTTCAGTTTAATTTACCCCATAGAGAGTGGGGATGATATTAATTAAAAGTTGCAAAATTTTAATTTGTTGCTGTGCCAGCTCCTTTCATTTATCATATCAGTATAAAAGAATAACTAATAATGTAATTAACCACGCACCAAAACTATACCTCAATGATAATCAGAGGCATGGCTGGATTCAGTCTTTTTCTTGGGAGGGGTAAAGCTAAACAGAAAAAAGTATGTTGTTTATAATTCTGTAAACATCACACACAGTACACATTATCAGGATCTCTAACTGCATATTACTGTGGAGCTCTATTTATTACTCTCAAATACACTGCATATATTAGACATCACTCATGTACATCAACATAATTTCCCTTCTCCATTTACATATAAACCCCCTACCAATTATTCCTCTCTCGCCATTCTCCAGCCAATTAAACTCATTCCACAAATGGCATACCTATATTATCTGATAATCAACTCCCTCCCCATTATAGAACCCCACATTCATCTATTAATTAAGCATCTCTGTTCTCCAAGAGATCACTTCATTCCACTGCCCATTACCCCCTATGTCTCTCCAATACCGATAATCCCCATATCCCCTAATAATTACCACCCACACTTATCTGATAATTAACCACTACTTTCTCCGATATACATCTCCACACTCATCTAATATCTAACCACTACCTTCCCCAATATACATCACCACACATCTGATAATTAATTACTACCTTCCCCGCTATATACATCACCACACACATCTGATAATTAACCCCTTCTCTAGGCAAAGCAACCATTCAAATAAATAGATTTTGTCCTATTCATTTTCACTTCAAGATTAAATGTGTTAAAAATTAATTAATGGGAATCATTATTTTTTATTAAGATTGGCTTTTCCCATCTTAAAAAACATGTTTTTGTCACTAATATTGTGAGCCATTCTGTTGCGAAAGCAGTTGCAGGATCCTCTATTATGGCCATCAATCTAATCACAATATGTAAATAAGCCTTAGTCTGGTTGTTTCTTCAAAATAAAGTTGAAAAACACTATTGTGGTTTGGGATTTACAGACTCATAAGAATTACAATATTTATATCTGCAGATAACATTGTCCCATATACAATTACATTCTTCATGTCCATCAGAAGGGGCTGAGAGCAGTAAAATGATTACTCTTGAGGCAGTCTGAAGCTTTGTAGAGCTGCAATAATTATCCACTTATCCCCCTAGGTGCTTAATCAAGCTGGTAACTATGATAAAGAGTTGTGTGCAGACATTTTGCCCTGACAAACCCAGCCTGCTTACTGCTAACACACTTATAATCAGTTCTCATCACTTTGTCCATCTGTCTAGGCTGGCTCAGAGTTACTTTGAGTCAATTTTCTTTTTCGTCATTTGTTTTAGTACAGGAGATTCCAATATTAAAAATTAAATATAATTATTTTAACTTTAGAGTATTCTTTTTTTTTAATTTTAGATTACTGGGCATCCCCAGTAAATAAAAATAGGCTCCAAATGTTATTGAACTTAATTTTATTCCAGCTCCAGAAGAGGTCTCCTTCCTGCAGCCCAATGTTCCTCCTGTGGAGGCATCAATCCTGATAACTTGTGTCCATTCATGTTTCTTTACTAGGGAAGGTAAGAGAACATATGGCACTATGAGAAGTATCCATTGGTTCTCTATGAAAAACATTAGCATTGTTCAACATCATCATGAAAAGTAAAGGCTGGCTGCCACTTGAGATTTGTCTGGAGCAACTTTCTCAGAAACAGCAATGTTTTACATTGCCAGACAAAAAGGGCAGTGTCTATGCACCAAAACCACAACATTAAACATAAATACAGCTAAACAAAGCCTCAAGATTTTTAACACAGAGCTAATATATACAGAATTTGTAATCCCTTTTTCTAATTATTTGTGCTTCCCTATAAAAACAAGACTTATTCTCCCAACTGTAATACATTGCCCCACGATAATTTTTAGAAATAACATTATGGTGTAATTGTATCAATATTTCTATGCAGTATAGCATGCCATATAAATCTAAGAAAATATATCCAATGGATATACGGTCCTAAATTTTAAGAAATGTATTTGTTCACTAGATATTTTACAGTCAGTTATCTAAATATGTTAAAATTAATAATTACCAGATATGTTAAACTATATTTTTTTTCACAAACATTTTATTGCTTCAATAGGAAGATGTAAAATACAGTTGGTGTTGGGGTTAATAGGAAATACAAAAATAACAATTTAACTTAAAAATATAATAATTTAGGTTAGCTTCTGTTATAATTGATGAGACATAAAAGTAAAATGATACAATTCAGTCAGGTTAAAACAAAAATTCAAGGAGTACCAACCTGTAAATTGGAGTGATAGGCTGATAAGAGTCCTATGTTGCCAATCTGTAGAATGTATATACGTTTCTCAATATTTAAAAACGTAAGAAACACTGTGTTCCCTATATTTGGAGGACTCATTTCAATCTGACCTAAATACAGTATAGCTGCCACGACCAAAAAAGGACAGCTCCAGGGACAGTGACACTGGGAAGCGTAAAAGGGATTCATGATAAGTTTGAACTTCCATAATTCTCATATGCAAGGACAATCTCAAAAACAGTGAAACTGAGCAACCCGCTTCTCCTTCAATTTAGACACTTGGAGGAATCTGTCAAATTCAGTTAGTATTGAGAATCAGCTACTAAGTAGGCATATAATGATATCTACAGTTGCAAGAAAAAGTATGTGAACCCTTTGGAATGATATGGATTTCTGCACAAATTGGTCATAAAATGTGATCTGATCATCATCTAAGTCACAACAATAGACAATCACAGTCTGCTTAAACTAATAACACACAAAGAATGAAATGTTGCCATGTTTTTATTGAATACACCATGTAAACATTCACAGTTCAGGTGGAAAAAGTATGTGAACCCTTGGATTTAATAACTGGTTGAACCACCTTTGGCAGCAATAACTTCAACCAAACGTTTCCTGTAGTTGCAGATCAGACTTGCACAACGGTCAGGAGTAATTCTTGACCATTCCTCTTTACAGAACTGTTTCAGTTCAGCAATATTCTTGGGATGTCTGGTGTGAATCGCTTTCTTGAGGTCATGCCACAGCATCTCAATCGGGTTGAGGTCAGGACTCTGACTGGGCCACTTCAGAAGGCGTATTTTCTTCTGTTTAAGCCATTCTGTTGTTGATTTACTTCTATGCTTTGGGTCATTGTCCTGTTGCAACATCCATCTTCTGTTGAGCTTCAGCTGGTAGACAGATGGCCTTAAGTTTCAAAACACATACGACCATGAAACTTGATTGAAAACTTTCTGAGCATCTATGCTTAGGAATAAGGAGTCATTAGATGTTAGATACCATTGCTGCTACTGTTGCTGAAAGAGCCTTCTTGATTGCTATCTGGTAGAAACATTTGTAATCTATAGGTAATAATTTTAGTTAGACATCTCAGGTATTTATTAAGTGATAATGTGATAGAACAGGAAGAGTCAACCAACTCCAGGTTCTTTCCTAGTTTTAAAAGTAATATAGTTCATTTGACTAATTTCACCTAGTGGAATCTGCTCTGCATAAATGCCATTTAAAGTGCAGTTTCAGAAATGAAAGAAGGTAGGGTTTCAGCATTTTGAGACCTAGAGCTGGTGAAGGAGATAGCCAAGGTAATTTTGATTTCTGTGATTAGGCATTAAGTAAGTCTCTTTGAACGTTGGCTAAGGTGGAAAGATTCGCTTACTGTAATAATATTGATCCTCTTTATAAAAATGTAGGTAACAAGTACAGAAAAACTGTGTAATATCGGGGTTAGTAATTGCAGATCCACCTGAAGTTGTAACTATTTGAGCAATAGGGATCTTAAAAGGTACAGGTGAAGCAACAGGCATGAGCAACTTGATAGCTTTACTTCCCCATTGGTAAAAATGTTTCTTCGTGTAATCAATGTTAGTTTTGACCTTTTCCAAAAGTATTGCTTCTTGAAGCCCCTTAGTGCAATTTTTTAAGGATCAGTGATTCCTGGAATGCTGTATGTGCATGGGAAAGAGCTAAGTAACGCTTTCATATGTAGATGTCTTCTCTTTTTTGGCCTTGGCCACGTAGGAAATGATCTTTAGAAGTCATAAGAGCACAAGGTTATTAATGTGTTGAACGTTGTCATCCAAATAGTTTGCTTGCACAGCATCCAAATTCTTTTTAATATATTCTTGTGAACAAAGATGTGCAGGAAAGTGATAGTAGGGAGACTTAGGTGAGAGCGGACTCCATGACAGCCACTGCTCAATCAGAGTATAATTGGAAATTACTATGTTATATATTTTGGTATAAAATGTTTGTGATAGAAGGGAGGTGGAAGATAAGAAAATTGTCAAAACATGAGGATGAATGGGCCCAGGCAGTATGTGTGTATTGTCTAACCTTGTAATTACAGAGACTCCAAATGTAAGTCAGGTGAAGCTGGTTTTTGAAGAAGAGAATTGGTGCTCCATCAGTCAGAGGTAAGGAGGAGACAGAGAACTCGATCTATCCATGGAGCTATCCAAGACATTGATAAAGTCACCAGCTAACATTATATTGAAAGTTGGAAAAGAAGTTATGCGTTCGTAAAGATGGGTGAAAACAAATGTTGTAAGCATAGTTAGAAGCATATAAATTAACAATAGACATTTTTTTTGTGCCAAAGTGTCATTCAATATGACATCTGTCTTCCCTGTCAATAATTTGGGATTGATACTCTGGGGATAAATAGGGGATTTATATGGGGGCGATATTCAATGAGAAATTCATATAGCTTTAGAACTAGTTTACAAGTTACATCCAGCAACATTCCACAATACGATGGTGAGGGCATTATGCTGGTATCGTGGAGGTTAAGAGTGCTTAATCAAGAAGCTTTGATGATCCAGAGACTAGAATGGCTCAAACTAATATTTTTAAAAAGCTTCAATGTCCCAGCAAACGGGGTCTGAAACAATTATTAGAACTAGTTAAAAGTACAGTTTTGCAGGATATTGTAAAACAAATCTAACACTTTTTTTCATATCTCTTGCAGAACAATTTTGAAAGAGAATAATTATGTGCTCTTAATACTTGATTCCATTATTCCTCCTGTAGGCTTGCAAGATGGTTGCTTTGCCAGCAAAATCCAGGACTCAAAGAATCACTTGACATGGTCATGAAGTTGAAGAAGAGGCATTTTCAAACCCTAGTCCTATCCCTGTTCAATAAGAAGTGGGTGTTCAAAGATGAAAGACAGATGTAAGGTTTCAGGAAGCCAGAGCTTGAGAACAGTCAATAGTTTGTTTGATTAATTCAGGTAGACCAAGAATGAGTTAACCCAATGGCTATGGTTCTCTAAGCCATTGATATTGTCTTGGAGAAAAAATAATTGTGTAGATTGTAGATTGTGTCTGCATTTATGAGAGGGTGTCCTCATGGGCACTCTGTCTCTGTTCCAGTTCTTTTGAATGAGTAGTGTTCAAATAGACATTTGTGAGGATATAAGAAATTGTGTGTTTTATTTTCTTCTAACTTTGCACTATATTTGGCCAAAGGGATGCTGAAATTTCCTCAGCCATTTGTGATCCCTGTGTAGACATAGGTGAGGGATCGGTGGCCGGTGGAGATGACTCACCTTAATGAAAGATGTAGGAGTGATGTATAAATCCTAAACTATTCGCGATGGTTTAGTTGTAGAATTACAAGTAGATCATGTAGGTTTTGGCTTACCTACCAATTTCTCCATATTAGTTAGAAGAGGATAACGGCAAGTAGTGTAATAACAACGTAAGTGCGTATAATATATCTAGATCTACATAATACAAGCATTGATTTACTGTATAAGAGAGGCTAAAACATCTTGCAAAGAAAAAACTTCTGACAACTTATATTGTAGAGAACAAAAAATGCAGTTTGGGCACACTTCCTCTGCTGTTGCATAACTTAACTCAAAAAAGTATGCTACACATAGTCTTCTCATCAACTAAAACTTTAATGGTGTTTGTGCATGTGTGGTATGCTGTGGTTGGCAAACACCTACCATATGGCTTCTGTACAAGTCAGCAATCTCACCTATACCAAATTATCATCTTGGTTATTTACGATCTAAATTACAAGTTAATCCTGCCAGGCTTCTATATCTAAGTACAAGATTCATTGAAGTATACAGGGGCTAAGCATGGCTAAACTGTGAGTTTTGTATGGATTAACTCACTGTGTAGGACCTAGGACATACTGAATGCATCAACGTTCCACTTAAGTAAAATTATTAACTGCCTACTGAAGTACTGTAGACATGTGGGTGAATGAAACTCTATAAGATGAGCTGGAGAAATAAACTGAGGATGTTAATGAGATATGGGATTTATCAGGGCAGTTAAACCTTTATTAGACAGGGAAAATAATTGAGTCAGTGGATGACTCATTTATTATAATTGGTCTCAATGTGGTCAGTGCTGGTATCTGAATAAACGTTCCTGTTAGTGTAATGTGTGATGGATAGATAGCTAGATAGATAGCAGATAGACATAACCATTAATCATGTTGTTTTTGTCATGATTAGTTCTACAACTTCCTCCCTCCCCACTTATTGATGCTACTGCAAGATTGGGAGCTACTAATTTGGGTGCATTCTTTTTTACCATAGACACGCTTAGCCTGTTCTAACAGGCTTTCTCGCAGCTTCCACTGACAACCTTAAAGACAGGCTTGTATATTGTCTTGAAAACCACAGACAGAATCGGGATACGGCTGTATGATCTATAAAGAGAACATATAATGACACAATAATGTAATACAGTATGCACAATGGATCTTGCGTTGTTAATAAATGCACTCACGAGATAGCGTAGAAATAAGTGCTCACAAGGTGCCTCCCCTGATGATGTGGGGGGCTAGTAATCCCCTTGCCAATGCGAGATAGCCAGTGGTACACAGGACTCCAGGTAGATGATGGTCAAAATCAAATTATTTTATTTGTTTTAAAAGGTGAAAAACACCATAAGTACAAAAGATAAAAATAAAGCGGTGGGTCCAACGCGTTTCGTTCCGTTAGTAATTTCTTCAGGGACCGCAATAATAATAAAATCAGATACAATATAACAAATTGTAAAATAACATATCCTACTCCCCCCTTAATACAACCCCTTTAAATAGGGCTAGTCCCTGTGTCCAATTGGTCAATACTGTGGGTGTTTCCAGTCCTCAGGATCTCCATTGGTGCAGGGGAAGCTCCTCTCAGCTCATAATACTTTTGGCATTTTTACTTCGATCAAATGAGGTGCGTTCAGTGAAACAGGAACCAGAAGTATATGCATTCTCTTACTTCCGCGTTTCAAGTGCATTCCAGATGTGTTCCACTTGTGTGTCACGTCCATAATAGCGAAATCGGAAGTACATAAAATCCTTCAAATAACTATTAGTTAGCAGAATAACAAAGTGACATTGTGCTCATCTATATAAAGGAAAAAAGCATATTAATATCCCAAATATAGAACTGTGATATCACATGTAATACTAAAAATAAACCTGTGCCACAGCTTCTATTGAAAGAACTAAGGAGTTCGTTAGTACTGTTACAGGGGAGGTCTTTAAGGTCAAAATGGAGATAGGTTGCCACACTGACCATGTAATATACTTACTGCAGTGCCCGTGTGGCAAACAATATGTGGGTCAACTAAATGTACCTTGAAGGTTAGATTCCTTGAACATCTGAATAACATTCGAATGAAACTTGTCACTCACTTGGTTCTGGCCCATTGTAGTAATTGTCCCCACTTTTCCTTTAGGGGGTTTAAATGTACGGGCATCGAAAAAGTTCTCCCCTTTTGGCGTGGGGGTGACAGGGTTTAACAGTTGTCCCAGAGGGAGACCTTCTGGATACATAGACTTAAAATCCTTGAACCCAGGGGTCTTAATATAGGCATTGATCTAGTGTGTTTTCTGGATTGAGTTTCTGTGGTATATTTTTTAGATTGAAAGGGGTTTTTTTTATTTTATTTTTACTTTTATTTTTATTTTATATTTATTTTATATTTGTTTATTTTTTGGTCTTGGCCTTTTCTTCTCCATGTAGCCCTGCCTGCTACAATCTAGTCGTAGGGATTCATATGTACATACATGTGTGGCCTTGAGGGATTACATATAAATACCAGTTCACAGCAGTGGACTTCATTGTACATTCTTATTCTTAGTCTGTGTTTTATTTTATTTTATTTTTTTATTTTTTAGTTCAAAGGTTAAAAATCTAATAGGGATAGTGAGTAAATTCGAAATCTGATATTATTCCTCACGAATCCCTTTATTATTGTGTATAAATATTTATATGTAGCAATAAAATTCTATTTTGATACAGATGTGTGTGCTAATTAATGAGATTATAGATTTTGAAAGAAGAAATATCTATCTTTTTTAGGGAACATTACTATAAATAATCACTTTTTATTTCACAATTAGTGTATGAGTCACTTTAAAACAGTAGATTTAGATTACATAATTGTGTGGGTCATAGATTCACGCATCAATATGATGTATATATAACAATGTGTGGGTTTTGTTATGGGCAAATGCAAATATTACAAGTTTTAGAATGAAATATATTTTTTAAACTGTGTACTTTGTCTTTACAAGATATTGCAAACTGACAAGGTGTTAGAAATCGAACATATTGTTTTTCATAGATGTTTCTTTAAGCAATAACCTCAGTGCATATTATGTTTGCGCCATTTTGTCCCAGACGAATTACAATAACAATAATGCATAAACAAGCTTCAAGGCTATCCTATGACTCTTTCAGTACACAAAATACTGTGGTAACCCTAAGTAGATAAGGATGTTCAGACTTTAAGATGCCATCTTGAACTAAGTCAGGAAAATTTCCATGATGTATGCACCCTTTAGTAATGGCCTTGTATGTTTGCCAAAATAAGGGAGGTCCTAAAATGAATAAAGTAAAAGAAGTGTTACTTTTTCATATATGAACTACGGTAACCCTAAAATGGAGACACCTAAGGTATAAATAGGTGTACTTTTAAAATGTTAAGACACAGAGGAGAGACTTGGAGACAGACGCTGCTCCATCTTAAAATGACAAAGAGGCTGACATGATGACATGTTCAGAAGGGTATGTTAACCTATTAATGATATTTGCAAGCATTTAGTTTAATCTTATAAACTCTGCTATAATGGATTTTATATGTCTATATTTATATTTTTATATACTAAATATCTAAAAGACAAAACTATTGCTTCCAAGACAATCCTTATTTTATATTGTATTCTCAATTATTTATATATGTTAAATAGAGGATCTCTTACACTAACTATATAAAATTTTGGCTAAGATATCTGTATGGTTAGCCCTACTAATTTCTATGCTTTAAGACGTTATAGTGGTAAATAAGGGAACCAGCCGCGGTTACAATTGGCGACCACGAAAGGACATTTTACTTGGAAGCTTTAAATATAAAATAATAAATACCTAGGTAACCTCTTATACGTAAGAGAAGACACCATACTTTGTCATGGCACAAGTCTTGAAATATCAAGAATCTATTGAGCTATTTGTAGCCCAGACTCAGAGAGAGATCATTATCATTAGAGATGATTTTAATGTGAACAAGGCAGGTGCCAGGTACATTGTAATTAGCATACAATGCTGAAATTGTGGATCTTAATATCATAAGAGAACACATATACATATTTGGTAAACTCCCCGATTTGCCTAATACACCAGCATAGCATGTTCCATTAGTTCCAGGACAGTGGATTGCAGGCAGTCGGGTATGTTCTCTTTGTAGCTGCTTAGTATGCATGCGCAGAAAAAAGATTAATGCAAAATGTTGTCAAAAGAAAAGTGATATGACAGAGCGATGACTTGCTATTATATAACTAATAGATTTCGAAGTCTAATTCCAAGAATGCAAAGAAAATTGCATTATGGCTTAATGAAAACATTCATGCCACAGACAGACAGGATTTTTACTTATTACTTATTTAAGTTTTATAAAACAGTGATAATTTCCATATCACTGTTGATTAAAAAATCAGGAATTATAACAGCATAACTATTTTTGGAGTCTGGAATTTCCAGCCAAGGTTGTGGAGATAGAGACATGTAAACATTGCCTCCATTCCAAAGAATTGAGAAGTCGTTTTTTTTTTTTTTATTCCAAATTATGAACGACATTATTACATACAGCCATAAAGAGAAAGACATGGCTTTTAAATAAATTCAGTGCAGTACAATGCAGTACACTGCAGCATATATTTTATATAACAAATGCTAACTAGCTCATATTTTTTCCTAAACAGAGTAGAAATTATACTACCCTCCTAGAAAAAAGGGCAACAGGTGGTTATACATCCTTTGCTTCTCTAAATAAAAATAAAATAAATATTTATAACATGATTAAAAATAATATATATGTAAGATAAATCAGGGCAAAATAAAATTGTAAATTCATAGGATCTCTGATAACTTTTAAACTGAAATTATTAAAGGCTTATTTAAATAAAATGATAAATACATTTACAGCTTTAAATGTAACCAAAAGATACTAAATGATGTGTTAAGCAGCCAGCCCAATTCATTAGAATATCATAAGCAGTGATGTCCTGAATAGTTCGCCGGCAAATAGAAAAAGCCTTTAACGAGTATTTGTATGACCGGGGTGCTAGGACAGCCTCTGCAAAGCTGGGAATTTTTTTGCCACGTTACTGGACACTCATGCGCAATGCCTGTAGGCTCATGCGTCCTTTTGAGGAGGTGACAAACCTAGTCAGTCGTACCGAAGGCACCATCAGCGACATCATACCATTTGTTTTCTTCCTGGAGCGTGCCCTGCGAAGAGTGCTGGATCAGGCCGTAGATGAGCGTGAAGAGGAAGAGGAAGAGTTGTGGTCACCATCACCACCAGAAACAGCCTTATCAGCATCGCTTGCTGGACCTGCGGCAACGCTGGAAGAGGATTGTGAGGAAGAGGAGTCAGAGGAGGAATGTGGCTTTGAGGAGGAGGAGGAAGACCAACCACAACAGGCATCCCAAGGTGCTCGTTGTCACCTATCTGGTACCCATGGTGTTGTACGTGGCTGGGGGGAAGAACATACCTTCAGTGAGATCACTGAGGACGAGGAACAGGACATGAGTAGCTCGGCATCCAACCTAGTGCAAATGGGGTCTTTCATGCTGTCGTGCCTGTTGTATAAAAAGGCTGAAGGAGAACGACCTGTACTGGGTGTCCACGCTATTAGACCCCCGGTATAAGCAGAAAGTGCCTGAAATGTTACCGAATTACGGCAAGTTGGAAAGGATGCAGCAGTTCCAAAATCAATTAAAAAGTATGCTTTACACAGCGTATAAGGGTGATGTCACAGCACAACGGGAATCTAACAGGGGAAGAGGTGAAAGTAATCCTCCTCCTCCCACGACCACGCCGGCAAGGACAGGACGCTTTACAGACGTGTTGTTGATGGAGGACATGCAGAGCTTTTTAAGTCCTACGCATCGCCACAGCCCTTCGGGGTCCACCCTCAGAGAACGACTCGACCGACAGGTAGCAGACTACCTCGCCTTAACTGCAGATATCGACACTCTGAGGAGCGATGAACCCCTTGACTACTGGGTGTGCAGGCTTGACCTGTGGCCTGAGCTATCCCAGTTTGCGATAGAACTTCTGGCCTGCCCCGCTTCAAGTGTCCTGTCAGAAAGGACCTTCAGTGCAGCAGAAAGTATTGTCACTGAGAAGAGAAGTCGCCAAGGTTAAAAAAGTCTAGATTACCTCACCTTTATTAGGATGAATGAGGGATGGATCCCGAAGGGACTGACAGTGGGCGATACATTCGACTAAAAAAGGCCTGATGAGGGGGATGTAACAGGATGTCACGGCTGCCAGCCCGCCGCGTGATATTTAAATCCCTAGCGCACCCCAGTACCTTGCCCTGTCGTGGTTTCCTGTTCCTGGTTTCCTGAGAGTGCTTTATCATTGTGAATCTGATGTCCTGGCTTTTCCCTGGTTATTCTGAATTCTGGTTTCCCTGACTTGGCTTGTGTAAACGGTATTGTGTATTTTCTGGCTTCCTTGACCTCGGCTTTCCCTTTGACCATTCTCTGTCTCTAGCGTATTAGTCCGGCCATTCTAAGGTCCGGTTTACGCTCTGTCCTTTTATTTTCCTTTTCTTGCCTATGTATATGTTTACATAGTTTCTGCGTGCTGGACCACACTAGTAGTCGTGACATTGGGATTAAACTGATAAGAATAGTACTACTTAACACACCACTCCTATCTGGTGGCACATTAGATTGCACGTGCAGTGCCCCAAATTTGAAGAAGGAGGACTGACCAAGCATCTTTTTCCATCTCCCGGTTCCTAAAATCAATGCCATATACACGTTCCCTGATAGGGGACGTAACAGGGATTAAACTGATAGGAATAGTACTACTTAACACACCTTATAATAACGCAGAGAGAGGCAATGCAGAGAGAGGAGTCTGAAGAAGAGGAGTCAGAGGAGGAAGGTGGCTTTGAGGAGGTGGAAGACCAAACACAGCAGGCGTCCCAGAGGGCTTGTTTTCAACTTTTGGGGACCCTTGATGTTGTACATGGGTGGGTGGAGGAAGAGACCTTCAATGACATCAGTGAGGACAATGAACGGGACATGGCTAGCTTGGTATCCAACCTTGTGCAAATGGGGAGTTTGCAGTTGTGCAAATGGACTGTTTGCGGTGCGTTAAACGGGGAGTTTGGCCTGTCACTGTGAAGCGGGCGTAACCCTTACACTACCTGATCGATACAACATCATACCTGATGTTTTAAAGCACGTTATTCCAAACAATTTAGGAATGTTAGGTGATTTATGCCCTTTATGGATTAAAACCAGACTCTGCATCAACTATGTAATTTTCCATGGGAGCTTTGCCATGGATCCCCCTCCGGCATGCCACAGTCCAGGTGTTAGTCCCCTTGAAACAACTTTTCCATCACTATTGTGGCCAGAAAGAGTCCCTGTGGGTTTTAAAATTCGCCTGCCTATTGAAGTCTATGGCGGTTCGCCCGGTTCGCCCGTTCGCGAACATTTGCGGAAGTTCGTGTTCGCCGTTCGCAAACCGAAAATTTTATGTTTGCGACATCACTAATCATAAGTATTCTACTATTTAACCCCTTAAGGACCAAACTTCTGGAATAAAAGGGAATCATGACATGTCACACATGTCATGTGTCCTTAAGGGGTTAAAGTGCACAATTCCTGCACAGAATGACTTTGCTTACTCAGGTATGATCTTTAGTCTATTGCAATGGCAGGATTAAAGTCCACCAATTTTAATAGGGAAAGCTTACTTAATTCAGTGGTACTATCCCACTGTACCTGTAGTGCTAGTAGTAAAGAAATTAGAACAATGATATTGTACTACTGACTGTAATCAGATCAGACACATGTAATCTCAGTGAATTTCATAAACTAGGTTTTCATAAAATAAGATGAAATATCAAAGTTGTTTATATATAAATATATCAATGTTGTTCATAAATAAAAGTATATAGACTAGGCAATAGCAGCATTTACATGCATTCAGCAGCCTGCTCTCTCAGAGCCAGAAACGGATTTAAAAAAAAATTAAAATAAAAAGTAGGTTTTAAAAAGTCCACAGTCAACCACACATGAAGGGTGAAATAATTGCTTCTTTAAAAGCTATATGCTGCCGCAATTATGTATATAAATACAGAATAGGGCACAGCGTAGAAATAAAAATACAGTTTCAAATCTCATATATGGGGATTCAGTTCCACCACATATTCTACAATTCTGAAAGAAGCTAATTTTAATATGTTGTAAGAGCATTGTGAATATATATACTGCAAAATTAATTTGATATTGCAAAGCTTGCAATATTCTAAACAGACATTAAAATTTAAGAAAAAATTAATAATGCATAAAGAATAATGCATAAAAAAAATGCAGTCAATTAAAGTGATAATGCTCTGACATATTAAATCACATTGCTTATCACATATCTGCTATATGAAAAGTATAATTAAGATGACTTTACTGTCCAAAGCCCCCTCACATCTATTTTATAGAATCTATACTTTTCTGTGGTCGCCTCCAAAGAATTCTCTGAAACTGGGGGCTGAGAGGGGATTTCATTTCAAAGGCATCTGATTCCAGACTTAAAGGACCACTATAGTGCCAGGAAAACATACTCGTTTTCCTGGCACTATAGTGCCCTGAGGGTGCCCCCACCCTCAGGGACCCCCTCCCGCACGGCTCTGGAAGGGGGAAAGGGGTAAAAACTTACCTTTTTCCAGCGCTGGGCGGAGAGCTCTCCTCCTCCGATCCTCCTCTTCTCCTCCCCGTTGGCTGAATGCGCACGCGCGGCAAAAGCTGCGCGTGCATTCAGCCGGTCACATAGGAAAGCATTCATAATGCTTTCCTATGGACGCTGGCGTGCTCTCACTGTGAAAATCACAGTGAGAAGCACGCAAGCGCCTCTAGTGGCTGTCAATGAGACAGCCACTAGAGGATTAGGGGAAGGCTTAACCCATTCATAAACATAGCAGTTTCTCTGAAACTGCTATGTTTATGAAAAAATGGGTTAACCCTAGCTGGACCTGGCACCCAGACCACTTCATTAAGCTGAGCCAACAGAGAACAGTAAGTTTTGATATTTTACAACCTGCTAAATACTAACAGGACGTTCACAGAACCACTGACTGACACAGTGAATCATCAACATCATTATCATAAAGACTCTGGAGAAGAAAAGACTGTACCTGAATTATCTTATACAGTAAGAAAGAAATGCAAAGATGGAAGCAAAAGGATGCTAGAAAATTGGTTATGGTGTCTCCTTCTTACAATCTGCAGCATTATCATAACATCAACCCTAGCTGTCGTTTTAAAACTGCATTGGGATAATGTTAACAAGCAGGAAGCACCTGAACTGAATTGGACTGCACACTATACAAGTTCTGTGATCGTGAGGACTACCTCCAAGAACCATCTCAAAAGGAGAGACACAGCTCACAGTGAAATGATTACTAATGTGGCCTACACTGGTATTTCACAAGGAACCTATGAGATCATTCCAAAAACCGATTATACATGAGAAAGATGTGATTGGACTATTTCAAATCCTAATAATGGACTCAACGATGATGGCAAAGCATGCTGAAAACAGAAAAAGACGAGACAGATGCTTGTGAAAGACTTTGGATGCACCTATGAAGGTGATTAAGAAAATACTTTGCCATATAGTTTATCATTGAGTGACTACCGCAAACAGCCTTCTTATGCTGAAAAGAAGTGCTATGCTAATTCTGGACATTGCTATTATGTTTCCAGACAGAAGATGACCGGAAAAAGAAATATAGGCTGATAACTGTCAACACCCAGCTGTTTCTCAAGATGGAACATGATACTGAGAAAACCTGATTGACCTCACAGTACAAGACACAGATTGTTACCTACAACTCAGAAAAAGTGGTTAATAGGAAGGAGCAGAAGAAGAGGAATATAGATTTCCCACTGGAGTGAAAAAACCATCCTGGAACAATATTCTGTAACAATGAACTTTACAATGACATTTGGTGGCATATGAATTTGAATTCGGTAGAAATACATCAATTAACGAAAGAAACCTTGATGCAATTAATAAATAATAACAATACCGGCTTACTAAGAGCAGATGCCCTGCCAAGAGAATGGAATATTAAAGGCCAGCAAAATCTTTCAGAAACCTGACATCATGGGACACTTGTACTAAAGCACGATTTGCAGCTTTTCTTAAACTCTACATATTATGTACATACCTGCAAAGCAAGGAAACATAAACACAGAGACATTGATACAACAATGAATCTTTAATGGTTCTGTTGCAGATGTGATCTACCGATGTACTCTTTGCTCTTTTGGTATAACTATACCAATCAAAATGTTAAATGGCTCCCTAGGACCATAGACCAAGGAATCTTGCTATATTCTGGACTTCCAGGAATGTGGTACATGGACAGAAAAATTATAATTACTAAAGCAATCATGCTATTTTTTTCCCTGTATCAGAAATGTGTCAGTGAGGATGTGTAATATAATACAGATACTAATTAATTAATGGTATAAGATAAACACATAATGTGTTAATTACAAAGGTGGATAGACTTTGTGAATATCTGAAACGCAATTGAAGATTATTGCTAAAATGCCATATGCAGCTGCAGTCTGGCCTACAAACAAATATATTAGACAAAGTATAAGAGCATAACAGCTAATTACCCAGATGAATAATTGAATAATGATAGTTAAAGATCATATGATTACAATAACAACTGCAATAATGAATAATGTTCGAACCTTAAAAGAAAATGTTAAATGTTTTTATTAAATCAGAAACTCCTCGATATTCGTTTAAGTTTGCAGAGTGGTATAATTTATATAAGTGAAGTACTTCCACAGTTAACATTTAACTGAAAGACAGGCAGAAACTTTACTTTAACCCCTTAAAACCGGAGGACGTACAATTACGCCCTCTAATAGGCGGCTCTAAACGCCGCCGGGCGTAATTGTACGCCCTCCGGTTTTTGTTAACTTACCCGGTGGGACCGCCGGCGATCGCGGTGGGGGGACTCCCAGGGAGCCCCCCGCGGCACATCCGTCCTCGTTGAAGCCCCCCGGCCATGTGAGAGTGGGGTCCTAGCGAGGACCCCACAATCACATGGCCGGGGATAGCTGGCTTCTGTATTGCCGGCAGGGGGGCTGCCTGTAATGACAGGTGGTCCCTGCTGGCTGAAAATAAAATAAAAATAAGTTAATGGTGTAAAAAAAATAATTATATATACTTAGATCATATATATATATTATATATATATGATCTAAAGTATATATATACACATATACATACACACACATACACCGTCTAGGTGTATTTTACTATTAATATATATATAATTATATATATATATTAATATCAAATTACACGTAGACTGATACTGATTAAATATATATATAATTATTGTTATATATATATTTATATATAATATAAAAAAATTAAAATGTAAATACGTTAAAAAATAAAATAAAAAAAATTTAAAAAAATAATTAAAAAATATATAGATGTGTGTTATTTCGTTCTAACTGTATTGTGATATTAATATATATATATATTTATATCAAAATACACGTAGAACGAAATAATATATATCTATATACATAAATATATACGTATATATCACTATATATATACCTATATATAAATAAAAATATTTAAAAAATTATATAGATATATACATATATATACACATACGTATATATATACATATATTAATTCTACATATATATTTATGTAATATTTTTACATGATTAGGTATCTTAATTAATTACAATTAGCAGGACCTGCCTGACAACCCATGCGAAAGTAAAGGGAATTTAATTTACTAGCACTATATTTAACCCTATAACTTTCCGAGACACCATAAAACCTGTACATAGGGGGGTACTGTTCTACTCGGGAGACTTCGCTGAACACAAATATTAGTGTTTCAAAACAGTAAAATGTATTACAACGATGATATCGCCAGTAAAAAGTGAAGTTTTTTGCATTTTTCACGCACAAACAGCATTACACGGACAATATTATTGCTGTGATACTTTTTACTGTTTTGAAACACAAATATTTGTGTTCAGCGAAGTCTCCCGAGTACAACAGTACCCCTCATGTACAGGTTTTATGGTGTTTTCAAAAGTTACAGCGTCAAATATAAGGCTTGTGTTTCATTTTTTTCACATTAAAATTCGCCAGATTGGTTACGTTGCCTTTGAGACCCTATGGTAGCCCAAGAATGAAAATTACCCCTATGATGGCATACCATTTGCAATAGTAGACAACCCAAGGTATTGCAAACGGGTATGTCCAGTCTTTTTTAGTAGCCACTTAGTCACAAACACTGGCCAAAATTGGCGTTTTTTGCATTTTTCACACAAACAAATACTAACGCTAACTTTGGCCAGTGTTTGTGACCAAATGGCTACTAAAAAAGACTGGACATACCCCATTTGCAATACCTTGGGTTGTCTACTATTGCAAATGGTATGCCATTATGGGTGTAAATTTCATTCCCGGGCTACTATACAGTCTCAAAGGCAACGTAACCAATCTGCGAATTTCAATTTCAAATGTAACGTGCTATATTTGACCCTGTAACTTCCCAAAACGCCATAAAACCTGTACATAGGGGGTACTGTCTTACACGTGAGACTTTACTAAATACAAATATGTGTATTTTATTGCAGTAAAATCAAACAGTATTATGACACTGACCTTTAAAATGCAATTTAGAACTAAAAAAATCAAAAAATTCGTATTTTCTCCCATTTTTTTCATATTAAATTATGTTTCATAGCTAAATATTTGATATTAAATGAAAGCCCTGTTTCCCCTGAATAAAATGATATATAATAAGGGTGGGTGCATTTAATATGAAAGAGGTGTATTACGGTTGGACAGACATGTAGCGCAAATGCCAGGTTTTGTTTACATTTTGTTTTGTTCACAATGTGTACATTTGGCTCCGTCCTTAAGGGGTTAACTATCACAAAGCTTATTTATAATGATAAACATGTTCAGTCTGCCAGAGCTAAGGCCAGTCAATTAAAGTGAAAGAGTATTATGGATTAAACCGTCCAGGTGATATACATGATGATTTTGGAAATTGATCATTTAGGTCACCTATTGCAAACTGGTGAAAAGATGTCAAAGATATAAATTCAACATCCATACCACTATATGTATATATAAAAATACACGTAATCAAATATTTTATCGTTTTTTCAAATACCAAGAAAATTTTATTTGGTTTGTGATGGTTAAAGGTACATGTACCTGGTGGCAATGATCCTGCCACATCTATTGATTGTTGAATCAATACATCATGCACGTGATTATTAATTCTTATTCTGATTGTAACATACCCCCACTTCAACCAGTTATAGTTACAACAGATTCTGATATCTATTGTTATGGAAGTGTTAAAACCACTTTTACAAAGGTAGAGCTAAAATATAAATACCTTCAATATTGTATCTGAGTGCTTTCTTAACTCACTTTTAGAAATAATAATAAAAAATTCTAATCATCTTAAGCTACACCCAACAGCCACTGAAAACTATACTTAAACAATTAAGATTCACATTGTTTAGCATCCAATCTCACGAACGTGACTTTCCATAATGGCTGTCAGATCTTGGTAAAAAAAAAAAAAATGTTTTAAAGTAAATTTTTGGGTGTTTCTGGTATTTCAAGCCGCTAATAACTGTAGTTAGTATATTTACTAATTGTAACTTAGGGAATAAGTTGTCTTCTCCCTAACAGGACAAAGAAAGACGAATAATGTCATGTTTCCAATTAGCAACTATTCTAAATATATTGAGAGACTTTGAATAAAGGAGTATTTTTAACATTTAAAGAGAATGTCATTTTACATACCATTGTGAACAAAGGTGGTAAATACTTTGCTGCTTCAAATTATCCTTATATACCTAAATCATATACAAGGGTGTTTGTCTTTAATACAAAACACTTGAAAGATTAACTATGTTACTATTTCATCTATCATTATTATACAAAGTATAACAAATGTAAAGATTTTTCCACAGATTTTACCTGTTAACATTTTTAGCACAACAGCCCCTGATGTTGTTATATGTCATTGAGATGTAGAGGTGTTACAAAGAATCCATTACCGCAAAAAAAGGCGTTCTTGAGAATCCACTTCGATTGCTGTATCAACATAACATTTACTATAATGGGATCCATGTCACTTAAGACAATGTCTTGGAAATGCTATCAATTCATTTATTCCGTAAAAGAATATTGGAGAGTATCCAATCTATACACATCATAAACGGTGTAAAAATGTTTCATGGAAAAAAACAAAACAAAAAAAGACAAAAGACAAAGACAAATACCAACACCATCACCACGGTGATAACAGATTATGTGGATTCAATATCTGCAACCAATTGTAGCCAAATAATTGGAAAGCTGGACTCTACAACCAATACCCGGGTATTCTACAAACACAACCTCCAGCAATGTATCTAAGGAATGTAAACTTCTACAGGCCTTTAAAGACTTTGGATTACAAATACAATTACTACTTTTAATTTTGGATTACAATTCGTATCCGGATCCATCCAAGAATATCTTACTCTGGAACCTGGTGTTCTTTTCAATTCTTTCCCAGACAAAAGCTTTGCTCATTTTAATCAACCACCTTTACAGGTAAAGATCACACTACGGATATTTTACTGTTACAACAGTGATCAAAGAAGCTGGGAGCAAAAAAAACCTAAAGACTGTTGGAGAACTTTGGTTTACTAATTTAAGGAAGAAATGGTCTACAATGCCCACAGTTTAATGGAGAGGGTGTTATGGGCAAATGCAAATATTACAAGTTTTAGAATGACATGTTGTATTTCTTAAACTGTGTACTTTGTCTTTAAGAAATATTGCAAACTGACAAGGTGTTAGAAATGAACATATTAGGATACGTTATTTTACAATTTGTTATATTGTATCTGATTTTATTATTATTGCGGTCCCTGAAGAAGTTCCTAACGGAACGAAACGTGTTGGACCCACCGCTTTATTTTTATCTTTTGTACTTATGGTGTATTTCACCTTTATACACATAATATAATGAGCAGGAGAGAAATTTTCAAGGGAGACCCAGAGGCCCGAAAGAAAAATCTATAACCAACTGTTTTCGCCCCAGAACCAAAACTTGGGAACATCCCAACAGATTTACTCATCGCCACAAAAGAGGGTGAGGACGGAAGATTAGACCATGCCCCAAAGCCTGTTTTTTCTTTAAGAAAAAAGGAGACCGCTAGAGGTATTTTCAATCTAACTGAAACCCCACTTACAGATGAGGAGATTGGCTTATTATCAAAGGGGATGAAATTTGCCCCTAATAAGGTGGCCAATGATTTTGACCTTTTTGTAGATCTCAAAAAATGTATTCGCTCTTTAACTATAAGAAAACATTTCCTTTTGCACCCTCCTACAACAGATATTAGTTCCAACATCGTAGAGAAAAGAGATGATTATAAATTTCAGCCCAAATCACATTTTTTTTCAGTCCAAAGTAAGGGCCCTTTCTTGGAAACCTTTGAACATATGGCCGACCAAGCTTTCCAATCTTTACTAAAAAAGAAAATAGAGGACCATGTCCCTTTAATCTTACTAAGAGGGAAGAGATTATCCTGAAAAGTTTAATTGAACGGGAGGATCTGGTAATCAGAGAAGCTGATAAGTGGGAGTGGTTTAGTATTGATGACCACTTCCTATTATTTGGAAGAATCCCTTAGCATTCTGAGGGATAAGAAAACATACATTACCCGTCATAATAATCCCACTACTCACTTAAATTCAGAACTTTAAAAAATATTGGTTGTCGCTAGGGATAATGAGATTATATCGCAACATTTTTTTGATTTTTTTGTTCCAAAAGAACCCAGTGATTCCTATTTTTTATTTTCTCCCTAAAACTCATAAACGCTTCCCTAATCCACCGAGTCGTCCCACTATTAGCGGAGTAAATTCTCTCACTGCAAATTTGTCTGCTTATGTGGATTCGTTTCTTCAAAAATATTCTCAAGGGGCACCCTCATATATTCATGATACCAAATCCTTTCTTCAGGAATTGGATAGTATTGAATGGCATCCTGAATACAGTTGGGCCACATTGGATGTGACCTCTCTATAAACGGTGATCAGCCATAGGCTGGGATTGGAGGCTCTTGAACACTATATGACTCAGGATATGAATCTGTCCCAAGGTCAGAAGGAATTTATATTAAAGGACCACTATAGTGCCAGGAAAACATACTCGTTTTCCTGGCACTATAGTGCTGTTTTAGATCAAAGAAAACTTTGATTATTTGTCTATCTACTCCTTCTAAATTGATTAATTAATGCGTGCACGCTTTCCCTAGAAGTAATTCACACCGGAGACAAAGTTTCTGATCAGTGAAAAACCCGAGGAATGCCTTTATTCCTTGGAGTGGGAGTTCCTTTTAAAGCAGAAATACGTCATGTACAGAGTCACAGTTAAACATACAATATACATTCAACAATTGGTTAACAGTCTAAGGGGTCTTGTCTAAACCCCCCCTACAGGATGTAGTGTTGTCATTACAGACTTCTCCCGCCTATATTCCAGCTCCATCTTGGATACACGATGGGAGGGGGAGTGAGTAGTTTCTTTCAGTTACTTTAACAGTGATTCTCCATTTTGTTACACGTGGCATATAGCTGTTAACTGGCACAAAGGAAGTGGGGGAGGAGTTAGTAAAGGAAGCTGTTAACACAGGAATTTTGTTACACGAGGCTTGCTCTGATGGGAAGGGGGATGCTAGCAGGATGGGAGGAATTTACACAGAGAGAGAGAAAATAGTGACTGAACACATTGTAGGGGGGGAAGGGAATATTTACTCTAGCAGCCAGTTTTAACATAGTGAACACAGAATAAATAGACATTAGTAAATAGCCATTTTATTTTAATTCTACTGTCCATAACAGTCCCCCCTTAAAATGGCTCTTTTACTAAAAAAAACTACTATCTCTTATTCTAATACTGTCCCTATAGAAAAATAACAAAAGGCTATCTTGCACATCTGTCTGAACAGGCCTCGAACGCTTCACTGCGCGGGTAACCCGTAGCAGCTTATCCACTACTTCTCCCGCGACAGACTTCTGCCCGTAGAGACAGATGCTATCCCTGAATGTCCTTAAGAGGAAGTAGCTGTTGATTTAGTGCGGTGGGACTGAAAGGGTGTATGTGGTGTATCACGGTCTATGTCGTCAATCTCTTGGTGAAGGAAGGTCGGGGTGGTCTGGTCGATTGTCTGATCAACTGTCTTTTGTAGGCATTTCTTAAGACAGGGTAACACACGACAAACAAGTAGAGCGAGGATGATTATCATTATTAAAATGGCAACACCTATTTGGGCCAGAGCACCTTGCCATCCAGTTATCCATCCAAACCATCTTTCCCATGGATCTGTGGCCCCAGAATTCCTTTTCAGTTCATTGGACAAACTCTCTAACTTTTCTTTTGCCAACGTTACCTTACCATTAGGGCCTGTATTATCTGGAATATAGGTACAGCATGTCATGGTGTCTGGGAGTATTTTACATACTCCCCCTTTCTCCGCCAGGATCATGTCTAAGACCATTCTATTCTGGAAGGTCATCTGGGAAGTAGCTTGTAATTGTTCCGCCAAACCTTGGAGGGCATCTCTTGTATAATTTACAAAACGTTGTTGGTTATAATAGATGTAATTGATCCAATTTAAATTTTTATTGGCCGTGATGATTGGGAAAATAGATTCAAACCCTGCGGACACTTCATCTCTTGCTTTAAACTCATTCGGCACCCCCCTTGGCACTCCTATGGCATCTATATAAATATGGGGATCAAAACTGCCTTTTACAGGAGTATCTCTCTTTATTCTAGAGTATTGGTGTGACGTACCTGGGGTATCTTGGTGTCCGTCAGAGATTATGTGTATAGGCATAATTACCTTAGCTAGGGCACATTCTCCCCACCATACGCCTTCCAATCTGGTTCTAATCTGCATATCCCCACAAATCCAATATATGTCTCCAAGGGATCTTATTTGTTGCTGGATTAGGGCGGGTGGAATTTGACTATATGTGGCACAGTACTTACCAGTGAAATTACCAAAGAATTGGCCTACCCCATCATATATACCATAACAAGTGTAGTTACCTGGGTATATGGTGATACCTTTATCTGGCTTTACATCTTTAAGGATAATTGGGTATTCCTTTGTCCATGATTCACATTCCGTCCGGTCAATTTTATGTATAGTATAGAGACTTAGGAAACACATCTCTATCTCCGGAGGTATGTTCAAAGGGACAGTACCTAAGTGAGGCCTCGCTCCTCCACAGACATAGCAGTTAGATCTGTTATGTTTGTTAGCGTTATATTTCATCCACTCAAGCCATAAGTTAGTGTCGGAGAAACCCGTCTCTACAGCCATAGTGTCCTCATACGTAGGGTTAGCTATAGCTATCATGTCTTTTAGAGTTTTGATGTGTGGCTTAAGAGGATTAATAGTCATGTGCGTGGCACCTACCCATTCAGGTGCGTCATACATGTCCCGTAAGAAAAAGGTCCCCTGTTTATTGTATGAACCTCCTCCCTTCCAGTACATTCCCATTACATATTGCCCAGCATCTCCAGGACTGGGATGTTCTATGTTTAAAGCTAGTTTCATAGGTGTCGCCCCCCCTGGTTTCCTGAACATCATTCTTTTCAGTACGGACTCCCCATTTGTATCTAATCTGTCTAAGGCACTTTGTGGTCTATAGCCCCAAGCTGGCCCTGTATTCCAACCTGCTGCCTTCCATGAACTACACTCATATCCCCAGTAGTCATTAGTCACACATATGTATGGGTCCTTAATGTTAGGTATGTCTTTGTACACTGTTGCCAACAATGCTGGTGGAAATGTACAATTTACGATATCACAATAATCAAATGCAAATGTGGCTACCCGTGTACTAGAGGAATTGTACCAAAATCTATAAACATGATTGACTTTGGTTATAGCGACTTGTTGGGCCTTTATCAGACCTAGCAGCAAGAACAAATACACAAAATTCATGCTATAACAGGATCTGCTTCCTCTGGAGCTGGGACTTTCTTGCAATGTGAAGCGTGTATCCAAGTGTTCTTTCCGGCCAATTTAACTGAGGTAGTCGTGGTTAGAAGGACTTGGAACGGACCATCATATCTGGGTTCAAGGGTATGTTTTCTCAGGAACTTCTTAACCAGAACCCAATCACCAGGGAGCAACTTGTGTGTGCCTGTATCAGACTCTGGATCTGGAATGGAAGAAAACACTTGGGCATGTATCTTGTTTAAAACTTGGGAAAGAGCAGTCACATAATTAACCATAATATCTGATTGCAGTTGGAGTTGTTGAGGAAAGTAACAACCTAACCTAGGGGCTGACCCAAACAAAATCTCATAGGCAGACAGGTTAAACTTCCCTCTTGCTGTGTACCTGACACTAAACAGAGCTATGGGGAGACTCTCTGGCCAGGGCAGGTTAGTTTCTTGGGCCATCTTAAGCATTCTGGCTTTTAAGGTGCCATTCATGCGTTCTACCTTACCACTACTTTGTGGGTGATAGGGTGTGTGGAATGCAAGAGTCACCCCCAGTGCTGCCCAGACTTCCTTAGTCACTAGTGCTGTAAAAGCCAGGCCCTGGTCACTTTCAATCACTTCAGGAACTCCATATCTACAGACAATTTCAGTGAGCAACCGCTTGGCAGTGGTCTTGGCGGTCATATTAGTAACTGGGAAAGCTTCTGGCCATCCTGAGAACATGTCCACCATAACTAGGGCATATTCATACCGGCCACTCTTTGGCATCTGAATGTGGTCAATTTGGACTCTCTGGAATGGGTAGTGTGGCTTCGCCAGGTGTTTGGGGAAAACTTTCTCCAATTTTCCCGGATTGCACTTGGCACAGATAGCACAAGACTTACAGTAGGTTTTAGTCAGAGTGGTAATACCTGGTGCTTCGAAATATTTAGCAATTAAAGAGTTCATGAGGGTTTTAGACAAGTGCGCTGCTCCGTGGGCCCACTGAACCACAGCCGGATACATACATTTAGGTAGACAAAATTTGAGATTGCTAGTATATACTCCATCCTGCAAGGTCGCTCCTTTCTGTTTCCAGCTTTACTTTTCTTCAGGACTTACAGCTGCTTGCTGTTCTTTTAAAAACTTGAGGTCCGTAGGTAAGGTTTGCATGGGAAAAAATAGGAATTTCCTCACCGGACACTCTTCTGTCCACTTCCCTTGATTGACATGCAGCATCTTTGGCGGCTTGGTCAGCTTTATGATTGTCACATGTTTCTTCCGAATTCCGTCTTCCATGGGCTTTTACTTTCAGTATGGCCACTTCTTCAGGAAGGAGTAAAGCATCCAGCAATTCCTTGATAATTGTACCATGTTTTACTGGTGTATCGGTTGCAGTCAGAAAACCTCTTGTTTTCCATATTAATCCAAAATCGTGTGCTACGCCCAGGGCATATCTTGAATCGGTGTAAATATTAACACGCTTCCCTTCAAACATTTGGCATGCTACAGTGAGGGCTTTTAGTTCAGCTTCTTGAGCAGACATAGACGGGGGAAGTGGGGATGCTTGAAGTACCTGATCTACTGTGGTCACTGCAAATCCAGTGTGGTATCTTCCTTGTTCATCCGCAAATCTGGAGCCATCCACAAACAGTGTGCAGTCAGGATCTGGCAAAGCCGTTTCATGTACTGTAGGAAGATGGGCTGTTTCCATCTTCATCTGTTCAAAACAGTCATGGGGAACATCTGGGTCAGGATCTATGGGAGGGGCATCTTCACATATTTCTGTGTGATATTGTGGGTAACCAGTAGTCTTACAATTCACAGTTCGTTTGGTAACACCTTCTGTGGAGAGTTGGTCTTGATCTGTTGCACTCCATGCTTTGGCTAATGGACCAAGTTCCTTCCATGACATATTTGGAGATTTAGTAATAGAGACGTGAGGAACTGCCATCTCCCAATGGTGGTACATATGAGTCACTTCTGTGGGTAATTGGACTAAAACTACAGTGTTACCTTTTGTATCACAGTATATGTCTGTCAAAGTGAGATGTACTTCAATCAATTGAAACAGTTCTTCTTCATACTGAGGGTCAGGCCCCGGAACGTCTCTGAACCACAAAGTACAATGCCATAAAGGAGATGGCTGTTCATCGTGTGGTACTGTGGGCATATGGACATCCAGATCAAGGAAGACATCAAGATCTATGTCCAGACTGTACCAATAGTGTGGTACTCCCCCCTTGGGAAGCGGCAGAAGAGTGGCAGGATTCAAAGTGTAACATCGTTGTAAAGAAACATTATCGGGTAACATTAAAGTTGTTTGGAGACGAAGATGCCTTTGTGTAGAGAGATGTTTAGGTTGAATTTGATTCAGTACCGCAGAAATATCATGGGGAGTGAGAATGGTTAGCTTGTGACCAAGAATTATGTCACATGTCTTGTCCAGTAGAGCACTTGCTGCAAATACAGCCCGAAGACAGGAGGGTCCTCCCCTGGCCACAGGATCCAACTGACAGGAGTAATACCCTATTGGATGCTGACAAGACCCATGAGACTGAGTGAGAACACCAGATGCATGACCCATCTTTTCGTAGACAAAAAGCTTGAAGGGCTTCTCGTAATTGGGAAGGCCCAGAGCAGGAGCAGAAACAACAGCACGTCGTAATGCGAAGAAGCTGGTAAGGGCTTCAGGAGATAAAGCAAATGGTTCAGTTTTGAGGGCATCGTAGAGCGGCTGCATGAGCGTAGAGGCTTCAGGAATCCAGGCTCTGCAGTAAGAGATAAGACCCAGGAAGGCATGGAGGGACTTGTGAGCCGATGGAGGGCAGAGTGAAGTAATACCCCGCACTCTGTCTCTAGTAAGGTGCCGGGTGCCATGAGAAAAACAATGTCCCAAGAAAATCACAGAGGGTTGGCGCCATTGCAATTTCTTCTTAGATGCTTTACAACCTTGGGTGGCCAGGAAACAGAGGAAATCTTCAGAGGCACATTCTGCAGTCGGGAGATCGTCAGCACAGAGAAGGAGATCGTCCACGTATTGCAGGAGGACCACGTCTGTGTGAGATTTCTGCCATGGTTCCAGGATGTATGCCATGGCTCTTGCAAACTGGCTTGGGGAATTTTGCGCTCCCTGGGGCATGACAGTCCATGTATATTGTTGGCGGTCATGGATAAATGCAAACAGGTATTGACAAGAGGGATGCAAAGGCACGCTGAAGAAGGCATTTGCCAAATCCACCACCGTGAAGAATTTAGCTGAAGGAGGGACCTGGGATAGAAGAGTATGAGGATTTGGAACAATGGGAGTTTCCAAGACGGTATCATCATTGACTGCTCTGAGGTCTTGAACCATCCTGTACTTGTCCAGTTCGCCCTTTTCGGTCTTTTTCTTAACTGGAAACAAAGGAGTGTTACAAGGCAATACACATTTAACCAGAGCACCTGCAGCCAGCAGAGTTTCAACCTGTTTTGAGATAGAAAGGGCCTGAGCAGGTGTCAATGGATATTGAGGTCTTCTGGGCGGGCTTGCTCCCTGGAGCAACTGCACAAGCATCGGAGGGACTTTAAGACGTCCAATATCATCAGGACCAGTAGACCACAGTTGCACAGGAACTCTGTCAAGCGGACTGGGGGAATTGTCCAACGGGGCGACTCAATGTGGAGTAGGAGAGGTAAAGAACAAAGGGCTGAGGTATCATCAATTGAGAGGGGGGTGAATAACTGAACCTTGCCATCTGGAGTAAAGGAGATGGAGGCCTGCAAGCGGGATAGGACATCAGCTCCTAACAGGTTAAGAGGACAAGAGGAAGACACTACAAAACGAGTAAGGAGATCTGGGAAAGTACCCACCCGTAAGGGCTTAGTTAATGGGTTACTATGAGGGGTACCATCTACACCTCTACAGGAAACATCTATATCAGAGAGAAAGGAAGCGTCAGGCAGGTCACATGCTCTAAGTATGCTACGGGCTGCGCCTGTGTCAACTAAGAAGGTGGTTGGGCAGCCTTCCACGGGTAGGACCACTGTAGCTAGGGGCCCCCCTTTATCCCCTGTATACACTGCCATGACAGGGGCATTGGACACAGGTTTGCCTGTTACCTATTGGACAAGATCAAGATGAGACTGGTCTGGACCAGGGTATGTACGTGTAGGTGTAGTTGAGTAGTATGGTTGTTGAGCATGCTGTGCAGGGCGTCGGTGTCTAGGCATAGGACGAGTAGAGGGCAGATAATTGGCTGAGGCTAGGTCATCAGGATAATAAGTAGCATAGTTAGCATAATTGGAACCATGTGTCGGGTAACCTAGCGCTTGGGCAGGAGGATAACCGGCCACAGGATACGGTGGCCGTAGAGCCTGTGTGCGCTGCTGAGGTGCTGGAAAACCTGGACAATCCTTTTTAAAATGACCTAGTTGCTTACAGCGAAAACAAGTTTGAACTTGTGGTCTTGGGACCTGAGCCATGAAAGGGCCCGGTGGTGTGGTAACAGGGAACCCAACAGGGGCAGGTGTAATTGCAGGGTTATGTAATGAAAACATTAAAGGAGTGGATTTCTTGTGCTGGGGCAATTGGATCGACTCCAGGTCTTTAGCGACCAGGAGGAGAGTATCCAGGGGAATTATCCTGAACTCAGGGCGGGACAGGACCAGGCCTTTCCTTATAGGTTCTTTAAGGCCTGCAACGAAAGCGGCTGATAGCATCTGGGTGTGGGCCTTATTACATGTATTGAAACCCAGATCGGAGAAGGTTTGAGTTAACCTAGAATGAAATCTTTCAACCGTTTCTGATTTTTCTTGAACAGCAATAGAAGTAGCCTGATCAGCCAACTTATCTTGAGCCCATGCAAAGTTGTTGACAAAATGTGATGCCAGACTGAAAATCCGTGTCCGTAGTGAGATGGGCATCATCAAAGCTCTTTTCCATTATGGGCCAGTAAGCACCCCCTGCCTTAATTTCACACAGACTAAACAAATCGCGCCATGCTGCAGAGTAAGTTTTACGGATTTGAACAATCCGACGGAAAAAGGGCATGGGCTGTTTCTCAGGGTCAGGAAGTGAGTGTACCAGTGTTGCAGCTTGGGACGGGTTGAAGGTAACATACATTAAAGGGGCGCCCTCCTGATCATGCAGGGCACTGCAAGGGCCTGCTTGCGGAATGTGAGGCAGATTAGTTGGGGCATGTAGGGGCTGCGCCTCCTGGACACTACCATCAGCAGGGGGAATGGGAATCTGTGGGCTGCATACACTAGCCATGTCAGGAAGAACGGAAACCGGATCAGCTGTAGCACTGGCCGCAGGGTGATTAACTGTGGTAATAATGCGGACCGAATCAAGTTGTGAGGCGGGGGAGAAGTGGCTGATGTAGCAGTGGAGGTAGCAGGATAATGGCCTGATGCTGCAGGAGAGGCAGTAGTAGGATGGCCTGATGCTGCAGGAAAGGCAGCAGGAGGATGGCCTGATGCTGCAGGAACAGTGGATCCAATAGTCATGATAGGGAAAGATACACTGGGGGCAGCCATGAGAGGGGCGGGAATGGAAGATGATACAGAAGGGAGGGATGAAGCGACCAAAGGGTTGTTGGTAGGGGAAGTTACCATCATGGAAGGGATGGGCGTGGTAGAAACAGGAAATGGTGACATTGAAAGGGCAGAAGAGAAAGAATTCAAAGGAGATGTAAGGGCGGAAGTTACAGGGAGAAGTGAAAGGAATTGGGCGGGGACAGAAGCAACAGGAGCCGGAAGAGAGGGCGTACCAGCAGAGATGGGCAATGGAGGAGAAGGAAAGGAAACAGGAAGGGAAGGTGTGATCGGGACTTGGAGTGGAGAAGGAGTGGGGGCTGGAAAATAACATGAACCATCTGCCTTAAGGACAGGGTACAAGGCAGCAGGGGCTGGAGAGAGAGTGCTGACATGAATGGGCTGTATGGTGGCTTCAGAGGCTAGTAGACCCACCTCCCTTTCTTTCCAAGCTCCATCATAAGGAGGAGGGTGGAAAATGCCTGCAACAGATTCAACAAAACAATATTTTTCATGACACACAAAGACTTTCTCCCCCTCCAGGTCTATCTCCTCCTCAATCCACCCCTCCTTTTTAAGCCATCTAGCCACCCTATACCAAGTGTCCACAGCCTTCATTAATCCATTATCTAGCAATATCCCATTTTTATCATTTAAAAGCTTCCTCCAGTCTTCCGCCTGCAATCTGCCACTGGGGGACATAGTAATACCACACAGTTTAATAATTTTCTTAAGTTTGGCTACAGCTAAGTCCCCAGCTCTTTCCTTTACAAGGTCACAGGCTAACCGACCCCGGGAGGGGCTAACATTAGTTTGACCCATTTATACACAACAGTGGTATGGATAGAGAGAAACAGGGAAAAGAAACGGCAAACAGACCCTGAACCAAAAGAGAGTGAGAGACTGAGGTAGAGAGAATGAGGGAGCGAGAGAGCGAAAGGAAGAGTGTGAGAGTGAGGGAGAGAAAAAAGAGAAAGAGAGAGACAGAGAAAATGAAGGAGAAAGTGAGCAAGAGGCTGAGGGAGAGAAGGTGAGAGGGAGAGAAAGAGAGGGAGAGAGAGAATTAAAGAATACAAGAGTTATAGACAAAGGAAAACGTGCACACAAGCTTCACATGTACTGTAGAGCATAACACAGAGAACCCAAAAAAAATAAAAAAAAGTCACCAAGGGAAGAAGGAAGGGAGGGAGGGGTGGAAGGGATGGGGTGAAAGAGGGGGAGAGGGGTGAGAAGCAGATTCGCAAGCACAAAGTCTTTTAACTATGTGATTGCCTAAGCACAGCTCTCCTTGGGACAAAAGATAGAATAGGAGAGCGACAAGACAGAAACTTATAGTTCACAATTAACATATAGGGTACCCAAAAATACATATACAGACAAAAGCACAAAATACAGATGTAATTAAATCACAAAGTCCTTAAAATAAATGTTGGCTAATAACTCAAATCACACACACAGAAACACTCAAGCACATAAACATTAACGTTTTACTTTTCTTTTCTTTGTAACTCTACACCAAGCTTTACTAAAAGAAAAGGCACCAGTTCTTACTTTACCAAATAAACTTAGCTAAAACAAATACAACCTTTAAACTCTAAACCGAGTTGTATTAAACCAAAAACCTTTAGACTCTAAACCGAGTTGTATTAAACCAAAATAATCACCAGGTTTGTTTTCCCAAACGAGGCCAAAACAACATTCGCTAGTTTTTTCACCGAAACCTAGCCAAAACCACAAAATAAACCTTTAAACTCTCAACCGAGTAATATTAATAATTGCCAGGGTTTTTTTCTTTTTCACCAAACCCGAACTTGGCTAAATATGCCAGCGCTTAACCACACTTGGCAGCATTATATAACAGTATTAAGCAAGTAGTAAAACAGATTCTCAAGCAGACACTTTCACACATAAAACTCACACACAGGACGTAGATAGACAAATTGACAGGTTCTATTCAAATAAAGGGGACATGTGGGCATACTATATACCTGTCTGACGTTAACCACAGGAAGCAGAGTGAAGGAACGGAGAGTAAACAAAGTCCAAACAAAGGAAAATATAGGGTAAGTAACTCATTTACCATATGCAGAGGTGATCAGGCTCTTTTTTTTTTCCAATCTCTGGGGGTCTCCTCTCCGGTCCTGGGATTTTACGGCTTCCTTAGTAACATAACCCTCCAGTCCCATCTGGGGTGACGAATTGTTTTAGATCAAAGAAAACTTTGATTATTTGTCTATCTACTCCTTCCAAATTGATTAATTAATGCGTGCACGCTTTCCCTAGAAGTAATTCACACCGGAGACAAAGTTTCTGATCAGTGAAAAGAGGAATGCCTTTATTCCCTGGAGTGGGAGTTCCATTTAAAGCAGAAATACGTCATGTACAGAGTCACAGTTAAACATACAATATACATTCAACAATTGGTTAACAGTCTAAGGGGTCTTGTCTAAACCCCCCCCTACAGGATGTAGTGTCGTCATTACAGACTTCTCCCGCCTATATTCCAGCTCCATCTTGGATACACGATGGGTGGGGGAGTGAGTAGTTTCTTTCAGTTACTTTAACAGTGATTCTCCATTTTGTTACACGTGGCATATAGCTGTTAACTGGCACAAAGGAAGTGGGGGAGGAGTTAGTAAAGGAAGCTGTTAACACAGGAATTTTGGTTGCACGAGGCTTGCTCTGATGGGAAGGGGGATGCTAGCAGGATGGGAGGAATTTACACAGAGAGAGAGAAAATAGTGACTGAACACATTGTAGGGGGGGAAGGGAATATTTACTCTAGCAGCCAGTTTTAACATAGTGAACACAGAATAAATAGACATTAGTAAATAGCCATTTTATTTTAATTCTACTGTCCATAACAGTGCCCTGAGGGTGCCCCCACCCTTAGGGTCCCCCTCCCGCCGGGCTGGATGGAGAGGAAGGGGTTAAACTTACCTCTTTCTCCAGCACCGGGCGGGGAGCTCTCCTCCTCTTCTCCGCCTCCTCTCCTTCTCTTCGGCTAAATGCGCATGTGTGGCAGGTGCCGCGCGCGCATTCAGCCAGTCCATAGGAAAGCATTCACAGTGCTTTCCAATGGACGCTGCGTCTTCTCACTGTGAGAGGATTAACCCTAACATAAACATAGCACTTCCTCTGAAACTGCTATGTTTATAGAAAAAAGGGTTAACCCTAGATGGACCAGGCACCCAGACCACCTCATTAAGATGAAGTGGTCTGGGTGCCTATAGTGGTCCTTTAACTTCGGTTCAGTTCATTTTGGAACACAATTTTTTATTTTTTAATGGCAAATATTATTTACAGATCACGGGGACCGCATGGGCACCAGGTTCGCCCCCAGTTATACCAACACCTACATGAGAAGGTGGGAGGAATTGTTTGTGTGGTTGAGGCATGACTGAAGGGAGAACCTGGTGCTCTGGCGGCGTTATATTGATGATGTGATTATTATTTGGAGAGGGTCTTCAGTAAGTTTTTTTGAATATGTTCAATATCTCAATTCTAACCTTTACAACCTAGTCTTTACCTCAGAGTGGAATAAAAATTAGATTCATTTTTTAGATCTTGCTATATCTGGTGATCAAATTCGAACTAAATGCTTTTTTAAGCCAACTGATGGCAATGGCTTTGTTCACCAACGAAGTTGTCATCACAAGCCCTGGCTTAGGGGTATAGCGAAAAGCCAATTCACTCGCCATAGGCGTAATTGTTCTCGGTTCCAAGATTTTCAAATTCAGTCTTCCCACATAAAAAATAAACTTCTTGATAGGGGTTATAATAGGAACACTTTGGAAAAAGAGATTTGCTCTATCGGTCTCCTTGAACGCAACACACTGTTGGAGGATAAATTTCCTTTGGCTGTGACTAATACCAACTTTAAATCAGCTTTTGTCACCCAGTATAATACTGACCACTTCAAGATCAAAAGAAATCTTAAAGATTTTTGGCCTATTTTGCAAAAGGGTCCAGTCTTGGGCAATTCTTTACCGGACCACCCTGCGGTGATCTTTAAAAAGAGTAAAAATCTGAAAAATATGCTGGCCCCCAGTTATGCTATTAAATCTATTGTGGATAATATCACTGTTGGCTCTGGATTTTTTAGGGGCTGTGGTTCATGCAAGGCCTGTGCCACAGCTTCTATTGAAAGAACTAAGGAGTTTGTTAGTACTGTTACAGTGGAGGTCTTTAAGGTCAAAATGGAGATAGGTTGCCACACGGACCATGTAGTATACTTACTGCAGTGCCCATGTGACAAACAATATGTGGGTCGAACTAAATGTACCTTGAAGGTTAGATTCCTTGAACATCTGAATTACATCCGAAAGAAACTTGTCACTCACTCGGTTCCGGCCTATTGTAGTAATTGTCCCCACTTTTCCTTTAGGGGGTTTAAATGTATGGGCATCTAAAACGTTCTCCCCTTTTGGTGTGGGGGTGACAGGGTTAAAAAGTTGTCCCAGAGGGAGACATTCTGGATACATAGACTTAAAACCCTTGAACCTTGGGGTCTTAATAAAGGCATTGATCTAGTGTGTTTTCTGGATTGAGTTTCTGTGGTATATTTTTTTAGATTGAAGGGTTTTTTTATTTTATTTTTATTTTATATTTATTTTATATTTGTTTATTTTTTGGTCTTGGATTATCCTTTTCTTCTCCATGTAGCCCTGCCTGCTACAATCTAGTCGTAGGGATTCATATGTACATACATGTGTGGCCTTGAGGGATTACATATAAATACCAGTTCACAGCAGCGGACTTCATTGTATATTCTTATTCTTAGTCCGTGTTTTATATATTTTATTTTATTTTTTTCATTTTTTAGTTCAAAGGTTAAAAATCTAACAGGGATAGTGAGTAAATTTAAAATCTGATATTATTCTTCACGAATCCCTTTATTATTGCCTATAAATATTTATATGTAGCAATAAAATTCTGTTTTGATACAGATGTGTTTGCTAATTAAAGAGATTATAAATATTGAAAGAAGAAATAACTATCTTTTTTAGGGAACATTACTATAAATAATCACTTTTTATTTCACAATTAGTGCATGAGTCACTTTAAAACTGTAGATTTAGATTACATAATTGTGTGGGTCATAGATTCACACATCAATATGATGTATATATAACAATGTGTGTGTTTCAATAATTCATTTAAGTCATAGGATATATTAAGTTATAGCCTTATATTTGGAGTTTATTAATTTGTTATGAATACATCCATGGGCATCCGCAGGAATTTTTCCAGGGGGGGGGGGCATAATTGTAATGACATCCATGCTTGGCCCTTTTTTGACAGTGTCATGAAGGTGAGGAGCATAGTCATTATCACATAAAGCCAGGGTGAATAGTGTTTTCACAACTATGGTGTCAGGAATACATGTTTGTATTCCTGACACTATAGTGTTCCTTTAAGCAAATTAAAGGAACATTCTGGTCACCATAAAAACTTCATCTAAAAGAAAATGCTATGATGCCAGGAAGCCCCTGGGTGCTCTCTTTCCTTTAAGTGGTTAAACTGCTCTGAAATGGTTTAACCCCAAAGGCTTCCTCCAGCTCCAGGTCGCTCAGTGGTATTCGGCATCTGAAACGGAGTGTCAGGAAGTGCAGATTGACGTCAGGCATGGGTGCTGCTGATTGGCTAGAGTGGACAGTTGACGCTCTAAGCCAATCGCTAGTTCCCGGTTCATAAAAGTTTTTAACTTTTTTATGAAGGGGGAGCTACTGATTGGCTTAGAGTGCCAACTGACCGCTCTAGCCAATCAGCAACACCCCTACCCAGCGGCACTCTGTGCTTCCTGACACATAAAAGTGAACCCATTAAAGGACCACTACAGGCACCCAGACCACTTCAGCTTAATGAAGTGGTCTGGGTGCCAGGTCCAGCTAGGGTTAACCCTTTTTTTAATAAACATAGCAGTTTCAGAGAAACTGCTATGTTTATAATAGGGTTAATTCAGCCTCCAGTGGCTGTCTCTTGAAAGCCGCTAGAGGCGCTTGCATGCTTCTCACTGTGAAAATTACAGTGAGAAGATGCCAGCGTCCATAGGAAAGCATTGTGAATGCTTTCCTATGGACTGGCTGAATGCATGCGCATTCAGCCAAAGAGGAGGAGAAGAGGGAGGAGAGGAGGAGGAGAGCTCCCCGCCCGGCACTGGAAAAAAAGTAATATTTAACCCTTTCCTCTCCATCCAGCCCGGCGGGAGGGGGACCCTGAGGGTGGGGGCACCCTCAGGGCACTATAGTGCCAGGAAAATGAGTATGTTTTCCTGGCACTATAGTGGTCCTTTAACACTGATATTTTTTTTTTACCTGGGGGATGAGACGGTCCAGAGTTTCCCTGCCAGGCCCAGGTACCAAAGCCTTATGATGTGGTGTCCAGAATAAAGTGGAGGGTTCACTTAATTTGTCCTTCCTACTCCAATCTCCTTTTCTTCTCCTTCATTTGACAGTCTTCGTTTTCTCCTGACACTGTCTTCTATATTTGGCTCATTCTGCTCCTTTACCTTTCTGCTACTTTCTGCTTATTTTGCGCCCTTCTGCTCCTTTCTCATTCTGATTCCTTTCTGCTCCTTGCAGACTCTTTCTGCTCCTTCTCCTACTTTAGCTTTGTGCTCCTTGCTGTCCCTTTCTGCTCCTTCTTCTACTTTACCTTTGTGCTCCTTCTGATTCTTTCTGCTCCTTTACCTTTGTGCTCCTTCTGTCCCTTTCTGCTCCTTGCATACCCTTCTTGCCCCGGCTCCTTGCATACCCTTCCTGCTCATTGCTGCCCCTGCTCCTTGCAGACTCTTCCTGCTCCTTGCTGACTCTTCATTTAGGCTGACCCCCACCTCCCATGCCTCACCTCCCTAATATATAAACTGCCTAATCTATAGGCTGCCCCTCCATGCCTCACTTGCCTAATCTATAGGCTGCCCCCCATGCCTCACTTGCCTAATCTATAGGCTGCCCCCCAATGCCTCACTTGCCTAATCTATAGGCTTCCCCCCATCCCTTCCCTGATCTATAGGCTATTTTAAAACCCCCCACCCCATCCCTTACTTACCTGATCTGTAGGCTGTCTCTGTTGCCTGCATGTGTTGCACCCCTGCGGTTTTAATCAGCAGAGAGAAGCAGGGATAGATGCAGCTTCCTATCCCTGTCTCTCTCTATACACAGCGCCACCTACTGGCCGGCGCCGGCATTGCAGTTCATTTTAAATCTCACATGAAAAATAGCAGAACAAACTGAAAAATCCAGGGTGGGGGGCAAGTGCCTCCCCTTGCCCCCTCACCCCCCCGCAGACGCACATGAATACATCATTTGTGAGGCTTTATATTATAAAAAGTACTCTCTTTTTTTGGTACATATTGGTAGGGTGTACACACAATATTTATATGATGTGAGTCATTATCATTGTTTATTTTTAGTATTACATGTGATATCACAGTTCTATATTTGGGATATTCATATTATTTTTTCCTTTACATAGATGAGCACAATGTCACTTTGTTATTCTGCTAACTAATAGTTATTTGAAGGATTTTATGCACTTCCGATTTCGCTATTATGGACGTGACACGCAAATGGAACACATCTGGAACGCACTTGAAACGCGGAAGTAAGAGAATGCATATACTTCCAGATCCAGTTTCACTGAACGCACCTAATTTGATAGAAGTAAAAATGCCGAAAGTATTATCAGCTGAGAGGAGCTGCACCAATGGAGATCCTGAGGACTGGAAACACCCACAGTATTGACCAATTGGACACAGGGACTAGCCCTATTTAAAGGGATTGTATTAAGGGGGGAGTAGGATATGTTATTTTACAATTTGTTATATTGTATCTGATTTTATTATTATTGCGGTCCGTGAAGAAGTTCCTAACGGAACGAAACGCGTTGGACCCACCGCTTTATTTTTATCTTTTGTACTTATGGTGTTTTTCACCTTTTAAAACAAATAAAATAATTTGATTTTGACCATCATCTACCTGGAGTCCCGTGTACCACTGGCTATCTCGCATTGGCAAGGGGATTACTAGCCCCCCACATTATCAGGGGAGGCACTGTGAGCGCTTCTACGCTATCTCGTGAGTGCATTCATTAACAACGCAAGATCTATTGTGCATGCTGTATTATACTATTGTGTCTTTATATGTTCTCTTTATAGATTATACAGCCGTATCCCGATTCTGTTAGTGGTTTTCTGTATTTTGTAAAGGTCGTTTGTTGTGGTCGGTTGATGTCGGTTGATGTTCCAGGAGGGATAAGCCAAATGACAAATGATTTAGGTAAACTAGAAAAATGGTCAGAATTGTGGCAACTGACATTTAATGTGGATAAGTGCAAGATAATGCATCTTGGACGTAAAAACCCAAGGGCAGAGTACAGAATATTTGATAGCGTCCTAACCTCAACATATGAGGAAAGGGATTTAGGGGTGATTATTTCTGATGACTTAAAGGTAGGCAGACAATGTAATAGAGCAGCAGGAAATGCTAGCAGAATGCTTGGTTGTATAGGGAGAGGTATTAGCAGTAGAAAGAGGGAAGTGCTCATGCCATTGTACAGAACACTGGTGAGACCTCACTTGGAGTATTGTACACAGTACTGGAGACCGTATCTTCAGAAGGATATTGATACCTTAGAGAGGGTTCAGAGAAGGGCTACTAAACTGGTTCATGGATTGCGGGATAAAACTTACCAGGAAAGGTTAAAGGATCTTAACATGTATAGCTTGGAGGAAAGACGAGACAGGGGGGATATGATAGAAACATTTAAATACATAAAGGGAATCAACACAGTAAAGGAGGAGACTATATTTAAAAGAAGAAAAACTACCACAACAAGAGGACATAGTCTTAGATTAGAGGGACAAAGGTTTAAAAATAATATCAGGAAGTATTACTTTACTGAGAGGGTAGTGGATGCATGGAATAGCCTTCCAGCTGAAGTGGTAGAGGTTAACACAGTAAAGGAGTTTAAGCATGCGTGGGATAGGCATAAGGCTATCCTAACTATAAGATAAGACTAGGGACTAATGAAAGTATTTAGAAAATTGGGCAGACTAGATGGGCCGAATGGTTTTTATCTGCCGTCACATTCTATGTTTCTATGTTTCTATGTTTCTATGATCTCGGGACGGTGCACATTAATTGAAGCTAAGTAATTTGCACTACATTCTATTGATATTGTGGTGTTTAGATCTGTTTTTTTCTTTTTTGTATATTGTCTTGTCTTGTAGGTCTGGTATGGGGTAATAGTATCAAAGAGTGAAATTGGACCTCTTTAACCCCTTAAGGACACATGACATGTGTGACATGTCATGATTCCCTTTTATTCCAGAAGTTTGGTCCTTAAGGGGTTAAAAGGGTATCTCTGTCACAGAAACTATGAGTGGAATGAGGGGCGGAGTTATACTTTTGTCACTTTCACTTTATACAATACTGCTGTACAGCACTGTGAGGGCCTTATGCCACTGGACAAAGTTACATTTCAAAGTGTATTTTAGGACCCTCCATGCTGGCTAACAGATTATATTAGTTCTGGCCACTCATTTGGCACCAATTGGTTTTAAAAAATTATAAAAATATATATGGGACTGATGGATCTTCCCAGCTAGCCCATATCTGGGGAGCCAATTAAGTTGTCAAATCATGCTATGATAGATTCACAAATTACCGTGGCTCCAGGGCACTCGTCACCAAAAACACTACTTTGGGTTGTAATTGTTATGGTGCTTGGAATGTTCAGTTAATGCACATTTAAACCATTGAAAATAACATAACTTACAATAAATACATACATATATTCAATACAGCATTCAGGTTAAAACTACATTAGCAAATCATTATGGATGGTTTATGTCAATAAATAAAATAAAGAAACAGTTCAGATTTCAGACATTTGCCAATATGTAGAGTAAACAAAGTACTGGTATCATGCTTACCACAGTGATTGCTCACACTTGGGCTTGTTTGCTGTCTTTGAATTCAATCAATAACAAATGGTTTAACAAAACACAAGCAAAATGACCAAATAAGTGGTTGAAATGATCTTGCAAGAGAAGGCGCTGTCTGCAAAAGTATGTTTCAGCACTAATTAGGTGTGTCTTTACTTACCATTACATTTAAGGTTGGCAAAAACAAGCAGACAAAGCAGATCTGATTTTTTTCTCTCTCATAATAGCACTAGATGGGTAATAACAAGAACTGTCCATTGTAATGTGTGTATGTTGTTTCATTGGCGTAAATTCATGATTGCAAGTTAAAGAAACTATGTAATAAATGTTAATACAGTTTAATGCAATTGAGTTTTTATTTTCGTTGTTCTCCTTTAAACACATTGGAGAACCTTTATACTATGGAATAACAGCAGGTAACATATAGACCATGGAATTCACAAATAAATGTGCCTTTTTAATATGTACAGAGTATCAGGGGACAATCAAGCCCCAAAAGTACCAGATTTGTGTAGAGGACAAGGGATTCCTAAACATGACTCAGGTTATTGTAGCACCCTTTTTAACAAGTGGATATTTGCATGGAGTCTGTGTGATAGTTTGCTAAAGATTTCAGGACCTTGGACAGCAGACACCACTCTAATGCTTCTCTGAAAAGCCTCCAGATAGTCAACTAAGCCCCAAAAGAACTTGAGTTTTATTAAATTTTGGTTTTGGTGTATAGATCATACCCCTGCAGTCTCACTGCTCAAGTCTCTACCATGTAGGAGTTAAATAGCTTTGTTTATGTAGTCCTAGCGACACCTCTCCTGGCTGAAACTCACACAACATCCATACACGTTCCTGAAAAAGAGTGTCATTTATTTAGCTTCCCTTATTGCATAGAGTTTTAATTTAGTATTTCTTATCAACTGCTCTATTAAGTGCCTGTCAGAGCCTACAACAGCATCATGTGTATGATTAAAGTTCAGTTAACAGGATATAGCAATTTCTAAAGTAAACACATTGTGCTGTGAAACCTAATTAAAAATTAAAACCATTTTTTCATGGAGGCTGTATAAGCCACAGCCAGTGGAGGTGTAGCTAAGGCAGCAAAAAATAGAGAAAAAGTCATCTGGCTCATACATGGCAGAGAACTGAGCAGTGAGACTGAAGGGTTGTGAGTTATAAAAAACCTGCTTCAGCTAAAGTTGTTTTGGTGCTTTGATCCTTTAAAGGGGCTCTCAAACTCTCAAGCAACAAAATAATTTCATTATATGTAACAGCACTGTTTACATTTTGCAGTTTAACCCCTTAAGGACCAAACTTCTGGAATAAAAGGGAATCATGACATGTCACACATGTCATGTGTCCTTAAGAGGTTAAAGACAGCCACTAGGGGCTTCGGATAGAAATAGATTCAGTTTAAATGTATTTGAAGTCTGGCATCCACATGTCAAGTATGCTGAGTTAATGCCAGTCAATATGTGCATCCAGTGGTTCTCTATGAGAAAACCATGATTAGCAGATCACAGGTATTGGCACAGAGGCTCTGTGTGCTGTCACTCTCCTCTGTGAAAAATCTCCCCCCTTTTATAATATTGTAAAGCACTACGGAATTTGTTGGCGCTATATAAATTTAAATAATAATAATAATAATAATGAACAATATCTGATTGGACAACACTAATCAGGAAGAGGACTCCTGCAAGGCACCTATTACAGCACTGTAATAAATGTAAATCTAAGAAAAGATTTCATGTTTTTTTTGTTTTTTTTAAACAAGCGGGACCAAGAAATATAATTACTGTCATTATGATGGTAATACACATGTACACATACAGAACTGCACACAAAACAGAAACGTGTGAATGTATGTGGACTATAATTTCACATTCAGAATACAATAATCCAATACAATAGTCATGGCTAACTTTGACTCACCTGTTAACTGGCTGAACGTCATGGGAGTGGGAGATGCAATTCACAAGCATGAATAGCCATCAATGCTTTAAGATGTTAAATGTGCAGTAAATCTATTTTGTAGCTGGTATAGGGTTACTCCTAGTATTCCTTAATATTTGATAATTAACTACTCTTTGCAGATGTTACTTGTTCCACATGTGGAAAACGGTTATATATATAAATCTCTCTTGGGAATTGTTCTGTTCCATTTCATAAAATAATGCTAATAAAGTGAATAAAATATCAATAATTTATAATACAAGATCAATTACAACACACATATCTGTGGAGATCAATGCTTATAGTAATAATATAAGAATATCTTAAGGAGTTATTAGACATCTGTATTTCTGTCACCTCCCTAAAGTTAGAGGGAAGAATGGAGGATCAGGTGGATGGGTCCCTTAAGGCTAAGCTCTCAATAAGTTGAGATATTATTAATTACATTGATAATCTTATTGTTTTACCATCACAATGTTATGCTTATTTGAGTGATTTGAGTGATTGAAAAGTAAATAAAATGAAATTTTCAAAAATAATTTATAAGACATATGTGGCTTTAATGGCTGCGGTATCAAAAAAAAAAAACAAACACTGAGAGAAGTCAATGTATTTAGATGTGGATTATATCATTTTGTGACTGAGTGCCTACTTCGTTCTTTCTTTTTTTTTCCTTTATAAATTATACCTGTGGGATCATTGTGGATTAAAACTCCTATTCCACTTAGCCATCCAAAGATCACAAAACATTTGTGTACTGCTACACGCAGAACTTGAAGCCATGTTAAATCTCCATTTTTATATATTTATTTAAGCTTTTTACCTCATTTGGAAATTAGTTAAGTCAAAAAAAAATCATGCATTGTTTTTATATAAAGGAACAGAGCACACGGAATTGTGGATCTAGTCACATCATATTGCCATACTGTGTTTAAGGCTTCTACTGATTACAAAGTAGCTCAATATTGGTGAGTCCTGTTCTAATGTTAACATGGGGGACAAAGGGCAAGCTACTGAATTTCTCAAAGTTTTCTTAGTTCTCAGAGTTCTTATATTCTTTGTTTTTGTTACATTGCATTAACTTGGCTCTCCCCAAGTTAAATGGCAAATCCGTGCTTAGAGGGGTATCAGCTACACCTCACTGACGAGGCCAAAAGAAGGCCTATATGATTGTCTGGGTTTGCTTTATCTCTCGTGCACAGACAACTTGCTGGCATTTCAGATCTGGACTGCCCGTATGGGTGGTATTAATCTGATATACTTCAGATATGTTCTCTCTGTAATGGCACAAGTGAGCAAAAACTATTTTGAGACCTATGCGGGGATTTACCAAAAGTTAAGCTACTGAGTTTCTCTAAGCTTTTGTCTGTTCCCAGTGTTCTCATATTCTTAGTTTTTAGTGCACACACATAGCATGCATTTCTTAAGTCTTGTGCTGCTGTAAAAACAAAATATACAAAAAAGGAAAACATCAACATTAAATTTGAATTATTTAATTTACCACTTGGGTTTATTCTGGATTTTAGAAACTTGGTAGGGGCCCACCAAGGAAAAACTGGATAAACAAAGCTTATGGATCAGGGAGTGCATGCGGTTAAATAGACTCAGCAGACACAAAACACAACTGGGAAAACACATGGAAAAGAATAATGAGAAAGGCCAGACCAAAAGACATTGAGGAGGAATAAAAATAGGTAGGGCAGAAACAGTTAAACAAAAAAAGTAGTTGGAAATGTGAGCAAGAAGAATGACAGTTTAAAAATTGCAGGTATTAGAGGTAAGGACTGGGAGAAAACTAAAGGCTGTGACAACACTGGTAGGGAGATGGGGGAAAGATAAGGAAATGGGGATACTGTGGGGAGTAAAAGAATGATACCTTATGTGGGAAAGGAATTAAGAAGATTGTAATGAAACAGAATAGAAAACAGCCTGGAAAAAATGAGGTGGGAAGCAGAAACGATGGATGAAGCTTGAAGACAGACGTAAGGAAATTAATGGTCACAACAGAATGGGGGGGGGAGACGATGTGGGGCTTGATGTAAATGCATAAATTGCCATAAAAAACAGCCAAAGGAGAAATGAAATTGGTTGGGGAAAAGTCTCGTACAGAAACAGTGGAGGAAAATGAAGAGACAGAACATATAAACAAGATTCTGGCTGCTTAAGCTAGTTCGAATACAGCCTGAATATAAAAGTATGCAATGGAAACAAGTTATGTAGAACCCAATCAATGTTACTTTACAGGTAGAATTTCTTTTTGTGTTGTAACTTGAATTTCATTGGGTTTAGGCCTATTGTGCGCTGTTAGAATTTGTGTCAATCATTTTATCTAAAATGGCTAAACCTTCACTTTAATGCGAGTTGCCTATGTAGGACGGCACTGGGAGCAATACGCTCGAGGCAGTATGCCTTTCATGTAAGAAAATGTTTTAAAAAAACACATTCTGCTGTCTACTGATTTTATCCATGGGGTTTCTTTCTTGCAGTTACCAAACAGCAAACTGTACTTTAAACTACCAGTGCTAGACTTTTATTAAATGCTAATTTACATATGTCAGGGTCTATGCCTTTGCAGCATGCATAACACAACGTTCTCTGAAATAAAAGATTCCAATTGTCACCTAAGCTAGCACAAGCATTTTAGATCAGCAGTTCTTTACCTCCAAATTACAGCTCGCAGTTTACAGTTACTCCATTATAATTTTATAAATAAAGGGTCCTACAATCTGCTAATATGGACTACGTGTCGTATGTCACACATGTCTTTATGTGCACGTCTCTTTGTCAATATCTATTGGCAAATGTATAATCTATTAGATATTGCAAAGAATAGGTTTCTAGCACACATTAGTGAGGTAGGCTTGAATAAAACAGGATTTCAAGATACAATATGGGGGCATGATACTGAGGTGTGTAGGGACAGGCAACAATGTTTACAGTCTATTTAGTACAAAATGGATGAGAGCAGGCAGCTATCATCAAAATCCAATATATAACCTGAGGCCGTGCTTTCTCCAAGAGAGATCACAGAGTGAGGCTTCAACCAGAACGTGAGATAGGCATAAAGTCACAAACATTGCTTCTTACTCACATACATAAAACACTGTGTGGGTTCTGCTTGCATTTCTATCACACTTCCAGATTAACACACACCTGCTGTGTACATGGGGCTATCTCAGCTCCTGCATCACAACTTATACAGTGTGTACAGGTGCACATCTACAGCGTTAGTTACTAAAGTAAACATTGCTGGGAATTCCAATTGGATTCATAGGGAATTTCAAATGTATCCCAAAATATCCAAACTAAAAACAGAATTGATTTAGAGAATTTTTCTTAATAGGATATTTTGGCCTAAATTTAGAGATTCGAATTGAATGCCCAACAATTCTCAATATATATATATGTTCATTGTACATGAATGGTTCTGTCTATACGCAGAAATAGAAAGGTGAGCAACCTTAGAATTGTCATAATGACGCACCAAGTGCCTGGTATTTAACAATCATATAACAGTAATTCAAATCATGATAAAAGATTTTAACAAACATTCACTAGTTTTCAAGCACCAGGGAATAGACACGCAGACATAGATTTTATGATGTCTTTATAACAATATAAACAATAATTTGTGTTTTCAGATAAAGCATTTATATATATTATATAGGTCAGGATTACCAGTGTGAGTTCATTGTGCCTGTTAAACCATCAATACTGCTTAATCCCAAGAATACGTCCTCTCTTACATATTGATGACAGTAGCATTATGACAAGGAACAAGTTATTGTTATTTCACTGCAGAAATTAATATGTTCTAATTATTGCATATATCACTGCAAAAACCATACTCATACAAATTAAATAATGTTAAAAACCAACATGGGAACATTTAAGTTAATTTATCTGGCTCGTTAGAATTTGTACGAAAATCCACTTTACGCACTGCGCATGCTGGGGGTGAGAAGGATTGAGAAATGGCATGCAGGCTAGCGCTTTAAATGCTGATATCAAGTCCTAATGACTCAGCTCCCAATCTGGCTGCACATTTTACATAAAGATTCTTTCCTACTACTGTACAGTAGATACCCCTGGGAGGTGTAATGCGGCATGCAAATTGGGAACATTCCACAAAGGATTCTAGAAGGTCTATACTCTCAAATCACTTACATTCTGCTCCAATTCTATATTAGCGAATGATCAATGCATTTATATTCATTACCTCTTTATTTCTTTCAGTATGGCACTGATGTGTTGATTATGCCAGAAAACACATACATACAGCATGTGTCAGAGTTAAATATATTCTGTAATATTCTCTTACATTTTCCATTTATTGCTACTAATAATGTAACATCAGTGTGATAGCTCATTGCAGCAGGAATAGGAAAGTATGAATATCTAAAGCAAAATGAAGTCAGCTGATGGCTCACACTGTTCGCACAGGATCACTGCATGGTGCAATAGTCTGGCTTAATTGGCCATATGTCCCCTTCACTAACAATATTATGTAAGCTAAAAGGCTGAGCTAGTGTCTTTTGAGTAAAGAGGCCCAGGGCAACCCATTAACAAGCTAACAAAAAGCCATACAGAGCCGCTGATTGTTTTATTCTTGTAACATTATTAGTCTATGTTTTTCTATGTTCAAATTGTTCTAAGAGCAAGAGTTAAAATGCTAGGTTCTCTGTGTATTTAGATATTTAGATTTCCATTGGAAACAAAATTAAATAAATGGGAGTTGTATAAAAGGTCTGCTGGAGGAAAAGAGCCATAGCAGGAGAGCAATGCTGGGGCAACGTTCTAAATGTGAGACAAACAATGAAACATTCTATTGGTTGTCATGGTGATTGCTCCTGTTTTTCAATGCAGCTATACCTATGTTACATTGTTTTGTTTATTTCGTGAGCATTTAATATTTCCACGTGGAGATTTACTACTGTTTCCAGGCAAAACAAAAAAATTTACTACAAAAGAAAAACGGGTGTGTTGTGCAGTGCTACCTAGGAAGATGCTTTAGTAAAAGTAAAAAGAAAAATGATCACCCCCAAACTATATTAATTTACCACAGAAAGCTTTGGTACAGAAAAAAAAAATCCATTCATTGATATGCGCTGAGCCAGGGTTAACGTATTTCAGAATTCATGTCCATTTCTTACCTACTCCCGTCCTCACTAATATGCTCTTCACATCTATTATGCAATAAAAACACACTTTCTAGGCTCTACATTCCTAATAAGCATATGTTCTCTCATCAAATGTCTTTCACTAAACTAGATCTTTCAATGCCACAGCACCGAATATTATATGCAATAAGAATATAAATAAACATATATTGGTGGTCCATAAAAGAAACATCCCAAACAAGCCAAAATTAGTACTCTCTTTAATAAAGAGAGTTACGAGGACCTCCTAACAACCAGAAAAGTCTGAAGAAGTGAAGCAAATGTATTCTTTCCTCACTCTCTGCTGGACTCCATAGATGGCATGTGTCTAACCAGAGAAGGGTAAAGAACCCTGTCCCTTTGTGATGTTTTTTTTCCTTCAAATATTAACAGACATCAGGAAGCTGAAACAAGAATCCAACTTTTAAAAAGCATCCTTAATTTACATCGGACTTTACCCCCTCAGATCACATGACTAAAACATAAACTGTTTCCTAGTACAGAGAATAAACTAAATGGTAGTGATGTACCGAACGGTTCCTGGCGAACATAGCATGTTCGCGTTCGCCACGGCGGGCGAACATATGCGCGGTTCGACCCGCCCCCTATTCGTCATCATTGAGTAAACTTTGACCCTGTACCTCACAGTCAGCAGACACATTCCAGCCAATTAGCAGCACAGCCTCCTAGCAGACCCTCCCACCTACTGGACAGCATCCATTTTAGATTCATTCTCAAGCTGCATGCTTAGTAAGAGGAGGGAAAGTGTAGCTGCTGTTCATAAGATAGGGAAAAGCATAGCTAGGTTAGGGATAAGGGTATGCTTTTTTTTGATTTTTTTTTTTCTATGTAATGTAAATGCACTTAGTTGTCTGACACTGCTGCCAGCTTCTGTGTCAGGCTCACAGTGCCCATTTCCCCAGTCAGTGCCACCAATTACATCTGGTGTCACAATAGCTTGGATTTAAAAACAAAAAACTTTTTTCACTGTTATAGATTGAATAGCAGTCAGTTGTCTGCCACTGCTGCCAGCTTCTGCGTCAGGCTCACAGTGCATACTGTGCCCATTTCCCCAGTCAGTGCCACCAATTACATCTGGTGTCACAATAGCTTGGATTTAAAAACAAAAAACTTTTTTCACTGTTATAGATTGAATAGCAGTCAGTTGTCTGCCACTGCTGCCAGCTTCTGTGTCAGGCTCACAGTGCATACCGTGCCCATTTCCCCAGTCAGTGCCACCAATTACATCTGGTGTCACAATAGCTTGGATTTA
>OW240914.1:150802206-150917503 GCA_933207985.1 Pelobates cultripes | reverse complement strand
AGGATAGGTGACAATCCATATCTGCCAAGTGACCCTATGTAGGGGGAACAGTCTCTATTCTGCTCTGTGTCAGTGTGTATCACGGTCTCTGAGGACAGGTGTCAATCCATATCTGCCAAGTGACCCTATGTAGGGGTAACAGTCCCTATTCTGCTCTGTGTCAGTGTGTATCAGGGACCCTTAGGACAGGTGTCAATCCATATCTGCCAAGTGACCCTATGTAGGGGGAACAGTCCCTATTCTGCTCTGTGTCAGTGTGTATCAGGGATCCTTAGGACAGGTGTCAATCCATATCTGCCAAGTGACCCTATGTAGGGGGAACAGTCCTATTCTGCTCTGTGTCAGTGTGTATCAGGGATCCTTAGGACAGGTGTCAATCCATATCTGCCAAGTGACCCTATGTAGGGGGACCAGTCTCTATTCTGCTCTGTGTCCGTGTGCATCAGGGGCTCTGAGGACAGGTGTCAATCCATATGTCAAGGTGTCAATATGTCATATGTCAGGTGTCAATCCATATTGATTGTGATTTAGGAATGTTAGGTGATTTCTGCCCTTTATGGATTAAAACCAGACTCTGTATCAACTGTGTAATTTTCCATGGGAGTTTTGCCATGGATCCCCCTCCGGCATGCCACAGTCCAGGTGTTAGTCCCCTTGAAACAACTTTTCCATCCCTATTGTGGCCAGAAAGAGTCCCTGTGTGTTTTAAAATTCGCCTCCCCATTGAAGTCAATGGAGTTTCGGGCGGTTCGCCGGTTCGCGAACATTTGCGGAAGTTCGCGTTCGCCGTTCGCGAACCGAAAATTTCGGGTTCGCGACATCACTACTAAATGGCTACTGAACGTAAAACATAACATGAAGCATACACATCAATACATCTTCCGCCTCTAGTATAAGCACTTAATACAAGACAAAGTCTGTGCACACCTTTGGTTTAATAGCTCAACCGTAATGAGAGAAAATAACCATTGTCTCATGCAGTGGCATTAGTGTCAACTTGAGAGTTCATCCTCAACAATATCACTAGGCATCACTTATATTGTCTTTTATAGATAAGTTCTTAGTCTGCAGAATATCCAAATTGCTTACACCTGGACATACACAGAATATATAAAGAGCACAATTTCAACTCTAATGGTCACATGATGTCATAGTCATATGAGTTGATAGTAATTAACTTAATGCATTAAATTACGATATACTGTATATATACATACACTGTGTATGTCCAGGGTGTAAGACGTTGACAAGCCTTGTTCCAAGTGAAACACATCAGTATTTCTATTTTATTTATTTTATTCTCTTTTATACTTAATTTTTTTTGTAATACTCCTTTCAATCAGTTAGTCAGCACAAGCATCGCAAAATGAATACATAAAGTAAGACATAACACAAAATGTAGGGATATTTTGTATTAAAAAAAAAATACAAAGAAAAGCTAACAGAAAATAATTTATTTTTATTTATTATTATTATTTTTTTATCAAAGTTTTTTTAAGTCATTACAGAGTTTTTTTTCACATTGCTGGAAACTTTCTTACCCTATCAGATGATTATTTTGTTTCAAACAAGTGCATGATATCAGCATACATAATAACCATCAAGTGTAGAGGTACCATTAAGAATTATAGAAAAGTATCTGCTGTCTGTGAGCTGTGTTTTCCAGTCTTCAGTCCATAACTCTGTAATAAATGGCCCATGATGTCAGAGAGCCAGGTAAGTGGGGGAAGGAGGTCAGCCCAACCATCAGAGTGTATTCAAGACTAATTGAATTACTAGATTAGCTAATGCAGAATCCATTAGGAGTGGAATTCAGCCATTCTCCGAGGACCATATGTGTTGCCACAAAGGGCATGAAAAACTTATAATGGAAAATCTTGGGAATTATGCATTGAACACATAAGAATTATTCCAGTTCATAAGTGTTTATTTACAATTTTATTATATTGTGCTATGATGGGAACGCTTTACATCATTTTTGAAAATGAACATTTCATTCTCTTTCATTGTGCTATCTTGTTTTTATTTACTTTGAAAAATTGAATAACTGGAAATTGTTGTCGTAATGTTTGTCACATGTTTTAATCATTCTGCCATCGTGGGTTACTAAATTTAGGCCCATGTTGCCAAGACAGAGAAAAAAAACACTCGCTTGCATAATTTGGAAATGTTTGAATTTTTTTTTTCATCTTCAATATTTTAGCCATAAATTTTCTACAACATGTCAATATAATACATTGTTTAGTGTATGCATTTGTTTATGTATTTTGAAGTTGGGCTGTACCTGGATTATGCTATAATTGGTATTTATATGAAAACATATTTTCAGACTTTCATCATTCGAAAGAATAACGGCTGTAACATGCTTAGTGAAGAGATGTCCTATATTGCACAATATACAGCAGGCACCCTCAACAGAAATTTTCAATACATTTGAATACATTCTTTTCAGTATATTCAGCAGCCCATGCCTGTTTCTTGAAGCCCTCTTTACTTTAACATTAAGAATATCTCAATATCTTAGAAGTCACTGTAGAAGCTTTTTTTCCTTTTCCAGAAAGCCTCCCAGCCATAAGTGTGCTCTAAGTATGAGAACAGACTGAAAGAACTTGGCATTGAGCCTTACTAATCCTGTGATAGCGACTGTGCATAGAAAAACAAGAACATGGGGTTACGTTTCAGATGAAAAAAAAAAAAAGAACAAATTTGGATGGATGGAGAACAGTCTAATGTTCCTGGAGATTTGTGCAATAATTGTTAATTCTAGTTTAATGACACACACTGCCATGCACGACGCATCCAATTTTGCACCATTATCAGGAATAGGCAACCTTTTGGCTGTGCTATCCCAAATTAATACTTTGAAATCCCGTTTTGAGTGCTGGTTCTATTTATTTTAAATAAACAATAAGAAAATTAATGTTTAATAAAGGGAGATCAATTTTAAAGATGATTAAAATGAAAAGACCGCCATATTAAATTGAATTTAACCTTTTTATGTATTTGTGCAGAGTGCTAATGTGTAAATGAGGGAGGTGTTTATAAGTAAGGTTGTTTATTGAGGAGGATGCTTCTGTGTGCATTTAAGAAGCTGATTGTGTTGTTTGTGTGTAGTTGCGTAGGGGGGTCTGCTTATGTTAATAGGAAGAAGGCAGTTTATCCCTCCACCATGATTCTTGGTGGTCTGGTGAGAGAAGACAAGGTTCTGCACCTTCAGTTATGGCTATTCTCAGTGAGTGAGAACGTTGCCATGGTAACCTGAGGCGTGTTCTAAATCAGTCAGAAACACCAGATGGTGAGGGAGCAGTAAAAGCTACCAGCTGGAGGGACTCTAACAGAGTAAAACACTGGGGCAGCTGGGGAATCTTCTGATCTTTCAAGCAGGCCCATTTGGGTCTGGCAACTTTGAGTGCCATTTGTGTCATCAATGGCAAGTTTGCCATAAGTTGCTGACTGCTGCATAAGGTCATATTTTAGTGTGCGCACTTTTGTTGCAAAAAGTGCTTTCCCAAAATTATTAGTTTTCTTCTTGTTAGGAAGATGGCATATATTCACTCCTCCCTACCCAACTCCTGATCTGGAAAACCCACGGGCTAGTGACGTAGCCATACGTCTGGTTCTCTTTCTGGTAGTTTCTCTGGTTCTAATCTGCATGACAAATGTGATAAATTCATTAAATTGTTTAGGTAGATCTTTGGCAGCAATCTCAGATAATCCTTTTTTAAAAAGCAGAGATTAACCCGCTATTAGTCCAGACAAGGTGCGAAATTCTATGGCATAATCTGAGATAGACCGGTTCCCTTGTTTCATATGCATTAGGCAGTGGTGGCGCCATCCTCCCTGCCTAATGGGTCAAATGTTAATTTGAATTCTGCAAGGAATTCCTGGTAGTTACGTGCAATGCTCCTATTACTCTCCCATAACGGATTGGCCCAAGCTAAGGCTTTACCTTTAAGTTGGGTCATTAGGTAACCAATCTTCTATCCGAGGGAAAAGACCCCTGTGAGGCCTCAAAGTGGTACTCAATTTGATTAAGAAATCCCGGCATGCTTGAATATTACCATCAATATGTGGGGGAGGAGATAGGGAGATAGTAGGTGCCTTATGTACTATATTATAGGTGGGGGTAGATTAGGCGGAGGTGATGTATTCGGAGAAACCTCCCGCTGTAAATGCGCTGTTCTGGTAAGAAGCGTACTCAAAGCCTGGGCAAACTGATCCATACAGTGATGCTATGTAGGCTTCAGACAGAGTCCTCTCCCTGGTCTCTAAACAGCAAACACACTCGAAATAGGCCCACATGTGTGCAGTTTGTGCCTTAATGGGCCTAATACAGATGACTTGCATTGTGGGAATACAAGTTGTGACAGCCATCTTGGATAAGGGCAATTGCCAGAAAGCTCCTAAAATAAAGAGTAAACATACCACACTTATTTGGTAAGGATTTGCATGGTCTCCAGACATGGAAGTGCTGTCTTCAGCCTGTTTTTAAAGCTGTTTCACTGGTTTCTTATAGAATTTAACAGTGCACTTTTTTGCTTAATACCTTACCACAGGTAGTAGTTATTATTATTTGTCAGATGTCTGATTCTTCTCCAGGATCTGGTTATGAGGAGAAAACAGTGTAAGGAATCGGTTATGCACTGACTGCCTCCAGAAGGTTGTCGCTTCAGCATGACCTATCACTGTGCAGCCACATGACATGCGGGCAGGGCTTACAAAGTAAGTTCCAGAGGCCTTAGGGGTAAGAAAAGAGGCAAGGCTTTACCCTGTGGAGGAAGTTATTTCCAACCCCAGAACTACACCACCTAAGTTGCAAACTTATAGATCATAGGTGGATGCAGACCTATCCAAACTTTTACACCTACCATTGCAGGAGGCCAGCCACCTGTGACTTCTGCTGCTGTTTCTACAAACATGAAATATGTGATTAAAGATTTAAAGGCTACTATGGAGAGAGATATTAAAAGCAAAGATTGAAGAGGCAGTCTGAGGTCTTCAGGTTACAACTGACTTCTTCACAGAAACTTCCCTAGATGTAACTAGAATATTCTCTGGATCAAATGACTTTATCTATAGCAGCTAAGAAAGCATTATGGTTCTGTTTCTGGGATGATGACTCATCCTCCAAGTCTGCCCTCTACACCATTCTATTTGAAGGGGTGGTGCTGTTTGGGAAAACTTTGGACAATTCCATTGAAAAGGCGAATGAGGGCTGCAAGATATTTGTACTTCAGGACGGAAGTTCCAAGGATCCCAGCTCCTCATAGTCTGACCGGAGAACCTCCAGTGACCAGTATTTCTGACATACATGGAGCTACTGACCCTGCAGGGAATACTCCAGAGGTAACTCATGGCAGTTGGTAAACCTGCCTTTTAAGTTTCTAATGGAGCTATTAAGCAGTTGTTTTGCTCTTCAACAATGAACATTGTGACAAGAGCAATCTCGCCACATTGCATTGGAGAAGCCTGGTTGCTCGTCTGTTGCCTTTAGACTATGGCCCCATGTTAAAAGACATATTTTTTTCCTGCAGAAAAGACTTATTCGTGCTTTTCTGCCTGGTGTTCGGTAGATTCAATCTACTGAACAACCGCACAAATGACTGGACCACCTGGGAGCTGGAGTGTGCCGGCAATTAGCTCAGACCTGAGCTATCTGGGGACATGTTAAATGTATAGTTTTATTGTAACTTGTGTCATACTGTGTATTTTAATAGTAATTCATGTTTTAGTATCCCCACATGCATAATGGCGATTTGCCTTTGTCTTGGGAGATAATTGAATTACTTCTCAATTATCTTCAAGGCAGAGGGGAGGAAGCCAGGATGCATTGTGGGAATATAATGTGACTGTGTGTCCTATTTGTCTACTTGTCTGTCTTTTGTCACAGTCTCCCATTTGGTCCCCTAGGGGAGTGTACACCAGGTGGGAGACCTGCATAAATACTGGGCAGGTAGCCCTCATTAAACAGACCTCTGCTTGACCCTCAACACGGAGCCTTGTCTCGTCTTTGGGGGATTTACTGAAGGCTGATAGAGACTGATTGCTAGGAGTGTAAGCCGCTTGGATGCTTTTCCTATTCGTCTGCTAGCAGCGATTCATATGGTTCCAGTTCGTGTGTTTGGAGTGCTATATTGGATGCCGTTCGGGAGTTTGGAGCATTCACTTATTGGCGGTTCGTGAGTTTGGTGTTTTACAATAGCTGTGCCTGCATCTCTGAAAGGGGACGATCGCCTAAACGGTTTTTACCCCTTGTGTGCAAAATGGTCTTCTCCAGTACTAGGAGCCTAATTTTTCTGATCACATACCTGGGCTCATCATACTCTGGAGGCTTGAGTGGTATCCATAGTCCAGATTGATATAGACTGGAGTTTTTTCTTCAGGCACAGGAGTCTCCATACCAACAGGAGTATTAAGACCAATGAATCAAAAGGTAAATCACTGAAGGAAGAAGCCTTCTGCACGAAGAGGTGATTTTTTAGGTCCCAGAACAAGAGCAGTTCCAGGGACAAGTTTCGCCTTTCTTCTGGTGCTAAGAGGAAAAGCACATAGAAGCCTACATTGGACCTAAGAGGGGCCAACAAGAGGCTGAATGTCAGAGTCTTCGGGATGGAGTCAATCAGATCCATATCTCAAGCAATCTGGAAGGATAATTTCCTTACCTCTATATATCTCAAGGATGCTTACTTTCAGTCCAATCTGCAGAGATCTTCGGCATTAGCTCAGAAGAGAACTTCCAAGTTAGTGCCCTACCATTTGGCCTCAATGCGGCCCCAAGAATCTTTATATGTGCTTATAGTGTTATTGAGAGTCCAGAACTCCACCTGGTTCCATTATCTACAGGATCTACTTCTGATAGCCTTAGACCCTCAGAAGGCAGGCACACAGAGGTATATAGTTCTTTCATAACTCCCTGGTCTAAGTTTGGCTGCTTAATGAATATCAAGAAAAGCAGTTTCACACCAGCTCAGTGGTTGACATTCCCGAGTGGAAAATTCCATGCTCTGCTTTTCCCTATCTCAGGAATAGTTCCACAGATTGTGAAGGTTTTCTCTCCCAGTTTCTTCATTTCTGCTTGGTAACAGCAAGAAAATAGATGCAACTACTAGGAATCCTGGCTTCCACCAGCAGACTTGTCAGATGGGCCCAATGGCATCTCTGGATTCCTCACAGATCCTTCCTATCTTGGTCTAGCAAGAGAAAGATTATTGGAGCCAGCCACTGACTATGTCCCCATCAGTGGAGTTACACCTTACCTGGTAGCTGAAAAGAGGGATTAGATCTGAGTTTCCAGTGAACAGAACCTCATTGGTCAATTATTAGCTCGAATTCCAGTTTTTATAATTTTGGTTGCCCAGTGTTTGGACCATGTTGCACAATATTTCCATTCATTTATATGGAATTACGAGTTATTTTCAAGGCTCTTCTTCACTTCAGAGGCTTGCTGAAGAACCATTGGGTCCAAATTTGCTCAAATATCAATGCAACTGTATCCTATATCTATCAAAATGGGTCTCACAGATACGTATTGATGGAATTCCAGCCCATAATGATCAGGGCACAGAAGAACAACCAGGGGCTCAGAATACAATGGCAGTTTGCTTGAGCCGATTAACTGTGGACAAGGTGGATTGGCAACCATGTCCCGACGTGTCCTCAGGGGTTGACGCAGATTTGTCTGATACCCTACATAGATCTGATGGCCATTTCTTGGAACTACCAGGCCCAGAAGTATTTTCTACATGCTAGGACCAGAATGCTCAGGTTCAGAATACACTGACTCAAATTTAGAATTTTGTCTGATGTACATATTTTCCTGTTTTTGACTTTCCTAAAAAGGCAATGCAAAATGTGACAGTGGAAGACTGTGTTGACTCTAATTCCTATGATGAATAAGATGATTCTGGAACCTCCAAGGGAAATTCCAGTACGTCCAGACCTATTACAAGGCCCCTTGACACACCAGGATCCTCAAGTTCTGGTGTTGATGCGGGAGTCCATATTAGTATAGGCATCCCTGAGACGGTCATTGAGATCCTCTTACAATCCTATACAGGATTTACAAAGCTTGACATGCTTTTATCTGTTGGAATTACTCCTCGTTCAGGCCTTGAAAGGTTCTGTGTTATAACACTCTAGAGGAGCACTTAGCTGCACTTTGCTTCATATAGGCATTGAATTGAAATCATGCCTCCACTGAGTGTGGTGAAGCCAATATGTGACGTACCACTGGTCTCACGGGCCCTGACTAAACCATTATTCATATCTCTAGAAGGAGCTTCCATGGTGGTAGCACAGAAAGTGCTAGTGGCTGGTACCCCAGCAAGGAAAATGGGTGAACTCCAGGCTTGATCTCACCCACTTTCACTACTTTTCAACAGATATGGTCGTCTTGCATTTGGCACCTGAAGATCCTGCCTATGGTGAATGCTTATCTATGTCATTCTCTACCTGTACTGAAGGGTACCCATTGAGCGTTGATGCCCCTGGTGCTTTGCTTCATGTAAGCAACAATTGAACTCAAGCTTCAACTGAGGGTGTTGAAACCAATATGTGATGTACCACTGGTCTCACGGGGTCTGACTAAACCATAATTTGAACCTCTAGCAGGAGCTTCCATGACGTTAGCACAGATGTTGTTGCTGGTGACTGGTACCTCAGCAGGGTGAATGTGTGAACTCCAGGCTTGATCCTGTGTACCCCCATTCACTAAATTTCAAAAGGATATGGTTGTCTTGCATGTAGCACCAGAGATCCTGCCTAAAGTGAGAGCCTTTCAATGCCATTCTCTACCTGTACCAAAGGATTTTGGGGCATTCTCCACTAGTGCTATTAAAGCATCTCGTAGGCTTCCATGGCAATGGTCTCTGCTGAAACTTTGTAAAGTTGGCATTTGGACCTCTTTGAACTAGTTTGTCCTGCATTACATATTGGACATTGAAGCAATTAATGAGGCACAATTTAGACGTCACATCCGTTCTCTACCCGTGCTGGAGGGTATCAGGGCACTCTCCTCTCATGCTGTTGCAGCATCGTGGGTTTCCATGGCAATGGTTTCTGCTGACACTTTTTGTAAGCTAGCATTTGAACCTCTTTAGACACGTTTGTCTGGCATTTAATACTGTTCGTTAAAACAGTCTATGATGCACAATTTGGTACTCAAGTACTTAGTTCATTCTTCTATCTATGTTGAATTATTCTGATTATTTGATTGGCTATTCTGTCCCTCCCTTTGTAAGTTTGGGTATTCCCCATGTGTATATGCTGCCATGATTAGGCAGGAAAGTAGAAAATGTATTCATACTTACCGTAATTTTCTTTTCCTGGCTATTATTCATGGCAACATATACTTCCCACCCATTAGTGTCTCTATTTATGTACTGTAGAGCTTGTAAACTGACTGAGGACCTTAGGGATGGAGCCTCCTTTTAAAACCTTGGTGGTTTTCCTGACCTATTGGCTGTAAGGGGAGGAGCTAACCCATGTGTATATGCTGCCATGAATAATAGCCAGGAAAAGAAAATTACGGTAAGTATGAATAAATTTTCCACTATAATACACAAAAGCCAGCGCACCTATCCTAGGTGAGTCACCTATCCACTAAAGAGCAACTTCAATGTTGACAGATTTTAGTAGCTTTTTAAAAAAAAACACCTAATCTAGGCAAAAATAATGGGGGGGTTTGTTACATTATATGAATATACATTGAATAAGCCTGCCACAACGTCAATGTACCCCATCTTTGCCAGGTCCTACTCTAACAGCCTAATGTCTGCTCTTATGAGATTAACCCACACATATATATATATATCTATATATATATATATTTTTATATATATATATATATATATAGATATATATATATACATATTACTTTGGAGCAATGTTATATTTCGATCCCCTAATAGGTAGCTCGATTAGTATCACCTTTTTCTTAAGGTTAGAACCAACTATTGTGTTACCATACAAGTTGGTTACTATTTATCATACTTATCGAATAATTGTTGTTTCTCGTTTTTTTCACATTATTGTACAAGAGCACTATTTAACTGTTTCTCACATTGGGTCAATTTTAATCGTTTTGCAATACAATTTATTTATTTTCTTATTTTGTACTTCCAAGTCTGGAAGATAGTTGACACCCTCTGCTGATTATATTGTATCACAGCTACCTTTGGTACACTGTTCTTTGTTTATTTAATAGTTTCATTTTGGTGTTTAAAAGGTTAAACCATGTTCTCCTCTATTTCTTGGCTTCACACTATTCATATAATGATTGCAATTAATGTTGTTAATCTAACATGATTGAATTATTGTGATCAAGCAGGCATCAATCTCTTGAGGTTCTTTCAGTCAGTCAGTATGCTAGATTTCCCATTGCTCTGCTGTGGAATATTTAATGCATGTTTCCTAGAAAGGATGGGCAGAGGTTGAATTCAGAAATCCCAGTGATTTAGCAGGATGGCAGCATATCATGAAATGCAATAGTGGTTTAATAGACCAGGAGTTAGAATAGAAGCTGGCTAGGGACCTCACTTGGCCTTCTGCATTTAGATTAATGACACTCAATACACAAGGTCACCGACGTTTTAACTATGAGCTAGCAAGGAAGAAGGCTGTAGGTAAGGAATACTCCTGGGCAAAGAATTTGAACAATTTAAAAGATAATAAAATAATTAATCTACATTTTCTCTTGACAAGGCTGCCTGCCAGGTATCGTTTATATAGGATTTCTGTGCTGATGCTGATCAAAGAAATATTGTCAGTATTTTAGGTTGTGATGGAGCCAACAGTTGGTTAAAATATTTATTTATGAAATAATTTACAGGGGGTGGGGGGGCGGAGCTTGGCAGCCAAGCTGAGCAGTCACATTTCAGACAAGCTCTGAGCTTAACGGCCTAATATCAGCCAAAACTTCTGCAACAGCCTGCATTTTGCCTGCTTTTAAGCCCCGGAGACAGGGGTCTAAGATTGCAATGATGTGCCATCGAGTCCTTGGCGACTGCATCCAGGGGCTAGACCTGAGGCCTACTTGCGGCCTACTCAGAGGGCACGAGGCGGCCGATCCCTTAGCCAACTGCAGCCTCCTTTACTGGATGTCTCCCCGGAACACCCTCTCCCCTCCCCCACCCCCAGCAACTACCGCATGCAGCTCAGGACGGAGGCACCAACCTCAGATCACCTGAACCGCCAGACCACTGAGCCCTGTCTGCCACCACTGTCGGAGCGGCTACCCATCCATTCACCGACTTCTGGGCCAAGATCTCCGGCAGTGGGGGCACTCCAGAAGAAGTCCCACCAACAGCAGTCCCAAGGGACCCTGCGAAGCAGCCTGCAGAACCGGTACAAGCCCCAAGAGTGACCTGGATGGCAGGGAGAGGAAGTCGGAAGTCCAGACGAAAGCTCCAGCATCCCAATCTTCGACCAGTGGTGAGTGGCCCAAAACCTCAACAGAGACTCACCCCAGGGCTACCACCTCAGAACTCCTATCTCCTACATTCTGCCCCATCTAGGAGACGGCACCATGCCGGTGGGCCCCGCACCCCCGGCACGACCCACCCCGGAAAACCTCGCTTTCAGGTCCACAGATTCATACGGGACTCCCCCATACACACCAACCTAACTCACCAGAACTAGGCTGACTCAAAGCCCAACGATCAGGGACACTCGGTCTCCTAACTCCTCAAAATGACGGCTCCAGCACCAGCACAGATCCGGGGACATCAGAGGAAGGCCCACCAAATGGGATCGCAAGCCTATGTGAACTCATGTCAATTAGTGTTGCTGCCTTGCCATCAACAGGCATCGGCTAAGCATCCCCATGCAGGCACTCTAATACAATGCTCACCTGTGGTGCTTACCGGGACTGATGTGCTGCACCATTGTAGGCAAAAGCATTAATAGCCTAGAGTCCCCATCTAACTGATTTGCTGTGGAAGAGCAACCCAACGGTTATTCTGTTTTATTTCACATTACTTATGTCTATATTATTCTGTTTTATGCCAACCCAGCACATCAGACATACTTTGTTAGCCTATCTTACTCATTTTATTTTCACACCTCTATCAATATGCCTAGGATTTTGTATAGCCTAGTTGCTCTCGCTTGATAGTTAACCTAGACATGTTCTGCCTAGCCTGTAATCTACACTACATAAAACAAAAAATGAAGTGCAGTATACTCGAATGCCTTACAACCAATATGCGTTGTCCAATTAACTGTCTTGCCAGTGCTGTTGGGGCATTGAAAGATCGTCTGTTAAACACGTGCACACAAAAATAAAGAATTTTAAAAATAAATAATTTACCAGGAAGGATACAAGGAGATTTCTCTAATTTTCAAGTATGTTCTGGGTCCACAAACATTACATTGTTTCAACAGGGTACAATGTTATATAAAAATGACAACATAATATTAATTTAACACAGAACAGGTAATAAATATAATCAACCATGATTACAGGTGCAATCTGTTTAGAGATATGTTGACAGAACTTAAAGGATTTGACACTGGAGAAAGATTTGATTGTATCCGAGAGGTCATTTCAGAGTTGCGGGGCTCTGTAGGAAAATGAGGATGAAGCCACCTTATTTTTTACTGTGGTATGCTAAATATGCTGGTACTGGATCAGAGTTTATAGGAGGTGGGAACATCTGGGGAGAGCATCTTACTCAGGTAGGACAGGAGCTTTCAAGAAAAGCTGGAAAGATGAAGGGTGCATCTGGATTTGAGCAATAGCAGGTTTAGCTCTTCTAACATAGTAATTACAGTGTAGCACAGAGCAACAGAATTAGTTACATAATGTAGTATGTTAATGAAGGTGGTTTTGCGGCGCAGGTGCAGGGCAATGTGAGTTGGCCAGATACTAACTTATATTTATTATATAAGATAAACACAATAGAAAGTGGGTGATGAATGGTGAAAAAAACCCAGTGCAGGCAAGCTTCTGTAAAGAGGTCACTCCAACCCCGAATATATACAAAACAAGATAAAAGGAAACAGAGCGCCGCAATCACTATATAGGTGATATAATAGGGTTAAAAGAAAATGAATAAATTGACAAAGAAAAAAATAAAATATATAAGGATAAAAAATAACAGAAAAATTTATTAATTATAAAATATCAATATTGACAGCACAGAACATGTGCAATATAAAATGCCACAATAGGCTAAATAAGACCCTTAGGTACAGCAGTTAAAAAACAATAAAGTACTGGATGTGCAAAGTGCAAGTGCCTAAGTGCAAATGTACAGATGGAAGTGCACAAAAAAACAATCCTCCATAAATTCAAATGGTGAACTGAAGACAAAATATTGCACAAGCATTAAACCAGTAGATATGTAAAATAAAGCTGCCGATACCAAACTGCAGGGTCCACAGGTGGGCTCAACGCGTTTCGTCTCTCGACTTCCTCAGGAGTATCTTCTCACTTCAAAATCCTCTTCTCTTTTGAATCCGCCGGTCAGTGCAGTCACTTCCGCCGTCGCCCATGCGTGCGCCACGTCATGCGCACCGTCATACGTCATGACGTGCGCGTGACTGGCTTGCGCATGCGCAACCACGTTGAAGTGTAAAATAACTTTATTGATAATATACACAGTCACACTAAGGACGTTCTATACAAAAAACGTCCTTAAAACTTTTGCGATCTGTGTGTACAAAGCCTGCCTGACCCCCAGCTGACCCCTAACAATAATCACTACCAGCCTACCAAGTCATATAAATAGTACTGGTGAGAAGAGGAAAAAAGTGAATGAAATGTTAAAATAAAATAAAATTAAATTAAAATGAAAAAAATAATAAAGAGAGATGTATATAAAGATAAAAATTTTTTTTATATATATATAATATATATGAGGTCATGTTGAATGAAAATAAAACTATTTATATTCTTGATAGGCAACCAAGAGCACACAGGGTACATAAATAAATAATAATTTGTATACAAAGTAAAAAATATATATATATAAAAATATACATATGATATATATAAAAATTCAAATAGTAAGACATCAGAATATGTAGACAAAAGGTACAGAAACTGTCACATAAATAATTAATTATTAAAATACGTATAAAAATAGGTTTAAAAATAGAAATAAATATAGGTTTAAAAATAGAAATAAATACATCATAAGTATAAAGAACACATCGTAAAGTTAAGGGTAACTATTATAAATTTCCAGTATTTTAAATGTATATTAATAACCTATAAACATACAATAAAATCAATCCATTAAAAAGGCCAATATATCCAGGTCGGTGTTAAGCCCAGAGGGCCAGAGGATTTCATCCTATATATCCACTCTGTCTCCATCATGGCTAACATTTTCTCAGTATCTCCACCCCTCCAGTGTGGTACAATCATGTCGATCCCAATACATATAAAATCTTTAAAATCTAATTCCCTACATATACTGCAATGTTTGGGTACACTATGTTTCGTATTTTTATTCTTAATCCCATTGAAATGTTCCAATATTCTTATATGAAGTTTTCTAATAGTGCGCCCTATATATTGGATTCCACATTTGCACTGTAACAAGTATACCATAAATTTGCTCTGACAGTTAATAAATTGTTTAATTTTAAAATTTTCTTTGGTCACAGTACTGGAAAATTCCGTAGTCTTGTTTTTCTGGAATTTGCATGTACTGCACCTTCCACATTTAAAAAAACCTTTAGGTTTTTCTGATAAAAAATTAACCTTTTCATTTATAACCTCTTTCTTAGGTAAAACACTAGGGGCTAAAATATTCCTTAAATTATTCGGTCTTTTATATATTACCTTGGGATTCTGGGGTAAAATCTTTCCTAAATATTTGTCTTGTAATAAAATTGGCCAATTTTTCTTGATCGATTTCTGTATTAAACCTGCCTTGTTATTATATTTCGTTAAAAACGCAAATTCTGAACAGTTTCTTACATCTTTTTATTTCTATTTTTCCTTACTAAAAGGTCCTTTCTCTGAAAGCTTTCCACTTCCCTCTGATATTTACATAAAAGTTCACTAGGATAATTTCTGTCTAAAAATTTCTTATTTAAAATTTGTACCTGTTCTTTAAAATCTTTTTTCTCCGTGCAATTTCTAAAAACCCTCATGTGTTGTCCTTTAGGGATATTGGTTAACCATTTTGGATGATGACAACTTGAAAATTCAATAAAACCATTTCCATCAGTTGGTTTAAAAAACGTTTTACTATGAATTTTACCTTCTTTGGAGAACAAAGTTAAATCTAAAAAATTAATACTGATGTCGTGTATCTCTTCCGTAAACTTAAGACCATATGTATTAAAATTAATATACGCTAAAAACTCAATTAAAAGACTCTTGCTGCCCTTCCGAATAATTAAAACATTGTCTATATATCTCCTCCACTGCACCAGGTTCGCACCAAATGGGTTGTTTTGCCAAATATTATTCAATTCCCAATCTGCTACGAAAATATTGGCATAGCTTGGTGCGAACCTGGTGCCCATCGCCGTCCCACATGTTTGGAGGTAATAGACTCCCTTTAAACCAGAAATAGTTATGAAATAAAATAACTCTGATCAATTCTAGAATAAAAGAGGCTTGTTCTGAGTTCATCTGTAAATCATTATTTAGAACATTTTTCACAGCTTCAATACCTTTTTCATGGTCAATTACCGTATAAAGGGATGTTACATCTACTGTTACCCAGAGGTAATCCTCTTGCCAGTCAAGACCCTCAAATTCTTTTATGATCTGGGCTGAGTCTTTCGTATATGATTTTACCAACGTCACATATTTTTGTAAAAAGAAATGTATTGTGAGATGTTACTGGTTAGAGAGCCAATTCCACTAATAATCGGTCTCCCTGGTGGAGATTCGAGACACTTATGAACCTTGGGTAAATAATAGAAAATAGCTGTCCTGTGGGATGAAATATAGAGATAGAGAAATTCTTCTTTATTTATAATATCTTTACTCATACCTAACGTTAAAATAATACGTAATTTCTCTTTAAATTCACCTGTAGGATTAACCTTTAAAATTTTATAAGTGTTAGAGTCCCCTAATATTCTCTGTGACTCTTTCAAGTAAGCCTCTCTGTCCAAAATTACAATACTTCCACCTTTATCGGCGTGTCTGATCACTATCTCTTTATTGTCTTTCAAGGTTTTTAAAGCTTGTTTTTCCATTCTTGTCAGATTCTCTTTACTCTTATGTTTAGAAATTTTTTCGAATTCACTCATGATCATCTCACAAAAAACAGGTACATAATCCCCTTTTTCCCAAGTAGGGAAAAACTTTGATTTATTTTTCAGACCTGAATGGGTTATCTCTGGTGTTGTAATTCCTACATTAAGTGGGACCATAGTTACCATAGGATCTCTTTCAATATCCTTCTGTTCGAGTCCTACCTCCTTTTTCTTTTCAAAAAACCTCTTAATCATTAACTTTCTTAAAAACCTTTGAGTATCTATAAATAATTCAAACATATTTATTATAGAAGGGACAAATATGATTATGATAATAATCAAATTAGGTCATACCATCAGAATAGACATAATCACAAAGACCTACAACCCTATAGACCTTTTGTAAAAAAATACAGATAAGATATAACAAAAAAATTAGAGGAATTATTCATACAAGGAAAAGAAATGGAGATATTAAATGATAACGAGTATAGATACCTAAACATCAAAAAAACGAAAATTTTAGTACTATACCATCTCCCCAAAATACATAAGGACTTAACAAACTCTCCAGGTAGACCGATAGTCTCGGGGATTGATTCAATCTCCAGTAGACTATCCGAGTGTTTAGATCGTTGTCTTCAACCGACAGTTCAAAGTACATCTAGTTACTTGAAGGACACATTGAATGTCATTCAGATCCTGAGAGAGATCCAATGGGAATCTCATTTTATCCTAGTCACTGCAGACGTAGGATCATTATATACCATTATCTCACATGAGAAAGGTATGAAGGCCGTAGATTTCTTTTTAAAACAAACTAAAGTCTATCCAGAGGAACAAATAGAATTTATCCTATGGGGGATTGACCTGATTCTTCGTAACAACTATTTTTGGTTTCAAAATGACTTTTATTTACAGAAGTGTGGTACCGCTATGGGGACAAGGTTCGCACCCAACTATGCCAACCTTTTTATGGCATTTTGGGAGCAGAACTTCATTTTGGCCAATGCCGGCTGGAGTGCGAACCTTGTCACCTATAAGCGGTACATTGACGATATCTTTGTTTTTATCTGGAGAGGGACTGTAGACTAGCTGAAAGATTTCCTCTGCTTTTTGAACAACAATCAATGGGGAATAGTACTTACTACAAATTATAGTACACAACAAGTTAACTTTTTAGATCTGACGATCTATGTAGAAGATGACCATATTAAAACTAAGACATACTTTAAAAGTGTGGATGTCAACAACTACATACACTTAAACAGTTGCCACTTCTCGCCGTAGCTAAAAAACATTCCAAGGTCACAATTCATGCGTATTCGCAGGAATTGTACAGACATTGGTAGTTTTCAAATACAGGCCCACAGGATTAAAGAGCAATTTCTAGAAAAGGGTTATGATGACTCGGCACTATCAAGTACTTTAAACGAGATAGGAGTTTTGGACCATGCATACCTTTTGGAATACAAACAGAAAAAAGAAAAAGATAATAAAGGGATACCTTTTATTTGTAATTATAACAGACATTGGCCGACCTTAAAAAGTGATCCATTATTACACAATATATCGGCAGAAAAACCACAAATCATATACAGAAGAGCTCCTAATTTAAAACAATTATTAACTCATAATCCCATTAAAGAAGAAATACCTAACCCGTTCTTTCATAAACCTGTTTTTTTTGGATGCGGCCAGTGCCTAACTTGTAGGAGCACGAACAGCAAAAAAAGACATGTTACTTCCTTCATAGACCCCCAAAACAAAAGAGAATATAAAATCAAGACAATGATTACATGTTTTTCAAAGAAGGTAATCTATGTTTTGAAATGTCCATGTGAATTATATTATGTGGGGAGAACTAAACGTCCTCTCCACGTAAGGATTGATTAACATTTTCCCTTCAGATTAGAGGCAGTGCTTTACAACTGGGATTTCATCACCTGGAGGGAAAAAACAGGCAGGCAATCTCCCAAACTTTTCAAGAACCTCCCCCAATTAACCTTTGGCCTTATAAATTGCTTCCTACCCAAGACATCCCCAGTTCTTTGCCTGCCTCTGGCAGAGGAGGGTGTCAGGTTCAGGTTTTCTCCCCAGAAGTATGGTGAGAGGGCTGAGGCTCTGGAGGCTCTACTTCTTTTAAATACATTTTTCAGAGATCTGCCAGGGATAACACATCAGACAGCTGTATCTCCCCGGTTTGTATTACTTCTGTCTATAACGAGCCAGGTGCCGGGCAGACGATGGTGCGCATTTGGGCACTAGCTGGGCAGTCCTGGCGGTGAAACACTCGTACAGGTTACGTTTATTTCCACCGTGGAATCGCGAAATGCAGGACATGTGTAATGCGATTTAAAATTCAGTCGCCAATATCTTTATTATTTTTTCTCTCCAGGGTCAAGATATTGGTTTCCAGGACTTAGACAGGCTGTTTACCCAGCAGCAACTAACTGTTTCCAGGTGCACTCAGAATCTGTTGCTAGTGTGTTCTCACCAACCTCCAACACACTCTGAGGAAATTTAAGGTAAGCTCTATTGCTTTTATCTTAAATGACTCTAGCCTGAATAAGTTAATTAATTATCTGTGCTGCCAGCTGGATAAGCTAAAAAAGCACAAATGTTTCTACGTTGGAGAGTTGTTAGCTTCTCATCACTTAAAGATTATTCCTAAAATTTTAAAACAAATAGTGCTTTAAAAGTGTAAGCACTTAGTAGATCGGGCCCATAATAGAGTATTCTTTGAGTAAAGCCTATAAAGGGTATTAGATAAGAATGTACTTTTTCATAATTCTATTTGGTAAATTTAAGTTTCCTTTCTGGCTCAAAATAGCTGCTACACAGTGATTAGTTAATATGGGTTTCAATATCACTAATTGCTGCAACAGGGTCAGTAATTAAAGTGAAGTGTTCTGGTGGAATATATTCACAGGAGCAAGACCTGTATGACTATTGGAGGATTATCCTCTGTATGTTATCCTTAGGAGGCTGATATTTAAAATCTGGTTTTGGTTAAGTTAATATACTGTTGTAGCAGATGGATTCTTTAAATGCCAGAATCCTAGCCGCAGTGTTTATTTTCTTAAATATGCAGTAGGCTTTTAGCAATTGCTGTACACAAAGCTCTGTTGCAATTAGTATTCTCACCACCTCAACTAGTTTCACCTGATATCAGTTTCTAAAAAGGCAGTCTGTTTTTCAGCTGGGGCAGAACTTTTCCTGTGCTTCACTCCATGGTTGCACATTTTATGTTTTGTCTTAAATTCCAAGTCCTATGTTTGTCAGTTACAAAGACAGGTTGAGCTAACTGACTGTTGGAATGGAAATTTTAAAGCAAATGCTTCCTAATATTGTTTCCTGCAGAGTTTGCATCAAACAGATTAAATGCAGTTGCAGATATTCTGTCTGCTCTAGCCTCTGCTTCCCAAATACGGCTAAGGAAAGCCTAGAGCAGGTAAGGCTGTTGGTTGGTATTGCAATTTTAAAGAATTACTACTTCTATTGATTCCTGCAGAGTCTGCATCAAACAGGTTTTGAAATGCAGTTTGCAGATATTCTTTCTACTCTAGCCTCTGCTTCCCAATTACGGTTAAGGAAGGCCTGGATCATGGGTATTGCCTTATGCAGACTGTATATCTATGTAATCAGTCTCGCTTCGGCCAATAAAGATGGTAACCTGTATGAACTAGTCTCCATGGAAAATTATTTCTTCCTCATGTTACTGGGCTTGAAGCAAGTTCTAGTACAGCTGCAGGCCTATTGATCAAGGTGTAGTTCCACCAGGTTCAATTTGTTCCCTGCACTGCAATAGATACAATATGACTGGGATGGTTTACTGCCTAGGTTTGTTTGCCATTTTCTTTTAAGAAAGAGCTTATGGCAATTGCCACTTAAGATTTTCTCACTATGCAAAATGTTGCCATCCATAAATTTGTTGAATCTCTACAATACTGCTTCCTCAGGGGAACCTAATTCATTTTTGTACACCAGCCCCTAAAGGTTAGGGTGTTTCTACAGCATACAGGTGGATGCTAATCAATCTTTTGATAAAGAATTCCCTTTACAAGAAGTGTGCAGTTCTGGTGTTTGTCAAGGAACAGTTTAGGTGTAAACATTTTTGACAAGGGTTTTTGACCCTCAGAGAATGGTAATTCCCTGAAGAAAAAATGTGTGATTCTCTCTGTCCTTATCACCTGAAATGTCTCTTCTACTTCAGTAGACAAGATACTACGGAAATAATTTTGGTTCCTGTCTTGTAAAAACCTGCTTGGTCTCTTCAGCTTCTTTAGGCATAGCACTGTTTACAGGTCCTTCAGAGGCCAGATACAGTTGCTGATAAGATTTTGCAGTAAAATCCTATACTTTGGTCATTCCTTTCTGAACCAGGCAGAAATGAAGGATGTCAGACAGTTCTTACTTTTTGTTCTAGTTCTCCAATCGATCGTTCAGAATTTTACGACTGATGCTTCAGGTCTCAGCTAGGTTCTCATAGTGTTGAAGGGAAATTAGCTGAGATAATTTGTAAAAACTTATCCAACTACATAGGACCGAAGGCTATCTGGCTAGCTCTTTGCCTTTCAGATAAAGACCAGGTATTATCTTATCTAGATCTGGTTAGATAGTTCTACATCGGTAGCAATTATGTACAAACAAGGTCATCTTGTTTGAAAAATCTTGTTCCAGGATATGCTTGGGTTAGTTTTTCTTAGGTCTATTCACTTATGCATAGAACTTAATATTCCTGTGTTTAGCTGTAGCATTGAGTAGTCAACATTTAATACAAAGCAGTTTGGTTCGTACTCCCTGATCTTCATCTAAACAATAGGAAGAATTTGATTATCCAGTTATGGAACTGGGACTGCTAGATCAAACAGATAGCATGAAGTGTTTCATTGGACAAGCTTGGACAGACTAGTAAGCTTTGGTTTCCTTTTCTTTCTTGGGAATTCCAGTCTAACCTATAGTTTCCTCCTGGTTCCCTATTCCCCAAGATCCTATAGGATGGAAAAGGTGAGAATGATAGTCTTCCTCCCTTGGTGGCAAGTAGCTGTTTCACCGTTCAGCTAAAATTATTCGGAGGAATCTTTGGGGACCTTACCTGTAAATAGGCATCCTGGAATTCTCAACTTTGTAGTAATTCAAGCTGACGACCTGGTTTTTGTATACCAGATACTGAAGGATAATGTTTTGTCTCAGGAAATTATTGACAATTTCTTTTACTATAAATGGATCTTGTTCCAAGATTTATTCCAAGTATGAAAGGTGTTGTTTTTTAAGATATTGGTTCAAAGAAAATCAGGCATCCGCTTCCAAGTTTTTAACCTCTTTTTTTTTTTTCTTCGGATGGGCTTTGCAGATGGTTTAAAGCCTGAGATCCTCAAGGTCAAATTTCGGTTATCAGTTGATTTTCAGAGGTTTGTCTCCAAATCACCAGTATCTGCTAGGCTCTTTTGTGGTTAGTTCCTATCTTCAGGGAATCTTTTTTCCAGGCAATCTTCTTTTAGGTTTTTAACTCTGCTGATTTGAGTCTTCACTCTAGGTCTTTGGGGGTAGTGGCCCATAATATTTTTTGGAAGAACTTCAAGTTTCCATTTTCAGCAGGAGAAAGTGGAGTTAAGTTGGATTCTTTAATTCTTTCCAATCTTCCCTCTATCATTATTTTTCTAACTTTTCCCAACAGCGTTCTAGGGTCTTGGAATTCTAATTCCACTGCCTGGGCGTTTAGTTCTCATCTACAGTACCTTAAAGGTCTGCATTCGTTTGGGTTTTTTCTTATCTAACACCTATCTCCATTGAAGCTCCTTCAATCACAGTTATGTTCAGATCGGGTGCCTGAGGGCTTCTGCTATACATTCTCTCAAATTCCTAACAGCCACTAGATGATCTCTTCACTCATTTTGGTCTGTTGACCTTGGAAGATACAACTTTGGTCGCAGGTTTTTTGCAATGAGATTTGAGTCCCGCCCTAAGGGAATGCTTTTGGATATCCCAGTTGTAAAGCACTGCCTCTAATCTGAAGGGAAAACTAAAATTTTTACTTACTGTAAATTTATTTTTCCAGAAGATTAGAGGCAGTGCTAACTCCCCCTCCAAAATTTGTTCATAGTCCGAGTGGTCCGGTTATTCGGCTTTTGTAATTTCTGGGGATGTCTTGGGTAGGAAGCAATTTAAGGCCAAAAGTTAATTGGGGGAGGTTCTTGAAAAGTTTGGGAGATTGCCTGCCTGTTTTTTTCACTCCAGGTGATGAAATCCCAGTTGTAAAGCACTGCCTCTAATCTTCTGGAAAAAGACATTTCTGGTAAGTAAAAATTTTTGTTAGGTACATTAGGAAAGGTTATGAAAAACAATGTTTCCTCACATTTTAAAACACTACACAATAGTGATCCTAGTCTGTTGGAATTTTTTGCGATCCAAAAAGTGAATTTAAGCTGGAGAGAAGAAGATGAAATTAAAAAATTGGGTAAAACAGAGATGAAATGGATTTTTAATCTCAATACCCTCACTCCCTTTGGTTTAAATGTGGATTTTGAGTTATATCACTTTTTATGAACATTTTTTAACAATGGATAGTAATATGCATATGGTCTTATATGGTTTTTTTCCTTTTTTTTTTTTTCTCTGATTGATTTTTACTTATATAAGTTTGAATAGAAGTAATAAAAAAATAGTTTTTTATATATATATCTTTAGGATATTATAATACTCCCAATAATTAATATGTATTTTTATTGTATTGTGGATTATATGTGTAACATATGTGAACTGAATTTGTAAATACCCCTTTTTTTTTTTAAACATCGTGAAACATATTAATTGAATAGTTTTGTGAAAAACAGCAAAATGCCCCTCAATTGCAATATATCTGCTTAAATTCTAATTTTATATATATGTATATTTTTTATGAGTTTAAAATATGTTTTCCATATTTGATACCCCTTTTTTCTCTTCCCAAATCTCTAATTATGTTCCGTTTTTTACGAGTTATTTAATACTCGTTATGTGACAATATGAACTCCGACGGAATCCCTATTGGGTAACTTTGAACTGTCTAAACCTGTTAGAACTACAGAGAAGAGGCTTTCGGGTAATGTAGTTCAGATGGCAAACTGGAAGTGACTTTACAGTTGAGAGACCGGAAGTGATGAAACGGCAATCAGAGCCGCAACAGAGATCAGCTGCTATCCCCACCTCTCTGATGAGTGATTGGAGGAATAGAGAAGAGGTGGGAAAACACATTATCTTAAAAACCGGACAGTAAGAAAATAATAGAATGCCAATTGAAAAAGCCGACATCGAAGGTGAAACGCGTCTTGGTACAGCAGGAGAGGAAGAGACTCCACATATACTGTATTTACATACTTTTATTAGTATTTTGATAATTTTTAATTATTTCTATTTTAAATATCTTTAATAAATACTTTTTCGAATATACTTACCTCTGCCTTGCACCTTTGGATCCGGTTAAGGGTAGTATCACCCCTAATAATAGACACATGCGCCAGTTATTAAAAGGCTCTTAAAAAGGTGAGCACCTTTTTCTGTATATATATTGCACTGTGCACTAAGGGTATAACAATCTGCACCCAGAAGTTCTTTTTTCCTGTTTAAATTATTTCTTATTATACAAAAAAGCGCCACTAATTTCCACACCTTTTTTTGTGTTGTTCCTACTAACTTATATTTAGTTGATCTGGCTGATTATCATGGACAATACTTTACTTTATACAGATTTTGGTGATATATGAACTTGTAGTCTGTATAATATAATCAGAACTTCAATGTGTGCCAAATGTAGGCTATATTATATAGAGGAGGATCAGCTACACCTCACTGATGAGGCCCAAAGAAGGCAGAAACCATCACCCGGGGTCACTGTATCTGTATCTCTCATGCAGAGAGAGCTTATCTGCATTTCAGTTCTGGGCTGCCCTTACGGGTGGGATCAGTCTGATATGCTTTGGAATATGTTCTCTGTAATGGCACAAGTGAGCAAAAACTATTTTGAGACCTGAGCGTGGATTTACCGAGGGGCAAGCTATTGCGTTTCTCTAAGCTTTTGTCCATTCTCAGAGTTCTAATGTTCTTTGTTTTTATATTAGTTAGACTGTATATTCGTTTTATTAAAAATGGTAATAAGTGTACTCATTCTTTCTGACACTCTCTTCAATTAAACAGTTGCACATACAACATCAGGTATAGCAGTGTGATCTTGAGAGGTTGTAAGGGCTCACTCAATGACTTCTATACCAAAGTTCATGTTGTCGCCATTTCATGAATAACCACAATTACGTTATTTTTTAAAAACATAAATTAAGCCATTTTTTTACGTCTTTGGTGGGTGAGTTAACTCAAATAAAAGCAAGGGAGACGAGCTGCTACTGTTAAGTTCCAGATGAAGGCACCTCTGAAACTGCTATGTTTTCAGCTGCATGGTTAACACTAGGACCTGGCATCCAGACCACTTCATTGAGCTGAAGTGGTCTGGGTGCCTATAGTGGTCCTTTAATTGGATCTAGCCTAGTCTCTTTTAGTTTATTACATTGTAGCTATTTTTTGCAATTGCAACTAAACATATACAAACACATCAAGATTGCCTAAATCTATTTGTTTAGAAGTTTTGCTTGTAGACATAAGCGCTTGCTTTTTTATAGTACAATGCTCGTACAGTATACCCAAACAATAAACTAGATCCTTTCCCCTCTATAAGTGTATGTACCACAATCACCTCACTATTGTGTTATTAACATTTATTTATATTTGCTTGGTTTTTCTTTTCCTTTCTTTTCTGATTGACTGTTTTTTTTTAACATATTACCACATAAAGATGCTTTTGTTACTTAAAATTGTGTAGTTTTGACCCTTTTGGGACTTCACTCCTTGTGCAATAGAATAATTGATTAGGTCCCCTCCATATCTTTCGCTTGATATATCCTCTTGGATCCTAAACCTAAGTTAAGGTGTCAATAATCCATGTGTGAGATCTAGAGGTTTTATGATTCTATGAGTGAGTATGTTCCATCACTAATTACCTGGCCATAAAAGACCACCAGCGACCGATTTTCCCCTTCTTTTATGTCAGTATGTTTGAGTTCTCTCAGGGTAATCACCTATATGATATATATTATCTAATTATGGTGGTATATTGTTTGTGCGTTATATTGTTTGATGTTTTGTATTGTAATAATTTAATTGATTGTCTTGTATGTGAAGGATTGGCTATCGGGAATGGGGAAGGACGAGATCTATTGGGAATTTTAGAGCCAACTTTCGGAAGGAAATTCATGAATACGAGTAACTATGTCAATTAAAATTGCATCCATAAATGCACAGGGTTTGAATTCTCCAGTAAAAAGAGGCCTTTTGTATACAATTTTGATAGAAGACAAGATCGATGTGTGTTTTGTTCAAGAAACTCACTGGAAAGATACGCTAATATGTTAGATAGAAAAAAAATAGGAGTTGCTATTATCTGTTCCTCTAAACTTAAGTTTGAACAGATTTACTTGGAAAAAGACCCACTAGGTAGATTTTTAATTTTCATAAGTAAACTAAATGATAAAACTTATACTTTGGTTAATTTGTATGCTCCTAATGTATTTTCTCAAACATTTTATAGGAAAGTTTTTGGAAACATCTGGAAAATTAAAAAAGGTATTTTGTTAATTGTGGGGGATTGGAATATTATCCAAGATCCAAAACTGGACAGAATATCCACAGATTTTAAACAATTGAACTATCCCCAAGAAAAGCGATATATTTGGTTCCTGGACTTCCTAGCTAAATTTGGGTTATTCGATATTTGGAGGGTACAATCACGTTCTTATCTAAAGTTCATCTCAGTTACTCAAGGATAGACTTTTTTGTAACAGATTTGGCTAACCTGAGAAAATTTGGAAGTTCAGACATTGGTCCTATTGTTTGGTCCGACCATGCCCCTATTAGCGTAATATTAGAAAATAATTCAGAATACAATACTAGACCTCAGTCGGGCTTAAGCAAATCAATTTTAACATCTGAAAAAAATAGGAAACATCTTAAGAATATGGCAAAAGAATTTATAAAAATTAATGATAACTGACAAGTTTCTAATGAAACCTTATGGTTAACCTTTAAATGTGTTATGAGGGGTAACTTACTTAAGCTGGGTGCTAGAACTAGAGGTCAAAATTTAGCAGACCTTTATATACAACTGCCCATACTTGAACATAGTAATAAACTAAATCCAAATTTCCTCTTAGCTTCACAAATTAACACTCTTCAAAATCAAATAAAAATAACTTTGGAAAATAAAATTAAAAATTCAGTGATTTCCCTGAATCAAGGATGACAAATAAACTTAAACCAGAGCAGAGAAAATTTACAATAAAAAAATGATAGATGGAGATAAAACATGTTTATCTCCGCATAGTATTAGTAAGGCTTTTGCAAGATTTTATGCCTCACGATACAACTTAAAAGATAATAGTTTCTCTCTCTCAAAACTTAATCTTGCAAAATTAAACTCTGACAAATTATTAAATTTGAATAAACCTATTGAAGCAGAGGAAATAAAGAAAACAGTAGTTAAGCTTAGCAATGGGAAAGTACCTGGTCCCGACGGATTCTCTGCGTATTTTTACAAATCCTTTGAGACAATAATAACCCCTCTATTGCTAAAAACCTTTTCAGATATATCCATTTCCAATAGTTTTTCCTCTAGAATGCTGGAAGCAACAATTTCCCCAATCCCGAAGCCTGAGAAAGATCCACACTACATATCCAATTACCGTCCGATTTCCCTCATCAATCTTATATTAAAATATTTTCAAAAATCCTAGCAGACCGATTGTCGCAGATAATTTCAGACCTAATTCATTTAGATCAATCAGGCTTTATAAAAGGAAGATCAGCTAGTGATAATATTCGTAAAATCCTGAATATGATGATCGAAGTCAGTAAAAAATCTTTATCTACAGTTTTTATAGCAGTCGATACCGAAAAGGCATTCGGCAGAGTAAATTGGAAATCAGCTACACTTTCAGCATTTGGGATTGAGGGATCCTTTAAGAATCTTACCATTTCCTTATACTCTGTTCCTATAGTGAAAATTTATGGTAATGGTTTAGATTCTGATTGGTTTCCTTTTAAAAACAGAACCCGACAGGGATGCCCATTGGCACCCCTCCTTCCTAGCTTTTCTAACTATAAGATTAATGTGCAAAAACTCAAGCTTTCCATGATAGCCTACCAAGCGTAATAATAAATAACCTGAACAATAACTATAAGTTTAAATGGTCCAATTCCGTACTTTATTTGGGAATAAAAATAAACTTTAATATTGAACAATGGATCACTGACAACTACACCATACTTCTGAGAGAATTTAGAAATACAATCCTAAAATGGGCTAAATTACAAATATCTTGGCTTGGAAAGATAAACATTATTAGAGCATATTTACTTCCAAAACTAGAATATCTTTTTTGTACTATTCCACTTAGGTTACCTAGGAAAATACTTAAACTGTTCCATGTTTTATTTGTGTCTTGCGTTTGGGGCAACAAAAAACCTAGGATTGCTCTTAAAGTTATGTCATCTAGATTAGCAGTAGGAGGCTTATCATTTCCAAATATATTTTACATCCATGACACAGTTATGTTTTCACACTATCTAGAATGGGGTAATAATAATTCTAAGTTGAAAGCTTGGTATATTTATGAAAAAACATTACGTAATACCTTTGATCCTTTTGATCTATTTTGGATTGATAAAAAAACGTTTTAAAAATCTACATATTGACAATTTGATTATCACCCATTGTAACGGATCACCTGGCACCCCGACTGGGTACCTCCGTTGAAGGATGCTCCTAGCGCTTCCTGAGGACTCCAAGCACTGCAGCAGACACCACAACCACCGAACCGGAGAAGCATATGAATGCTCTCAAGTATATGAATGCTGTAAGCAGCTGAACAGGAAAAGCATACAATCAGCTTACACTCCTGGCAATCAGCATACAATCCAATTCCCCCAATAACGAGATGACACTTCGTTTTGAGGTCAAGCAGAACTGACTGTACTGGCACATACAGCCTCTTTTATTCACAATCCACAAACATAGTACAGCCCACAGGGTTTTGAAATACAACCAATCAACCCGTACAATACACACAGACACTCCCACACAAAATCAATGGCGATCTTGACATTTTTTATCCAAGATCTTGATTTATCTGGATGGCTGTCTAGACAATAGTTAAAAATTCAAGATTTATACGATCTTTCTGAAATTAGCACCTTTCCAAATATTAAAGATAAAATTGAACTGGCAAATAAAGAAGATTTTTCTTATCTAAGAATAAAAAACTTTCTTTATAAAACAACAGTAATTAAAGATTTGTCCTTCGACAAGATCCTTTTTGGTGAGGCTCAAAAAAAGTCCTCAGATGTTAGAAGAGCTCTGGAGGAATTAAACCAAGAGGTGAAGTTTAATACAATCTCCAGATGGGAAACCGACCTTGGTAAATCTTTTTTATATCAAGATTGGTTAAAAGCATTTGAAGCCTTAGGAAAATCAGTTAATTGTATAAAATTACAGGAAATATACCTTAAACTGATTCATAGGTGGTATATGGTCCCTATGAAGTTATGTAAATTCCACGCTAACTCTTCAAATATCTGTTGGCACTGTAATAGAGAATCATTGATTAGGGTTAGGCCCTTTTTGTTATGTCATCAAGTTAGTTACTCCGTGGTGTGAGGAACTAACTTTCTCGATAGTTACTAGAAACTAACTTTCTAGTTGCCCAAATTGTTATACTTTGTTCAAGTTGTAGCATGGACTATGTTTGATCTTCACTTGTGCATTAAGGCTATTTATTTGCCCCTGTAGAGAACCATGTATTTAGATATTAAAATAAGGAAGGAGAGTAGCAGTATGTCTGCCTTTACTATATCAACCCTTCCACAACAGATGGTAAACACAATTACTATTGATTGAGTTATGCATCCAGAACCAGATAATACAATACAGTAATCACAATGCTTGAACATATCTACAGGACATTAGCTATGCAGGAGACATGAGGTAGAGAGTTCCACTCCGTAGCACTTCATGTATCTGTACTTTAAATATATTTAATTGCCCAGGGTCTGAGACAAGGGCTTGAACTTGAAAACAACGTGAAACTTTTTAAGTAACGTTTAGGCGGTGAAAAGAAAAAGAACATTATTAAGATTTCATATTACAAATTATTAGCAAAGTAATGAGCATTCTTGCAGAAACCACAAAAGAGAGCTGCTTTTTAAAAAAGTGTCAGGAATGTGATGAGGTGGGGAACATTTTGCGCTAATAGACAGAGTAAACACTAGTTATCGTCACCAGATGGCATTTGCTTGAGACATCCACACTAATTTAAACATGGAGCTGCAGAGCTGCTACCTTCCGTGTAGTGTTTTGTGAAGAATGGGATATTTGCCAGGTGATTGGAAAGGATCCAAAATGGCTCATGTTTGAAATAGCAATGGATTGACTGTTTTGTCTGATTTTTACTCAATTCAATTTGGTGACCACTCATATACCTAGTATTGCTACTTGTTACACACCTGCAAAGGAGTGTTGAACTTGTTCCTGAGGGTAAAAAATCTGCCAAAATGTTAGCATTTATCTAATTAACATGTAACCATACAATTCATGACTTGTGGCCCCTAGCAAAGTGTCTGAAATCCTGGGGCTGGATTCTCTAACAAGGGATAAATGTAAATGAACAGTAATCTTTCTAAATATTTCCTTAGTGGTATCATCTTATTATACATACAGCTACATATGGAGATAAGGAAAATGTAAATTAGTGAGCAGAGACATATTAATCCATTAAACTCTGCATTTTAGCGCATTTTGTGAAATAAAGGCTAAAATAGTCTAGCTGTGACTGTGTTACATTTGGAGATTTTTGCCATGCTTTTAGCCTCAATTTTTTTCTATCTGGATTTTAAGGTACGCTTTAAGCACTATAACCATTTCATCTCATTGAAATGGTTACAATGCCTGGAGTCCCCTGGCACTGTCCTTCCATACAGTGTTAAACTATTTAAGCAATTTAACACTAAATAAGGGTCCTTGGTCACCTACAGTCTGGCCCCTACTGAACGTATGGCTAAGGCGGACATTACACACTTCTTTCTAGCCGTACCAATTCATACCAGCAATGGGCGCTGTGATAGGTTGAAAACAGTCAGCTGACACTCTCAGATAATCACAGCCACCCTTGCTGCTCATACTAATGCTTTCGTATTAGCTCGAGTAGCACAGATGCAATGGGCTGCTGGGGGTTCCTGTTTTGCTTTAAAACATTAAAAACTGTTTAATGCTGAATGGATGTACCGTGCCAGAAAACTCCAGGCACTATAACTACTTTAATGAGATGAAGCAATTACAGTGCATACAGGGTCCCTTTAATTTATTAAAAAGGTTTAGTGAGTAACCCTGTGTATTTTGTTTTAAAATCCCATAAGAGTTGTTTGTAATGCTACTTGCTCATTTGGCCTCATTAGGGTTATTTGTTAAAATACTAATTTCTAGACATGTGCAATTCGTTTTGGTCTGAATATGAATTCGGACGGAATGACCGAATAGCCGAAGTGCCGAATTGCCAAGGTCCCGAAGTTCCGAAATTTCTGAAGTTCTGAAGTGCCGAAGTTCCGAAGTGCCTAGGCACAGTATTGCCTAAGTACTAATATACTTACCCAGTGGAAGAAGAAGAATGTTACACTGTATACAAGTTTAAACAAAAAATATACAAACATAGCCAGGATTCAGCTGTAAGCATTTGCAACACTTACAACAATCAAGTAACATACATTCATATAAAATGTAAGTTACTTAGCCTGTCAATGGAATGACAGGAATGAATAAGCACATAACTCCCTAATTCCCACGGTATTAGGGAGCTATCTACTAAAAGGCTGAAAGATCTATGGCTGCTATGGCTGCTATGGCCGCATAGGTGGGGGCTTCTAACCTGAAGGGGGGGCCTATTGCCCCCCCACCCCCACCCCTGAGCGGCAGGTGGGGGCCCCAAATTAGAATAAGGGGAGGGGCCCTTTTGCCCCCCCACACACCCCTGAGCGGCGGGTGGAGGCCTTAAAGTAGAATAAGGGGGGACCTAATGTCCTCTCCCCAGGCCCCCACCCCCGAGCTGTGGGTGGGGGCCCTAATTTAGAATAAGGGGGGGACCTAATGTCCTCTCCCCTGACCCCCACCCCTGAGCGATGGGTGGGGGCCCTAAATTAGAATGGGGGGGACCTAATGTCCTCCCCCGTGCCCCCACCCCTAAGCGGTGGGTGGGGGCCCTAAATTAGAATGAGGGGGGACCTACTGTCTTCCACCTTGGCCCCCATCCCTGAGTGGTGGGTGGGGGTCCTAAATACTAATTAGGGGGGGACCAAATGTCCTCCTTCCTGTCCCCCACCCCTGAGCTTTGGGTGGGGGCCCTAAATTAGAGTGAGGGGGGACCTAATGTCCTCCCTCCTGGGCCCCACCCCTGAGCGGTGGGTGGGGGCCCTAAATACTAATTAGGGGGGGACCTAATGTCCTCCCCTCTGGCCCCTACCCCTGAGCGGCGGGTCGGGGCCCTAAATAAAAAATTAACCTCCCTCCCCCAGATGACTAGGGGTCCCCAAACCCTTAGTCACCCCCTCCCCGAAAAATGTAACCCCTACCTACCCCCCTCACCCTAAAAATAATGAGGGGGGACCATTTAACTAAGTACCTGTAAAAAAAAAAAAAATTACCATTTGATGTTTTCTTTCTTCTAAAATCTTCTTTTTTCAGCCCCAAAAAAGGCCAAATAAAAAGCCATAATAACCGACAGACTTTAAAGAAAAAAAAAAGCGCAAAAAAATGTATCCATCTTCACCCATGGGGGGCTCCGTGCAGACTGACTTATAAAGCCTTGCCCTGCCCTGCAATTAGGCTCAGAGCACTCTTGTTGGTGGGTTTAAGCCATCCAATCAGAGTGCTTTGACAGGTAAATGAAGAGACTGACAGGTAAGTCTCTACATTTACCTGTCACAGCACTCTGATTGTTTGGCTTGAAATCCACCAATCAGAGTGCTCTGTTTCATTTTACACAGCGTGGGAAAGTTCTTTGGAATCTTCCCACGCTGTGTAATTTGACTCATAACACTCTGATTGGTTACTTAATCCACCAATCAGAGAGTTATGAGTCAAATTATACAGCGTGGGAAAATTCCAAAGAACTTTCCCATGCTGTGTAAAATGACACAGAGCACTCTGATTGGTGGATTTCAAGCCAACCAATCAGAGTGCTGTGACAGGTAAATGTAGATATTTACCTGTCAGTCTCTTCATTTACCTGTCAGAGCACTCTGATTGGATGGCTTAAACCCACCAATCAGAGTGCTCTGCGCCTAATAGCAGGGCAGGGCAAGGCTTTATAAGCCTTCCCCCGCCCTGCAGAGCTCAGTCTGCATGGAGCTCTCCATGGGTGAAGATGAATTATTTTATTTTTTTGCACTCTTTTTTTTTTTTTTTTTTAAAGTGTGTCGGTTATTATGGCTTTTTATTTGGCATTTTTTGGGACTGAAAAAAGAAGATTTTAGAAGAAAGAAAACATCAAATGGTATGTTTTTTTTTTTTTTTTTTACAGGTATTTTTTATATGGTCACCCCTCATTATTTTTAGGGTGAGGGGGGTAGGTAGGAGTTAATTTTGGGGGGGATGAGGGTGACTAGGGATTTGGGGACCCATAATCATCTGGGGAGGGGAGGGTTAATTTTTTATTTCGGGCCCCCACCCGCCGCTCAGTGGTGGAGCCCGGGGGCGGGACATTAGGTCCCCCCCCCAAATTCGTATTTAGGGCCCCCACCCACCACTCAGGGGTGGGGGCCAAGGGGAGGACATTAGATCCCCCCCTCATTCTAATTTAGGGCCCCCACCCACCGCTCGGGGGTGCCATGATACACTCCATAATCAGAAGAGATATAATAATTCCAAAACTCCACAATTAAAGCCTGCACTCAAATGCTCACAATGTCTGGGCAGGATCAATGACCACAGTATTCAACAGCCTAGATATATAAAACAAAAGGTTACATTGCACTATCTGAAAGCTTTATGCAGATTTATATAACAGGAGGGTTTTAGTATCATCCCCAATGGCCCTTTAGGTGTAAGCTCACCTGCTCTATCAAGGCAAACCGCTTAGGTGAGTCCTACGTTAACAATTCACCTCACTGCTCTCAGCTAAAATGCAAAATACATAATGAGACAGAAAGGGGCATTTAAAAATACCCCTTTCTATTTGTTTAGAGTATTTTAGCTGAAAGCAGCAAGGCGAATTGCTAGTGTAGGACTCATCAAAGAGGTTTGCCTTGACATGGCAGGTTAACTCACACTTTAATAGCCACATCACATGTACATAAGGATTTAGGATAGTAGGTGATTCTTTTTTTTTTTTTGCTTTTATTAGATAGTAATTATCTGAAGAGCTTAGGGTATACTAGATAACACTAATGCTTGATCGGATGTTCAATTTGCTTAGCACTTCTAATGATTTAGGCCTAGAGGAATGTTTAGCCATAGACCACATTCATACGCGGCCTACTTGGGGTGAATTGATGTTATTTATTTGAGTTTGCCAGATATATTACTTTTCTTGTTAGAAATAGCAAGATTCTTTTAGTTAGATTTCAGGCATTTTGAGGCTATCATTGTATAAGAGGCTTAGTGGGATCACTAAGAAGAATGTTATTATGAACTTTAAGATTGTTCCTACATTGAAATTGTTTTATTACATTTGTCATTGGTATTATTTGCTATATGACTCCCACACACACATTGTTGACAACACACAATTATCTATAACTAAATCCAATCTCATATAAGTAAATATGTCTTTTAAGCATAATCTAAAAGGGATAGGAATATCACATAGTTTAGAGCGCTAAAACAACTGTATAAGTACCACGTCAGTTCTTCCAGACCTGCAAGGAGGCAGGGTTTTAATAAAAATATTCTTTTTTTTTTTTCTTTAATGATGAGAAATGTGTTGGTACTTTATAAATAAAATAATAGTATGATGTTTTATGACGTGTTGATTACAACGAAATCGAGAACTCCAACAGGATCAAAGCTGTTTGGATGTTGAGTATTAATCATTATAGTATAAATGCATAAAAAATTGATTTGCATATCTTATCAATGTAACACACTTTTCTTGGTTATGATAAAGGCTTTGCTGATCTATAATCACTGAATAGATGAACCTGTCCTTGAATTGAGGCACCACTCATTATCTCCTTCATGAAATAATCCTACGTAGGTATAACTTGTTCACTTGTCTATAGTCGTTTTGTACGTAAGGAAGATAGATAAAAGAATGTATTTCTAATACTAGATAGGCTACACTGTTTGTAGCTACCTTTTTCCTGGTAGGTTACCACAACAGGATATTGGAGCTAACTTGGCAGTTACGTCACTTGGCACCTAATGTCCAACAGATAGTACAGGTATTCATTTCTTCTGCTCCATCTTCTCTGGATATTATTGTACAAAGATTGTAAATTAGGTGCCCTTAACCCCCTCCGTAAACCCCTTTGTTAATAACATGTATTACCCAAAAAGGATAATAGTCTTTGTTTTTTGTACTGCATGCATCAGGTGTAACTATGGCTATTGCAAATTTGGCACAAAAACGTGCATGCACACACTCACATACTTCTGTAAATTGCCATCAAGGCAATAGAAACATAAAAAAGAAATTGTTCATAAAACATACAAAAATAAATGTCTTTCAAAAGCATGTAAAAACTACAAAGGAAATTCCATCTCATTGGATAGTTCCTAACATACTGCAGAATGACATTTGTGCAATTAGCATTTCCCCAAGAAAAAAAAAAAAAAAATCTGCTTTGCGGTTGTGACATTTTACAGTGCTATTAAATAAATTACAGTTATAATTACCTTAGATTATTTAATTAGGTTTATTAGCAGCAGAAGGGGTGGGAGGGGTGGAAGCTGAACAACACATCCATTTAGTTTGTCCATCCAGTAAAGCGGCTCAGGCAGAAACTAATAAGCAGGTGGGTGACTAGCCTTTCATTTTACATAATTCCATCTTCAGTTCTAACACACCTTTAGATAAATGCTCATACCAGACATCTGATGTCAAGTCACCTCTTTGTCATTGCTCCCTAGTCTATCCCTCCTCCCATATCTCGCCAATGATGTCTCTTTCCAAATGACCATTGACTTGCTTTTCTCTATTGATTGTGAGTCAATAAAGGATTTTCTATTAAGTTCTCTCCCAGAATGGCCAGTCAAACAGTTTGTTCAGTATGTGAAGCAGCCAGCGTAATCTCCACTGAACCATTTGTTATCATTATCACTTCTGTACACACAAGAATATCATTGATTTGTCAATCTTATATTAGCCATTGTGTTATTCCACAAATAAGGGGGTTATATTTTCACATTAAATGTCATCTTAGAGATGCCTGGCTTAGACTTTGAGGAGCCAGTCATTGACCCTGCAATGTGGTGACTTCATTATTAATTCATTAGTGAGCTATTTTAGAGCTCAACTGAGACTATTATTGAAGAATTAGTGAAACATGTTTTATCTAAAATACTGTTTAGTATTACTTTTTGTCAAATGATTTTTTATTGAAAGGTTTTAATTTTTAACAAAATAATCATTGTAAAACATTGAATTCTATGGAATAAAGAATAAGAATACATATAAATCAAACAAACAAAGGGAAACGATATCCATCCATATTAAAAATTGATAACGTATGCTTCATGAATAACACTAGATAGTGTCAAATAAGGTGTAAAAGCACTCCGCATGCACCGGCGATAAATAATGTACAAACAGTTCCATGTACAAACAGAACAAGAGTAAAAGGAGAGACATCATAAAAAGTATTTTCGTTTGACATTATCCTCCCATATGTTCCAGTGTTAAGTTAATGATTCTGTTGTGTTTGATGGCAATATGAGGTGCATCTCATAACACTTATTCTCTAAGGCCAGTGTTGATATGTCTTTAATAGCAGGAACTACGCCAGATCACCAATAACGTGGTATTACCATAGTGGTTGCTATCAAGACGTGGCCTACCATTATCTTATCCACTTTGGTAAAGTTTTCAGGAAATGACTTGAATAAACATAGTTCTGGATTCAAAGTCACAATAGAAGGAGTAATACCCCTGATTATTGTATGTACATTTTTCCAAAATAATTGTAAACGTGGACAATGCCACCACATATGGGAATATGTGCCTGTTTGCCCACAGCCACGCCAGCAGAGATTTGTAGAATTGGGATATATTTTCTGGAGCCTGGATGGACTCAGGTACCACCGATATAAAACTTTATAGTGGTTCTCCAAATGAGCGGAACACTGGGTGATACCTTTCAAATTGAAAGAAACAGCCAACCAGTCATCCAGAGACATTTCTCTCTGGAGATCCCTTTCCCATGCTACTATGCAATCCAATTTGATTTGAGGGCCAAGGTCTATCAGAGTTCATGTCATTATTTTCAAGTATTTGTTTCTTTTCATGGAACAGCAAAGAAAAAAAATAGTGTACAAATCCAATCAAATATATGTTTTGAATATTTAAAATGACTGTCAAAATTGTCAAAGAAACTAAATATCCATAAAGTGATGTGAAATCATGAATCCCCAGTCCTAAGAGTAATGATGATCATACATTCCAAATTCACAGATCTTCTTATACATCTCTTTCCAATGGTAAATTAACTCTGCGGATTCGTTATTTTAAAGGTGACCAAAAAGAAATGGAAATTCAATAGATTTTTCAGAAATGTATCAGTAACTTGGGTGTATGGAAAAAAAAGAAGGAAAGCATCAATAGTAAAGTATAATATTCTGTATATGTAAACAAATTGTAGGCATTGAATATTATAGTTTTACAAACTCACAGGAAAAGGAGTAGCATTGTCTTGGAAATAGCAGAAGGTGCACCGCTGTGCAGGTGTATTATGGATTACAGATTAGGGCTAAACATAATTTAGATGTACCATTCTTGATGAATATGTTCCCATGTTACGCAAAATATGTGATCAGACCTTGAAGGGACACTATAGTCACCCAGACCACTTCAGCTCAATGAAGTGGTCTGGGTGCCAGGTCCCTTAGGTTTTAACCCTTCAGATGCAAACATAGCAGTTTCAGAGAAACTGCTATGTTTACCTTTGGGGTTAAGCCATCCTCTAGTGGCTGTCTTCCAGACAGCCACTAGAGGCGCATCTGCAACGCTGGAGGCATATTATGCCTCCATCGCAGAGAGCGTCCACAGGAAAACATTGAGAAATGCTTTCCTATTGACAGCTTGAATGTGCGCGCCGCACTTGCCGCGCATGCGCATTCGGCTCCGGTGATGTCGGCAGAGGGAGCTGACGTCGTCGAGGGAGGAGAGGTCACCAGCGCAGAGGGAGCCAGACGGAATACGGTAAATAACGGATGGGATTTTAACCCCCTTCAGCTCCACAGGAAGGGGACCCTGAGGGTGGGGGCTTTGTTTTCCTGACACTATAGTGATCCTTTGAGTTTCAAGTTAACATAGGTTTCAATTAGTTTCCAGACAAAAACATTTATAGGCATTTTATCGGCTTAGGTAAAGCTTTTTATCGGTTTAAATGTATTACATTACTGTCATTAAAGGCTTACCACAACTGATAATTATTGCTTTGAATGATATTGATTTTCCAAAAATATACTTAGCATTGACAAAGAACAAAACAATTTGAGCTGGTACAACAATAACTAAGAAACAGGGGAGGCGGGTAACCCCTATGTTACAAATTAAAGGGAGAAAGGAGAATTGTTTCTTAGTGAATAATCAATTAGAAAAAGGGGTCTGAGAGATTAAAACTAAGCTTGTATTAAAAATAGATGAAACAGAGTCTAACAGGTCTATACGGAAAGTACACAGCCATGTAATCTGAAAATAGAGACATTTAATGAAGAAGATACAAGATACCAGAAGCATTGTACATAGGACAATGATGCCTCAGTCCCCTTCAAAGTTGGCACCTTGGGACCTCACACAGTTCTCCCAGCATCTCTACCCCTATTCAAAACACTCTGCAAAATCCTTTGTTGGAATCGCCATCAGCTGTCTCATCATATTTACCGGAATCTCATCAATGTTCTAAAATCTCTTCCTTTTCAAAGGTGATTTTAGTTTTGGGAAAAGCCAGAAGTCGAAGGGTGCCAAATCTTTCAACAGATTCTCGATCATCTGTTAAGTGTTTGCGCCACACTTTCATTTGTGCTGCACTCATTGTATTGTCCGCGAAAGCCTTTTGAATCATCTAAATGTTCAAGCTTAATGCAAAATTTGCTGCATGATCGTTGCTCTACTTACTAAGTCATTTTGAATGCGATAGCCACATAGTACACATGCTCACTCGACGGCTTCTTGCGCTGCCCCTGACTAGTACAGTGAAGTCGTCATTGTTCACGCATACGTATTCCAGTCCACTCTCCTTGGCTGCCAGGTTACATCGATGTCAGGCAAGCCGTTCTCGTTATATTAACAATGGCTAAACATATATAATGTTTTGTAGCTGAAACTGTCATGTCCCCACAGTAAGACTGTCCTCTTACAGAGTACCCATTACCAGGGCAGTATTTACCGCGAGGCTAACAAGGCATTTGCCTTGGGCAGCACTTTCCATGGGGTGGCAAAAATCGCCGCCCCCAAATGCCCAGGCTAATGCCTTGTTAGCCTCATTAGCCTTACTCTGCAGCACGTGAGGGAGCTGAGCATGGCGTCACGTATTCATCCGCACATAAAAATGTGGTTAATGGCATCTACTGTCCTGACAGGAAAGGTTGTGCCAAGCAACATTACCATCTTGACAGGAAAAGTTGTGCCGAGCAACATTACCGTCCTGACAGGAAAAGTTGTGCCAAGCAGCAATCATGCAAACCTGGTAATTACTTTTGGGGTCAAAGGTATTGTGCATGGCCAATCAAATCCACAGGTGTTTTTTTGCTGAGCAGCATCCATGCACACCTGGTAATTGACTTTAGAGTCAAAGGCTGGTTACAGCCAATCAGATCCACAGGGGTATTTAAACTCAACTCTCCTCTTGCTCATTGCCCTGTTGTGGTTTCATGCCTATGATATCCGAGAGTGCGTTCCTGATCTTGATTTTCTGGTATTTGACTTTGGCTTTGTTTTGACTTCCCTGTGTGAAAATGTGTGTGTGTTTGTCAGTAAATGTTAGTGTGTGTGTGTGTGTGTGTGTGTGAATGTGTGTGTGTGTGTGTGTCAGTGAATGTGAGTGCATCTGTGTCAGTGAATGTGAGTGTGTGTGTCAGTGAATGTGAGTGTCTGTGTCAGTGAATGTGTGTATGTGGGTGTGTGTGTCTGTCAAAAAGAGAGTGTGTGTATGTCAGTGAATGTGTGTATGTCATTGTGTGAGTGTGTCTGTCAGTGAGTTTGTCTGTCTGTCAGTGAATGTGTGTGTATATATTTCAGTGTGTCTGTGAGTGTCTGTCAGTCAATGAGTGTGTATGTCTGTCAGTGAGTGTCTCTGAGTGTGTGTGTGTTTCTGAGTGATTGTGCGTGTCTGTCAGAAAATGTGTGCGTCTGTCAGTGCTTATGTGTATCTTTCGGTGAGTGTATGTGTCTGTCAGTGTGTGTTTGAATGATTGTATGTGTCTGTCAGATTGTGTCAAATAAGTGAGTGCATGTGTGTGTGTGTATGTATGTCAGTGTATCTGAGGGTGTGTGCTGGTTCCGTGAATGTGTGTATGTCAGTCAAAATGTGTGTTAGTTAACAGGAAGAGGTGTGGCCTTAGCAGGAAGGGGCGGCTAAATTTAAATTAGGGGGGTGCCTGAGAACTGTCATGCCTAGGGCAACACCATTTCAAAATACACCACTGCCCATTACGAGCAGCAGAATGAATGCATTGCTTTTTTAATTTTTCCACTACACTTTGGAAAACAAAGAGTGTTAAGATGAATCGGTTTAGCCAGAGGTGAGTGTAGCGGCCTTATTTAAAACTATTTATAGTCTCGGTAGCCAGCTAAGCCCTCTGTAGCCATGTTACATTTGACAGGCGCTGTTTAGAGGCCTCCTATCAGATATCTGTTCTGTTAGTCTGGCTTAATGAGAATTCTGCTTCTTGTGCTCCTCTGTATGTTCACTCTGACATATGCAAACAATGTCCAACACTGTGATAAAATGCCAACCGAGCTTTTGGAGATTCTACAACTGCAACAGTTCAGATTCTACACTGAGCTGTAATCATTAATTTAAAATTATTAGAGATTTTACAAGCACCCAGACTTCTGAGAAATTTAAGATCAAGGGCTCCGTAACCTGTTCCTCCACACATGTTGTGTACCTACGTACCAGTACCTACGTACCAGTGTATGGGGTGCACAATATGGGGGGAGGACAGAAAGGAAAGCAAAAGTGAGATTTATGGAACACAAGAATAATATCAGAAATAAAATGTTGTCACATTCAGTACCAGTACACTGTAATAGATGCCCACTATTTAATATCAATAATCTAAAATGTCTGGTGATAGAACAGGCCACCCGAGAGAGGAGGTGACCTAATGATTCATCTAAGAAAAAGAGATGGGCATTGGATACATACATTAAAACCATGTAACCAAGAGGTCTGAATGTTGACTTTGATTTGATGTGCTTTTTATAATCCCTTGGATTCACTTCTGTCATTCCTATGTATTTCCCCTTTCCCTTATCCTTTTTTAAAAAATTGATAATTTTTTTTATATTCTATCAATATGAAATTCTTATACATAATTTTGAATATATATTCCCTTTTTTATTTCATATAAAGGTTTTTTCATCTCCTGATTTTATCCATATTTTTATCTTTGGACCACCTTTTATGCTTGCCTAATTTTGTATTATTAATTCTTCTAGATATTGTCTGATATTTTCTGTTTAATGTCATATTTCATCAATATATTTATGTGTATATTCATGTGCACTATTATCCCCTTTGTAATACTTGTTTTTATGTTACATTATGGTTATTATGCTCATTTACGAGCGTTGGAACGAATGCCACAAATTGGAACGCATCGCAAGGCTTGACTCTGATGTCATTACGGCTGGACGCAATATGAGATCGAGGCTTCACCCGTGAACCTGGAAGTGCTGGAGTACCAACACACAGAATACTGCTGAAAGGAAAGGACTTTATTCTGTTCCCTAAAGAAGTTCAAGCTGAATTGAACGAAACGCATATGGCTTCTTATTTTTTTTGTTTCAATTTGACAATTTTTATTTTGTCTTAACCATATCAAACAGGGTACAGAAGAGAAAGGGAGTTCATTCAATGACATGATATACATATCCATATCTTCCAATGGGTACAATTTGGGGGTGGGGGGGTGCATCACTATAAGACAATCGAGCATCATATCGACATTTTAGCAGCTGAACACAGTTCTCACATAGCTGTATCTACAGATCTACAGGTCGGCCCATCAATACACTGATGTGTCTCAATGCGACTAAGCCGCGTTCATGGGATGCTTATACCCACCTCGTGAGAGGGGGGGAACCTTTATAGGTCCATTAGGTAGGTACAGTGCCCGTGACCTTACCAGATCTCCATGTTTGCCAGAGCTCCCAAGTTTTCCGGTAGAGTACAGAAGGAGGGAACAAGGATTTATACGATGTCTCGTAAATCCACTGTTTATGTAGTACCTCTATCAGGGTCTCCTTGTTAGGGAGGAGCGTGGATTTCCACCTTCTCGCTATCAATTGCTGCGCCGTTAAGACGATGTGTAACATCATTTTCTTTACATGTTGGGGTAGCACTCTAGGGAGATCAAGAACTAGGCATGTTAGCGGAGTGAACTCGAGAGGGTGTTGGGTAATATCTTGGATCAAGTCATGGACCTCATTCCAGTAGTTAAGGAGCCGCGGACAACTCCACCAAATGTGATACATCGAACCCTCCTGCGTATGGCATCTCCAACATTGTGAGGAGGTGGAGGGGAATATTTTGTGTAGTCTGGTTGGTACTAGGTACCACCGGTACAGAATTTTATGGTGCTGTTCTATGAGGGCTGATGATTTTAATAATTTGAGTGGGTTTGTGAAAATTGTATCCCAGGCTTTAAGTGGCCCTGGGCAATTTAGGTCGCTCTCCCATTGTCGAGCATATTTAGTGGTGGAAAAATGGTTATAGCTAGTCATGGAGCTGAGGCACATGGAGATCGGTTTACAATGTGGTAATAGTTTAGCCGATAAACACATTTGTTCCCATTCAGTGATCCTATTGGTGACTCTAAGGGTGTCAGGGTGGCGTGTGGCTTCCTTATACAGGTAAGATTTGAGTTGCAAGTATGAGTAGAGCGAGGAGTGTGGGAGCGCAAATTTTTCCCTTAGACTAGGGAAGTCTAGAAGCTTGTCAGCAGCGAAGAGGTGGTAGAGGTGCGTCACCCTTCTTAGGTGCCATGGAGCAGAATTAAATGTAGGGATAATGTAGGGCATGGCCCCGAGGGGGGTCACCAGGGAGAGGCTAGGGGTGCTGCCCAATCTGGGCCTGTATTTATGCCATATCTGGAACAGCAGTAGCAATTGTGTAGGGAGTAGGAGGAGGGTTGGCCTGGCACGTGGAGGTGTCCAAAGCAGGTGAGGGAGTTCATGATTGCCCAAAAGGTCTCGTTCCAATGTAACCCATTGTGGACCAGGGTCGGAGACTATGTGAGGGATGGCTGTGGCCAAAATTGCAGCGTGGTAGTAGGATTGGACGTTTGGCCCCCCAGGAGAAGAGGCTATCCACACTGGGTACATACCGGGTCGCAGGGAGGCCAGGCCCCCTGGTGGGCCGGGCCCGGTCGCAGCCGCGACCCCTGCGACCCCAGTATGTACGCCACTAGTCATGGCTTCTCCCTGCCTATTATTGGTTTTATTTGGGCTCATGTCCTTGGTACTTCTTGCCCTGCCTTAAACTGCTTAACTGTGGACAACATGATATTTCAGATCAGAAAAATTACAAATTACTCTGAAAATAATTAATATAATCTATAACATGGTAAACAAGGCTGAAAAACACCCTACACTTCAATCTTTTTTTTGTTTTTAAAATCTGTATCTATAGAATTTTTAATACATTAAAAACAAGGTTTACTAACAATTGATCGACCGATGATATGACACAATTAAATACAGAATGTATTTCAAACATTATAGGATTAGATCACGTACAAGGGTAAGCAACTCTCTACACTCCAGATGCAAGCAGAATCCTCTTCAAACACAGGAAACAAACCAAGTGCCCCTATCTGATTGTATTCTGATCATCAATACAATGGAAAAAGAAGATTTCTTTAGCAAAGATACTAGCTACATATTTGGCAGAGAAAAGAGGTATAAAGTGGGCCATCTTTGAAATCCTTTTGACCACCATAAGAATTACTGTGTTGCCTTCAGAGGAAGCTCAACAATAAATCAATAGACAAATGAGTCCGGGGTCTTAAGTCCGGGGACTTGACCCCTGGCTTTACCAGGGGTCAAGTCCAGGGGGAAAAAGTGTGGGAACTCACCCAAGATCCACCTCCCTCGGATGCATATATATAGCTGGGTGAAGGGGTGACAGTGTGTGGTGGATGAAATTGATTGGGGATGGGGATATTGGCCAATCAAATTTGTAAAGGGCTTATTTAAACGCAATTTTACTTTTCCGCATTGCCCCGTCGTGGTTTCCCTTAGTGGTTGTCCGAGAGTGTGTTCCTGAGCCTTTATTTCTGGTTATTGACTTTGGCTTTCTTTGACCTCCCTGTATTCTGGTATCCCTGACTTTTGGTTTCTCTTATCGTTGTGTCCCATTCTGTATCCCCGACCTCGGCAAGTATCCTGATTGTTCTTTGGTATGTTAAATCCATTCTAAGGCCCGGTAATACATTACCTTTTAGGTGTGATACATTTCTATGCGCTGGACCAATTAGTAATCCTGACAACAACACAGCGGCACAGGGAGCAGCGACACTGCAAGCCTCTGAACAATGAATACAGAGACAAGCTTTCTGCATCCAGCTCTGCAAGCTTGTCCTTCAATAGAACTACATCAACTAATACACACAATGCAACTCCTATTTGTTTTCCACTTTGGGTGTTAGTGGGGGCCTCATGTTTGAGTTTCGTCTAAGGCCTCACAAAGTCTGAATACAGTGATGTGGTGCACACAAGTAAATTATAATTCTGAAATAACATCAGTGCGCCATGGTAAGGATTCGCAATCCCCAAAATATAGTCAGAAGAAGTAATTAATAGGCATCCTGGTAGGGCAATAAATGATCATAACGACAAAATAAAAAAATACAAAGTTTCGGCCCTCTGGCCTTAATCACATATAGAATAGCATAGAATTAGCACAAAAATAAATTAATGTATGTATAGAGGAATTCCTGCCAAAACATCTGCCTCATTTGAATTTATGATGTGATGAGAGAGCTCAGAAGGAGTTACGGCAAATTGCCATTGAAACTATAAACAAGAACATCAAATTATTTGTCTCAACATATGTGTGATTATTCAACCCTTGTGCTTACTAATCAAATAGTGACAGAAATAGTGAAACAGATAATACCAGGGAGCTGAGAGAAGATATGACAATCTCCATTGTGTATGATCGCCTGCAGTCACGCGGACAGATACTGGGCCAGTAAGTGCATAATGCGGACATAACTGCCAGCAAACAACAGGTTGCCATGGTAACCAGAAAGTGGGGCATCTAGTACAGAGCACAATATATCAAAATGGGAGGGGTATACTGTGAAAGGGGTAGTAATACAGAGACAGGAAGTGAAACCTTTTCATTTATTGCACTACACCGTGATGCCTATCGATGACATATTCTGCAACATTCTTCTGCAAGAAAGCAACCAAAATCTTTTCTTCACTTTGATCTTACTACTGTTTAGTAGATTGCTCCCTAATTTGGTACTCTTAAATATGGGAATCACATGTAAGGGTAGCAAACAACTGAAAGAGTAAAATAAATAAATAATAAAAAAAAGACTTTTCTTCATTTTGATCTGCCTGCAGTTTAGCAGATAGCCCCCTATTTTTCCCCAATGCACATCTTTTTTTCTTCGCACCTTTGAGAAGGTATCGCAACTCTTTAAACTCCAGTATGATAGCTAGGAGCTCTCTGCTACCTATGTCATAATCGTCTTACAGTTAGACAATTTCATAGAGAAGCATGGATGAGATGGCTGATTGTGAGCTGTTCTTTGAGAGAACACAGCACACTCGCCTGAATAAAGTGAATTAAGTTGTCATCAAGGTAAACGATAACACAGAAAGGGAGGAATTTAAGCAATACATTGTTAATTATATCCTGGAACATGGTTGGGGCCTTACATAGTCCGAAGAGCATGACAGTATTTTCTTAGTGCCCATCTCATTTGTTTAAGGCGGTTTTCCATTCATTACCTTCATAGATTCTAACCAGGTTGTAGGATCAATTTTGTTAACACAGGTGAACCTTTGAAGTGCTAAAACAATAATGTGATAACTGGTATAGGGTAAGCATTTCTGATAGTTATATGTCATCCACAATCCAGAACCGCAAGCAAACGCACCTTTCAGCCTCCAACAACAGAACAGGGCACCTAGCCAGAGACAGAATGGGTTTAAATAAACAAAGGTGAAAGCTTATTGGTTCACTTCACTCTTCTGTGTGCTAAAAAGTACAAGAGAGATTAGGAAGAGGCTTCACGTCACAGTGATGTGACGCATCAGGTGCACTTTAAGTTGTATTAAATATAATGCAGGAATAACGTAACTTTGCACAAACACTTGGGGTTGCAAGTGTTTGTGCAGGTGTAGCGTGGTGAGTCAGAATTGATGCTGACGGGAAGGAGATGGGTCTAGCGTGCATGACACAAATTCAGCCGTATAGAAGAAAACTAATTTGTGAAGGTAGTGATAATGAACGTGTAGAAATGAGGCATGATATATTAGGGAGTATGAAATTGGGTTTTCTGGTAAGTGTAGCATGGTTGCATAGTGTAATCTAGAGAGGTAGTCAGACCATGTTGTTGGTAAGACACAATGTTCTATCTGGTATAAAGTCTGAGTTTGGTTGGGAAGAGGTTCTGGCACAGTGCATCAGCAATAATAGTAATTTTTAAAGAGGACTGATGACTCAACACAATGAGGTAAATGGGAAAATTAAATATATTAATCGCTAGAGAGCAAATGATAACACAAATGCAAGACGAATAAAACAGAGGAATGATACAGCAAGCAGGCCTCTTGGACTCTGGCCTACAGCATACAGGGAGCATGGCTTTCAGGATACACAGATGGGGAAAAAAACAGACAACACCAAGCCAGAGGGGACCGTGCCTGTGAGGATGAAATTGCAGTCATATTTTTAACGTATGACTGCAATATATATCAGATATATGAAAAAAACAAACCATCTAAGCCCCCAAAAATGTTTGATCACAAAAATGCATAATCTCAACTTTTGCATTATCTGTGCTATTTGCAATGTGTTCTAAAGCAGGGTTAAGTTGCAATACAGTCAATGTTATAAACATGAAGTCAAAGCTGGCATCTCCCAGTTGGATTATATGTTTTCTTCCCATTGTTTGTTGATAATTATATGGAAGATGGAGAAATGTACGTGTTAGGAGCACTAATTTGAAGCTAAATACAGTGTTTAGCCTACAGGGTCATAGTTTATTCTGTAATGAAGGAACGGCTGAATTTGAGGTAGGACTCATGCACTTAGTGAATTAATATTTGATACCCTTATTTTAAAAAGATAGGTATCTATTTTGTGGTTTCTGCTAATTACCATTAATGCTTAATTATCTTTTAACATACATTCAGCACAAACACAAGCCAAGTCGTTGCCTGAGGCTGCTCCTTTAATGAAACTACTAGAAGGCAAACGATAACGTAGTGTGGTGGCTGAGATCCATGAAACAGGTTATCTTAATGTTAAATGACTTTGTTCTCTTCTCTGTTGCCTACATTCAGTTTTCTGCAAGCATTTCTTTCACATAATTGTTTTTGGTACACAAAGCGCAGCCGACTTTGACCATGTAAATCATAAATCAAATAACACAATTCACAATTACAACGTTTTAGGCCAATGCTTATGGACATCCATATTCACTGAGCTTTTCCCAACCAGTTCCAAACTAATCCCAAAAATATGTTGTATTGAATCATACAGTGCATAGTGCGACCAATAACCCAAAAGTTTGGCTGTCAGGTTGGCCCTGAAGACAGTTTGATATACCTTTTGGCACCCAAGAGGTTCTTTTCTGTTTATTTTAAATAGGGCTAAACTGCAAATCATACAATGAGTTGCAAAAATTGTAATTAGTAGCACACGAGAAGCAAAAGCCACATCTTATATGATATATGATATGATACTGATTTATGAAAAGTAGGTACCATATTTTTGGCTCCACAAGACACACCTGACCATAAGACGCACCTAGTTTTTATAGTAGGAAAACAAGAAAAAAAAGTGTTCCTTACCACCCACTCCCCTCCCCTGTCGCATTCAGTTCTTTTCTCCCCCCTCCCCTGTCCCATGGAATTCCTTACCACCCACTCCCCTGTCCCATAGTGTTCTTTACTCCCCCCTCCCCTGTCCCATAAAGTTCCTTACCACCCACTCCCCTCCCCTGTCCCATAGTGTTCTTCCCTCCTTCCCCTGTCCCATAGTGTTCCTTACCACCCATTCCCCTCCTCTGTCCCATAGTGTTCCTAACCACCCCTCCCCTCCCCTGTCCCATACTGTTCTTTCCTCCCCCCCATCCCATAGAATTTTACCCCTGTCCCATAGTGTTCCTTACCACCCATTCCCCTCCCCTGTCCCAAAGTGTTCCTTACCACCCACTCCCCTCCCCTGTCCCATGATGTTCTTCAACCCACCCCCCCATCCTATAGTGTTCCTTACCACCCCTCCCCCCGTCCCTTAGTGCCCCTCTCCCCCCTTGGACCCGGTAAGGGTACCTTTCTGGTAGCGTGGCTGAGCGGAGCAGTGCACACCGCGGTACAGGAGATTCAGTCTCCTGTACCCAGCCGGACTGAAAGGAAGTGCTCTCTCAGTGAGCACTTCCTTTCACTCCAGCCGGGTAAGGGAAACAGAAGTTCCTGTACTTCGGTGCGCACACATTCGCTCCATAAGACGCACAGATATTTCCCTCAGTTTTGAGGAGAAAAAAGTGTGTCTTATAGAGCGAAAAATACGGTAATATCGATAGTTACCATAATGGTGAAAAATACTGTAGCAATATTGCTTAGAATAATATCTGCCTCCTAGAGTGATGCCTTAAACCTGTTGCAGGTAAAGGGGGAATGGTACAATAAACAAAAAAAGAGGAGAAGCTCGGGAATACAAAAAGGAAAGGGAAGGAGGTTGTAAAAAGAAAGGTAAATGGGGGAAGGTGTACTAGTGTTTGTGAACTACATTGTCTATGATGCATTGTCAGTATTGCTGAAGTCATTATGGAACAAGGAGGATATGGGTAAAGTGCCGAGCAATGAGACTGGGATAGGATGATTCTTCAGCACCAGATTTTCGGTAAATATTTTAGCATCTCTATCATCTTTATTTGTAACATTGATAGTTATATATAAATAGTGTCACGTTCACTTTCACAGATGTGAGTTTTGGGCAGGTGTGTTTTTTTTTTTGTTTTTTTTTTAAACCATTATTCCATCCGTTGTGCATGTCCACCTTTTCAGTAGTGTGCCAAAAAAGTTTCCAACACTTTTTATTGCTCATTCAGATTTATTTCTTTTACTGATGTCTGTGCCATGCATTACATTTGTAAAATAAGACAAAAGAGTAATATTAGTAAGAACAAAAGGAGCATTTACCACTTTATGGGTTTTTATTCATTAAACAAAAAGGAAAAATATGAAAACTGCTTACATGTCACACAAACACCCCCAATCTGACAGTGGAGAAAAAAATAGTTAGAAAGCAAACTCACACATTTGTGCCTCTTTTATAATACATTTAATGCAACAAATATGTGAATAAAAAATGAAAAAAAAATGAGGAAAAATAATAACAGAAGAAATACACTAAGGAATTATTTAAAACAAATAGGAAATGCGCCAGAAAAGACAATTTTTTTACTTTACACATTAATAGATTCTACAGAACAGATAAACACTAAAATATTTAGTCTGTTATAAGCATATATCAAATAATTAAACAATAACGATTTTTGGATTAACATATTCATCTATTTATGTACTGACAAAAGTATATATACAACGCTGCGGTCATCTAGTGATTACAGTACCCAACAGTCTTGTCCTTCACACAGGATATGCTCATACGCTGCTCCACCAGTTTTATCTTTCCATGAACCATGTCAACTTTGATGCACATGGCTGTGTTCATTGTCAGGATACAAGTCAGCTTCCAACGAAACAAAGAATGGATGAAGATGGTAAAGGTGATGTTTGAAAGTTAGATGCAAAGCCAACAATTGTCCTTGTAATCTGCCAGATACATTGATATTGAAGTTGGTTTTCCAATCTGGAACATAATTTCACTGCAGTCCAGAGAGTTCCTGTTTCTTTTATGCCTCTGCACTACCTGTTATTTTATGTTCCATTAGTAATTTGACTTATTCCTTAACAGACTCCCAGTCTGGCTTTAATCTTTTAAGATTGAGACAAGTGCAGATCTGAGTACCTTCTGTCTGTGTTACCTCTCTGACCCCTGTCTGCTGGGACAGTTCTGGCGACTGATCCATCTTGCTCCTAACTGGGTTACTACACCTCTCTGTATTCTTCTATTGGTTCCCAGACTGTTCCTTACTTCATTTCGAGCCTGATTCCTCTTTTTCAGAATTATCTATTTGTGCAAACAGGCAGCCTGATTATGTTAAAAAACAATAATGAGCTAGCACTCTTCTGAACCACGGTGCAGGTATCGAGGTCACCCACTTCAAACAACCTCCAGAAAATAAAAAGAATTAAGAAATGATACCTCACTCAAATATATGAGAAAATCTCAATTAAACTTTTTTTTTATTTCTTTATAAATACACATATATTGCCTTAAAATTGGAAAGTGCAAAAGCTGATTTTCTCTGACGTATTAAACAGAGTACTATATACTATATATTGAAAGTGCAATGCTCCTATATCTTCAACCCACACCAAGTGAGTGCAAACATCATGGAAACAAAGTATAAAGTAGGTGCAATCAATCACACTCCAAGCAGATATCCTCTCATGGGGTTTCAATGCATGTCATTAGCAGCCTAGCGACCAGGATATATACAGCAAAACACATCTTAAGTCCCTAGATAAATAAATAAGAGAGTGACTACTGCATATGAATGATATGCAGGAGCCTCACAAAAGGTTACTGAAGAAATCTCAAATAGGGGGTAACCCTTAGTGATCAATATAGAAGCAAAAAATAGTTAGAGAAACCCAGCAGAGTGGAAGTTTCACTACGAGATTACTATAAATGGGTAGAAGCCACTTCATTAGGATAAAAACATAGAACTTTATTAGCTAAGATTAAAAAGGAAAAAACATGTCTACAAACGAGAACAAACTAGTGTGGCTAGTGGGCTGAAAATATTGTAACAACAGATATTCTTCGACAGAAAAAGGGGATTAACCACTGATAGATATAAGGTCAGTAAAGAACTAGTTAATGCATTTAGATCACATAGAAGAGGAGTGTCAGAAAACTGGACACTCTTTGTCTAGGCAACGTTGCCACAATATATCAGATAGATTGTTACAAAGTATTATTTAAGAGCACTTGCTTAGGAGAGGTATCCATCTAATTATGCCATTATGGCTCAAGCGTTTTTATTAAACGTGTATATCTTTTATATGACTGCATCTATACTTACTCCCTGTCTACTACCACGAGTAAATTGATTATTTAATTTCAATCTCTCCTAAGCAAGAGCTCTTAAATAATACTTTGTCCCTAAATTATCAAGAACAGCTTAGGTGATTTATCCATGTTACTTAGGTATTGCCCCACTGTATATAGTGGCTGCAATATTCCTCCAGGAAAACATATAAAGAAACAATATATATTCAAAATAAAGAAAAAAAGGGAAAATTTTTTGAAAAATAATGTGCACAAACTTAGAAAAAAAGTCCCCATCTAAATCAACAATTCTCCATTGGCAATATAAAGGCAAGATCTCACCAAGTCCTTCCCAGGTTACTATGTTGTGTCATAAAGGACCACTCTAGGCACCGAGACCACTTCAGCTTAATGAAGTGGTCTGGGTGCTAGGTCCCTCTAGGAGTAACCTTTTTTTTATAAACATAGCAGTTTCAGAGAAACTGCTATGTTTATAATAGGGTTAATCCAGCCTCCAAATCCTCTAGTGGCTGTCTCATTGACAGCCGCTAAAGGCGTTTGCGTGCTTCTCACTGTGAAAATCACAGTGAGAAGACGCAAGCGTCCATAGGAAAGCATTGTAAATGCTTTCCTATGAGACCGGCTGAATGCGCGCGCAGCTCCTGCTGCGCGTGCATATTCAGCCGAAGGGGAGGAGAGGAGGAGGAAAGGAGGAGGAGAGGAGGAGGAGAGCTCCCCGCCCAGCGCTGGAAAAAAAGTAAGTTTAACCACTTTCCTCTCCCCAGAGCCGGGTGGGAGGGGGACCCTTAGGGTGGGGGCACCCTCAGGGCACTATAGTGCCAGTAAAACAAGTATGTTTTCCTGGCACTATAGTGGTCCTATAAGAATAAGTCAAATTAAAATGTCCTGCAAATGGATGCTTCTCTCCTGGATGATGCAGAGTTGTAGGCAGTGTCTTTATCCTGTACCTTCTAATCTTCCTGGGCTGCATGCTTGGGAGAATCTCCTTTCAAAGGCCCTGGATTATGCCTGATTATGTTGCTCCAGACATCTGAAATATAGCTAATACCTATTTAGCTTTTCACTCATGTTGGATGTGTTGGCCATGAGTAAAGTCTTGACCACCACCATAATTCTCAATCCCACCACTTAACCTCCTTCTTCAGCATAGCTCATGCAATTATCTTACTACTCCAGCACCCTATAGGTTAAGTTCATCATATGGTATGTGTTTAGCAGTATTACAAAAGCTGCCTTTGTCTAATCAATCATAAAAAAAAAACATTGTTTTCTATTTCTCTTCTATTTCTTTGATGTATCTCCAAGTTGACAATTTTATAATATAACTATTAGCTGACATAAGGATCGACCAAGCTTGATTGGTTTAGACAGTGCTAGAGGCAGTAAAGCTATCTGCCTCCTCTCTCAATGTATTTATACTTATTAAAATAATGATAATCTTAATTATCTGGTGCTTCTCTCCCAAAGGAACTCAAATCGCTTTACAATTATACAATAGAGCGAAGAATTAGAATTATAAAGCATACTTAAGCACAGGATAAGAATATGAAATGAACATTGCTAAGAGTGAAAGACAAGCACTGAGGAGGATGAACATTAATCAAACGCACCAGTAGACAGATGAATTTGGAGCAGATTTTTTTTTTTTTTTTTTTTAATTTCAGCAAAGAATACTCTCCAACTGAGCATCGTAAAATGGTCCAGGGCAAGAACTATAGGTATAAACTGATGGGTAAAACAAAGTGGAATTTAATAATTAAAACTTGAATTTTAAAGACCTCAGAACTTACTTGCAAAATGTATTGGAAAGTAACAGAGGTAGAAAGAATCTTACACTCATATACAACACATTTTCACAGTTCTGGTATAGACCTATACTAAATACAACAAATGGACTTAAATGTGGTAACCCTCCCATTGCAATAGATGGGCATATTTCTCTAGTGCAGAATCTAGCCCATTGTATGCTTTGCTTACTTTACAGGACATTACACTTATTGCTGTTTTTGTTATACCCAACATTTCTAAGTCAAAGAAACCTAACTAATTGGGTATTATTTAATTTTGGAATTATGAGATTGCTCCATATATGGAACAATTGGATTTATTCTCAACTTATTAATGGAATTTAAAACTAGTCTGTCCCTACACATTCCTTAATGACCAACCAGGCTCATAGGTGCATATATATAATATCTCTAAATTAAAAAATTGGACAAATTGTTCCAATTGGACATACAGTACATACAGTTTTTTTTTTGTTTTTTTTCAATGATTATCATCTTTTTTTATATGGCATCTCTACAGTCTACTGTATAAATAATACACATTTCCTGCCAGTTAAAGGGACACTTTAGAGACTATAACTACTAAAGTGCACTGACTCCACCCCCTGGTTCTGTATCAAACTATCATTGAATTTGGCTCAAACCAAAGGACACCAGGTGCCCAAAACACTACCTCTAGGGCCTAAGGTTTGACTAAATTGGCAAATTATTCCAATGAAACTAGTATGACCCAACGTTTGCAATTAATTTTAAATTTCTGACAAGTTAGACTTCTGACATATTAAACCATGAAAGTAAACGAAAATAAACATGTTGTTCCTTTTGCCTTCAATAAAAAATATGCATGTAGTAATTCAAATCTATGTACATTAAAATATCTCCCAATTAATCTCAATGCCGCTACAAACAGTAATTACAAAGGAGATGTGGTATGTATTAACATTTATACATGCAGTCAGGACATACGTTAATGGAATTGGAAGTATATATTTTTTTAGAGGTAAAATATGTAAATTAATAAAAACTTCTTTATTTCTATTGAGGTGCTCTGGCACTTTTTCAGACAGATTATATTTGAGAGAAGAACCCTGTAACGAGCATGCAATTATTTATTTATTTGCATTGTTAGAAGTTGGAAACAAAGTTGCAGTGTACATTTTGATATTTTTTTTCCTGTCATTATTAATGGACTTATTTGCGCTTCAGTAACTGGAAATTCTCTTTGCAAGATTCCACTTATGATAAACAGATCTCATTACTCAAGAAAAAAAAGACATCCTGCTCTGCCTCTTGCTTCCTTTTTGTATAGTAATTTGCATTATTCTCAGAGAGAATGAATTCTATTAGCAATTGAATAAGTGAAAAAGTTATTTTACTTCCTTATAAAATAAAGCAAACACCAGTATGCAAATTGATTATTCAAAAGCTGCCGTATGATCCAGTTTATAGGTCATATTTAATTTGAAAGCAGAACTCTCTCTTTTCTTCATAGATGTTTAATAGTGGCCCTTGCCTTTATACAGGTACTTTGGTAGGCATTAAATCCTTTATACTCTTGTTTAGGCTTGCTCGTGTGTATGTTATTCATATTCTTAAAGGATCACAATAGGGTCAGGAACACAAACATGTATTCCTGACCCTATAGTGTTAAAACCATCATCTAGCCCCCCTCATGCCTCCATAAATATAGCAAAATCTTCCTGTATTCAAGCTTGAAGCTGTAACTCTGCATGCTGTTTGCCTAAAAAAAACAACAACAAAAACAAGCAGTCTGCTGACATCATCAGAAGTGGTAACCTGATCCAATCACAATGCTTCCCCATAGGATTGGCTGAGACCTGAGACTGACAAAGAGGCAGATCAGGGGCAGAGCCAGCATGATTCAAAAACAGCCCTGGCCAATCAGCATCTCCTCATAGAGATGAATTGAATCAATGAATCTCTATGAGGAAAGTGCAGTGTCTGCATGCAGAGGGAGGAGACACTGAATGTTTGGATAAATTTTAGGCAGCCATGATCCAGGAAGGATCTCTAACAGCCATCTGAGGAGTGGCCAGTGAAGTTATCACTAGGCTGTAATGTAAACGCTGCATTTTCTCTGAAAAGACAGTGTTTACAGCAAAAAGCCTGAAGGTAATGATTCTACACACCAGAATAAACTCAATAGGCTGTAGTTGTTCTGGTGACTATAGTGTCCCTTTAATGTCGTCAGTTTAAAAATCTTATAGATTCCCACATAATGATATACAGAACTTTTAGATTCATGATTTATTGCATGCAGATCCAGCTAATGGTATCCTGTAGTATATCCTGTAGATCATTTAGATTTATGATGGTGAGCTATAATACTATCCTAGATCTTTTAGATCCCTGTCTTGGTGGTACATTGATCGATTAGATCCCTGTGTTAGTGGTGGTTGTCATTTTTTGATTGCTTTGATCGTAGTGTTGCTAGTGCGTTGATTGTTTAGATCTATGAGTTGGTGGTCTGTTGATCATTTAGATCCCGTGTCATAGGTCTATACATCGTTTACATTCCTGATTTGGTGTTTGGCAGGTCTTTTAGACTGAACCAAAGAAAGGAAATATCAGCACTCATGATAAAGGTGAGTATAAAGCCTTCTTTACTGAAAAATCAACATTTGGAAAAAACAAAAAACTGTGTTATATTATATTCACGGGTTGGTGGTTGGTAGATCTTCTACATTCTTGGGATGGTAATCCTAAAATCTTTTAGAAGTATATGTTGTTTTATAACACTCAAATTTGAGTTCGGAGTTGAGGACAAACTCATTGCACAGTAATCTATATAACCACCACAGATAGCAGTTCCAGAGCCACAGCCCTGGAACTGTCACTGTTACAGCTTATATCCAGGATGTTGGCTGCCGGTTATAATAGGCTTTCAAAACAAAACCTCACAGTACTACACAATGTTACAGTGAAAGGTTTCACGTATCATGCTCCACTCTCCTTTACATTACACAACCTTTAGGTGTAAATTATATGTAATTAACAATCAGTGGTGGCCTTAGGCTTTGCTAGGCCTTAGGCAAAACTCAAACATGAGGCCCCCCGTAACATCATTAGTGAAGGAAATAGGTGTGTTTGTATAAGGAGCGATAGATATATTAAATTGCAGGCTTGCAGCGTTGGATACAGAGAGTTAGTCTCTGTTTTCATCTTTAGAGGCTTGCATTGTCACGGCTCTATATGCTGCTGTGTTGTGAGCTCTCCCACTGTAGTTATGGCATAATTTGCAATAAACAAATTCAATTTGCCATTATGCTAGTGTTTAACCCCTTAAGGGCCGTGGACATATGAGGTACGTCCGACAAAAAACGGTCCTTAAGGACCGCGGACGTACCTCATATGTCCTCAGTAAATTTGAGGGCTGGAAGCGATCGTGATCTTGATATTGAGGCGTCGTGTAAAACCCCCCACACTGCCAGGCACATGAGTGATTGCTCCTGGTCGAGGCACTCAGTTAAAAAAAAAAAAAAAAATTATTGATAAAAAAAAAATTTAAATGAACCCCTTTCCTCCCTCCCTCTCCCTCCCCATGTACTTACCGATTGCTGCCATTGCTGGCGATTGGACTGCTTCTGAGGGGGACTATCTGGGTTAAGCCCAGACAGTCCCCCTCTCCAATTAGGACCCCCAGGAGCCACGTGAGTGCTCTAAAATAGCAGTCACATGGCCCCCATAGGTGTTCACAGTGCTGCCAGCAGGGGGACTGCTGAAACTGACAGTTAATAAAAGTAAAAACGTCATACTAAGTGTATTTTTTATTAATATATACATATATTAATATAAAAATAAACTTAGAGCTAAGCCCAGACAGTCCCCTCTCTCCAATTTAGGACCCCCAGGGGCCATGTGAGTGTTTTAAATAGTAGAACATATCGCTACGATGAAATCACCAGTAAAAGTGCTGTTTTGAAAAGAAAATTGAAAAAAAAAAATGGTTTGGAAATAGCAAAGTGCTACTTGTACTTATAGCCCTATAACTTTCCAAAAAAAGCTAAGAATATGTTAACATTTCTAAACTCAGGACAAAATTTAGAAGCTATTTACCATGGGTGTTTTTTGGCGGTTGTAGATGCGCAACAGATTTTGGGGGTCAAAGTTTGAAAAAGTGTGTTTTTTAAATTTTTTCATCATATTTTATAATTAATCTTATAGTAAATGTTATGATATGATGAAAATAATTATATCTTTAGAAATCCCATTTAATGGCGAGAAAAACGGTATATAATATTCATGGGTACAGTAAATGAGTAAAAGGAAAATTACATCTAAACACAAACACCGCAGAAATGTAAAAACAGCCCTGGTCCTTAACGGTAAGAAAATTGAAAAACGGTCTGGTCACTAAGAGGTTAAACACGATTGCGGGGTATTATTGTAAAGCATGGCAGTCGTGTATACATAAATGCCAGTGTGAAGGGGTTATTTAAAACAAAAACAAAAAATGAAAAAAATGATTTACCAAATAATAAAGTTACAGATAAGAAAACAATGTCATAGACATTTTCCCCACATATTCTATAATCCTTTACATGTATATTATTATATATGTGATTTCTCATGTATTGTATTTGTATGCATAGAATATGTGTGTGGCTTGCAACTTTACCTTTGCATTGCCCATACCATACCACTTATGCATGCACACATTTACAAACTAATACACAAATACAGATACACACTGATACATGCACATGCATACACACAAACACACTGATGCACAGAGACACAAATATTGACCAATGCAGACATACAGTCACGATGTGTTTTTATCTGGCTGTGTGTATTTCTTAGTGTGTCTGGCATTGTTTACCTGTGTATGTGTCTGACAGTGAGTATACCTGTATGTGAATGTATGTTTATGTGAGCATGTGTATGTTTGTGGGGTAGCTGTTTGCTGTGTTTTGTGTATGTGGCGGGCTAACTGTGGTCTTTGTGCACTTTGTTCATGCTGTGATCCTTGTCAGCAGGTAGCACGGTCCTCTAGGGCAAAAACATGCACAGTCCTTGTAATTGCAAATACTCCAGGCACTTTATTTGTAAGTTCACACAGGATACAGCAGTAAATGAAAACAAATGTAACAGAAAACCCTATAAACAAAAACCTAGCTCGTCTGAGCACTAACTGACATTAGGTTCCCTATCTCTGAGGGTTAAACTAAACAAAACAATATTGCACCAACCTTATTAGAGAGCAACACTCTGCTAGCTAGCCTGTTGCTTTCCTTTCTGCACTCCCAGTGCTCCAAGCCAGCCTTGCCCTGACTGCTTTGCTTTCTGCACTCCCAGTGCTCCAAGCCAGCCTTGCCCTGACTGCTTTCCTTTCTGCACTCCCAGTGCCTAGTCTCCTTGACTCTATCTGGAGAGAACAGCCTCTCTCTCCTACCTGCTTCCTGGGAGGAAGCCAGCAATCCCTCTCTTTCACCTGCCTAGCAGGGAGGAGTTTATTTCCACTGCAATAGCTCATTAACTGCAGCTGAGCAGTGGGTTGGAGACGGTCCAAAAAACCCTGGCCTGGATCTATGTCTCCCCAGAAAACCACTAAACTGTGGAGTGGAGCATTGGCCCACCCTTCTCTCCAAATGCTCCACCCCAGGGGCCCATAACTAAACAATGCTTTGTGTAACACACACAAACTACACATACTCCCCCTGGGGTTAGAAGGCCTATCTGCCTTCACTTTATCACAATGCCTAAGTTATGTTTTATGACTTTGTGTGTATGATGATTGTCTTCAGGGGTGAGTAAAGGGGTAACTGAGGCAGTGTGAGTGTGACAGGGCGAGGGGCTGAATGAGACATTGTTGTGGGTTGAGTGTGACAGAATGATGGAGGGCAAGTGTGACATGGTTTAAGGAGGGAGTGTTATAATGTGAGGGGAGATAAGTACAACAGGATTAAATTGTTAATATGACAGGGTGAATGGGAATGTGGCATGGTTGGGGACGTGAGCATTACAGGCAGGGCCGGCCTTAGGGGTGTGCGAGCTGTGCGGCCACACAGGGCGCCATGGAGCCATGGAGCAGGGGGGGACAGCTCACACATGGCCAGCCAGGATTAAAAAAATGTGGCGGTGCAGAGCTTACCGTGTGACGGGGCGGACCGAAACTGACGGCAGGGGCGGAGCTAAAAGTGCCGGTTAACTGATGCAGGGGAAGGAAGAAGGAGTCCCTGCTTCCCCAACAAACAGTCTCCAGGAGCTGCACTGCCTCCACAATGAACAGAGGTAACTATGTGTGATTTTCAGTGTGAGTGTGTCAAACTGTCTGTGTGTATGACTGTCTGCCTGTGTGTGTATGTGTGTGTGACTGCCTGTGTGTGTGTGTCTGTGTGTGTGTGTGTATGACTGTCTGCCTGTGTGTGTGTCTGTGCCTGTGTGTGTGTGTGTGTGTATGACTGTCTGCCTGTGTGTGTGTCTGTGTGACTGACTGTGTGTGTGTGTGTTTGTATGACTGTCTGCCTGTGTGTATGTGTGTGGATGTCTGTGTGTGTTTGGCTGTCAGCGTGTGTGTGTGTGTGGCTGTCTGCCTGTGTGTATGTGTGTGTGTGTTTCTGCCTGATCCTGTGTATTTGACTATCTGCTTGCGACTATGTGCATGTGGTGGATTTGACAGTAAATGTACACCTGCATTCACACACAGGCCTAAATGCATGTTTTTATCTTAATTAAATAACCATCACACATAGCCAATAAACCATCACATACAGCCAATATCACACACTGTTAATACACCCATTACAAATATCACACACAGCCAACACATAGCATACATATCACACACAGTCATCACACTTATCACACACACAGACAACACAAACATTACATCATACATAGATGATGTGGGGGGGCAATGGGGGGCGCTGTGAAGATTTTTCGCACAGGGCGCCTAAAGGCCTAAGGTCGGCCCTGATTACAGGGTTGGGGTGACTGTGACAATGTTAGAGGAGTGAGTGTAATAGGGCAAGGGAATGTGAATATGACAGGATTAAGTGGGTTAATTGACAGGGTATGTGTGGCAGAGTGAGGGGGGTGAGTGTGACACGATTAGAGATGTTAATGCAACAAGGTGAGTGTGGCAGGGTTGGGGTGAGTGTGGGGTGAGTTGGAGGAGGGAGTTTGACAGTGAGAGAAAATGTGAGTTTGACAACATCAGGGAGGTTAATGTGTTAGGGTGAGTTTGGCAGAGCAGGGAGATGAGTGTGGTTTGGTTGGAGGGGGTGAGTGTGACAGTGTCAGGAGGGTTTAATGTGAGTGTGGCAGGGTTAAGGGGATGACAGTGTGTGGAATGGTGGAGACAGTGTGTCAAGGGAGGTGACAGTGTGTGTGTTCATGGAGGGAATGACAGAGTATGAAAGGGGATGACAGAGTGTGTGGAGGTGGATGACAGAATGTGTGGAGGAGGGTGACAGTGTGTGTGAAAGAAGATGAGAGAGTGTGGAGGGGTGACTGGTGGCAGAGTGAGGGAGTGGCAGAGTGAGGGAGGGGGTGACAGGTGACAGAATGAGGGAGGGGTGACAGAATGTGGGAAGGGGTGACCGTGTTGGAGGGGGTGACAGGTGTTAGAGTGAGGGGGTGAAAGGTGGCAGAGCGTGGAAAGTGGTGACAGGTGGCAGTGTGGGGAAAGGAGGAGGTGACAGTTGGCAGTGTTGGAGGGGTGACAGAGGGCAGGGTTCAGGAGTGACAGGTGGCAGAGAGTGACATAGTTAGGGGGTGACAGGTGGCAGTTGGGGGTGACATTGGACAGAGTGAAGGGGTGACAGGTGGCAGAGGGTGACAGAGTTGGGGTGTGACATTAGTGTGGGAGGGGATGACAGGGGTCAGAGTGAGGGGGTGACAGGTGGCAGAGTGAAGGAAGGAGGAGATGACAGGTGGCAGAGTGGGGGAAGGAGTGACATCGGCCAGAGTGAGGGGGAGACAGGTGGCAGAGTCAGGAGTGATAGGTGGCAGAGAGTGACATAGTTAGGGGGTGACAGGTGGCAGTTGGGGGTGACATTGGACAGAGTGAAGGGGTGACAGGAGGCAGAGTGTGGGAAGGGGTGACAGGTGGCAGAGGGTGACAGAGTTGGGGGGTGACATTAGTGTGGGAGGGAATGACAGGTGGCAGAGTGAAGGAAGGAGGATATGACAGGTGGCAGAGTGGGGGAAGGACTGACATGGGCCAGAGTGAGGGGGAGACAGGTGGCAGAGTTAAGGGGGTCGTGAGACTCCGCTGGGTGTGAGCTGCAGACTGATGACTGGCTCTCTGGGCAGATGGGAGGGGCCTCGCACCCAGCGGCACACAGAGCAAGTCGCCGGGCTCCCTCCCGATGTCAAGTCCTCATGACCAAGGACCCAACAAATCACTTTGCCCTTAGATGAATTAGGCGGCCGCGAGGACCCAGCCAGAGCGAGGCCATAGGTGGCCACGTAAATTGCCTAATTAGAGAGCCACCTCTGTCACTCATCAAAAGCAATTTAGTGGCACAATGTCACAATATCTAATGAACAGCCTAAAGTGATAAACAAAAGTATTCATCTTCAAATATTTATCATATTTAATATTCTGTTTTGAACCTCACTGTTGACATTGCTGGAAAGGATTCTGTGAAGAAAATGGACTTTTAAATGACATTTTCTTCTTTATTCTGTATTTTTCCTGTGTACTACCTGTATAGTGAATGTATCCGTTCGTTAGTTTGAAACTACCGAACGCCGACCACCCTCCTGGCTTGTTAACTACAAAGGAACCAGCTATTAAGTGCTCCCTGGGCAGCTGCTGTTCGTATAGCCGAACGCCACGTGGAATAGAAAACGGCGGCCATCTTGTTCGCACGAGGGGAGTCAGCGGGACTTGGTCGTCGAGTGTCTGGAACTAAATTCGGACACTCGACTTCGCGAACCACCGCTGAAACTACCGAACGCCGGCTTCTTGTATTTCCCGAACAGCCAGGGAAGCGTCGTTCGGTAGTTCTATGCGAACAGACAAGGGGAGCAATCGCTGCTATGAGCCAGGGGGATCCATTCAGGACTTTTGTTCGTTTTTTGTGTATTGGTGAATTGACCGACTGCACACGCTCAATTCATGGAACTGGTTTGGGCAGGAGCCGCATGTGTGGTCGGTAAAAGGGACCCTCCACACTTTTTCAGAACCCCTGAACCGATCTGGGTGAAATTTGGATATGTTTGTCCCCCAGATCGGGGCTATCAGGGGATATGTAATTTGTGGGGATATCTTGTGGGGAAAGGGGTGTTCTGAGTTTTGGGGAAATTGTGTGCTCTCTGCCTGGAGATAATTGGTTTAGTCCTTAACTTATCTCAATATCTCCCAGGCAGAGAGGAGACATGTATAACTGTAATTCTGTACGTTGATTGGCTATTGTTTTTGTTTGCTGTGGGAGGTCCTCTTGCAGGAGGATTTCTCATAAAAGCCTGTGTGTGTCAAAAAAAATTAATTCCTGTTACACCCTTCATGAAGTCTAGGCTCATGTTTGGGGGATATTCTACTTGTTGGGAAGAATCACCTTGGAACTGCATTTCATCTACCTTATTCCTCTACTCCCTGCTGCAGCTATAATCACTCATGCTCAGTTGTTGGGAAAAGGAACAGAAGACTGCAGCACCATAACCACTGCAGGTCTTAACAGATTCTATAGGCACCCAGACCACTTCATCTCAATGCCATCCGCCAACCGCCATCCCTCCTCCCCCCCCCACACACACACACCTGCTTTTAACCCTACAGCTGAAAACATTGCCGTTCAAACAGGATTAGCCTGCCTCTAGAGTTGCTTCCTCTGAAATAATAGATTAAAATCACTTGATAAGCCACTTGAAAAGGGCCTTTATTTGGTGAAACGCATTGTGGATTGTATTTGTTCTGTTTTTAACCTTTTCCTAATTTTCAATAAAAACTGTTATTCATTAATCTTTTAGACCAGTTATTTTTTTTTTACATTTTATTATTATTATTTTTATCTTCATCTTTTACTGGCATACCCTGAACCACAAAAAAATGGATCTTCACAATCTGATCCTTGTGTTGATTGTACCATCCATGCTGTCAAAACAGAGCAATTTTACTGTTCCAAAAATAGTACGTGTCCATCTATTTTCATATGTACTTGCATATATAGAGCACTATATACTGTTTCTTTTAATTCCATATATGCAAGCACAGTTAAAGAAACTGTTAACCAGTCATATCCGTAAATGGGGATATCACCACTTACAGTCAGGTCCATAAATATTGGGACGTCGACACAATTCTAATCCTTTTGGCTTTATACACCAACACAATGGGTTTGAAATGAAACAAACAAGATGTGCTTTAACTGCAGACTTTCAGCTTTAATTTGAGGGTATTTACATCCAAATCAGGTGAACGGTGTAGGAATTACAACAGTTTGTATATGTGCCTCCCACTTTTTAAGGGACCAAAAGTAATAGGACAGATTAACAGTCATAAATCAAACTTTCACTTTTTAATACATGGTTGCAAATCCTTTGCAGTCAATTAAAGCCTGAAGTCTGGAACACATAGACATCACCAGATGCTGGGTTTTATCCCTGGTGATGCTCTGGCAGGCCTCTACTGCAACTGTCTTCAGTTCCTGCTTGTTCTTGGGGCATTTTCCCTTCAGTTTTGTCTTCATCAAGTGAAATGCATGCTCAATCGGATTCAGGTCAGGTGATTGACTTGGCCATTGCATAACATTCCACTTCTTTCCCTTAAAAAACTCTTTGGTTGCTTTTGCAGTATGCTTCGGGTCATTGTCCATCTGCACTGTGAAACGCCGTCCAATGAGTTCTGAAGCATTTGGCTGAATATGAGCAGATAATATTGCCCGTAACACTTCAGAATTCATCCTGCTGCTTTTGTCAGCAGTCACATCATCAATAAATACAAGAGAACCAGTTCCATTGGTAGCCATACATGTCCACGCCATGACACTACCACTACCATGCTTCTCTGATGAGGTGGTATGCTTTGGATCATGAGCAGTTCCTTTCCTTCTCCATACTCTTCTTTTCCCATCACTCTGGTACAAGTTGATCTTGGTCTCATCTGTCCATAGGATGTTGTTCCAGAACTGTGAAGGCTTTTTTAGATGTTGTTTGGCAAACTCTAATCTGGCCTTCCTGTGGTTTACATCTTGTGGTAAACCCTCTGTATTCACTCTGGTGAAGTCTTCTCTTGATTGTTGACTTTGACACACATACACCTACCTCCTGGAGAGTGTTCTTGATCTGGTCAACTGTTGTGAAGGGTGTTTTCTTCACCAGGGAAAGAATTCTTCGGTCATCCACCACAGTTGTTTTCTGTGGTCTTCCGGGCCTTTTGGTGTTGCTGAGTTCACCAGTGCATTCTTTCTTTGTAACGATGTTCCAAACAGTTGATTTGGCCACACCTAATGTTTTTGCTATCTCTCTGATAGGTTTGTTTTGTTTTTTCAGCCTAATCATGGCTTGCTTCACTGATAGCGACAGCTCTTTGGATCTCATATTGAGAGTTGACAGCAACAGATTCCAAATGCAAATAGCACACCTGAAATGAACTCTGGACCTTTTATCTGCTCCTTGTAAATGGGATGATGAGGGAATAACACACACCTGGCCATGGAACAGCTGAGCAGCCAATTGTCCCATTACTTTTGGTCCCTTGAAAAGTGGGAGGCACATATACAAACTGTTGTAATTCCTACACCGTTCACCTGATTTGGATGTATATACCCTCAAATTAAAGCTGAAAGTCTGCAGTTAAAGCACATCTTTCATCTTTCATTTCAAATCCATTGTGGTGGTGTATAGAGCCAAAAAGATTAGAATTGTGTCGATGTCCCAGTATTTATGGACCTGACTGTATACCTGCTAAGTTTGAGCTTTAGTAAAAGCTGTATGTTTGGGGGTACAATTCCTATTTTTAGCACTTTAGTCACTTTAAGTTAACAATGTGCTATTGGGTATTTTGGTTTGTCTTTACATATTTCTCTGTGACCATGGGAGAAATCATACCTTCATCCACCAGTGGGGATTGTACCATTACACACTGTAACTACCAGAGCTTGTATGATAGCGCTACTAAATGTGAGTGGGCACCTACAGACTTCATGTTGTATGTTATCCACTCATTGTGTCACATACCACACTATCAGTATATATCCCCTTTGTTAAATTTGTTTCTGCAAATGCACCTTATGAGAAAGGATTTCACCACATAAGATCTGTGATCATCAGAAGAACATTGGGAGTATTTTATATTTTAGTCTGGTTTGCCTGTTGTTTTTTATATTACAAATGTCTGCTTTATACCTTGTTGTTTATCTAGGGAGAATATGTTTTTCTGTATCCTATTAAGATGTAGTGGTTTTGGTGCTTAGAGTGTCCCTTTTATGTTTCAGTGAACTTTTAAGTTTCTTGTTTTGATGTCTGAAAATCTTTTGTACAGTTTTCTATTTAGTTTCATATCTGATATTTATTTTTGTCCCATGGACCCATATCCCTGCTGTTGCCAAGATAGGTTATAATTAGTCACCATTTTTTAATTTAAAATAGTATGCAATATTTTTGCATAAGATGATCATACTTGCTTGTAAAAATGTTCCCTCTAATTTTCTAAAATGCAAAACATGAAATATGCTTGTGATTTCAGGCATCCTACAGTTAATTAGTACAAAATATTGCTACTGAAAGCTTCTCATACAACTGACCTTTCATGTTTGGATGCAGGTTCCCCCAGAGCAGACTGTGCAGGTTCATCTGTTCTTTGACCTTTTCTAAATACTATAATGGGATTTTCTTTTTTGTTCTTTTTTCCTATTTTATACTCACATTGGAGACTTTTACAGCTTCCCTTTCTTTCTCCTGTGATAACTACTGATGTTCCGTATACCTTTTATGTTTAGATAAAATAGGCATCTCTGACTGAATAGGGACATTGATGGAAATATAATATTAAAGGGTTACTCCAACTAAAAATATGCGTGCTGGCATCAGACACCAATTATGAATGGAATTAACAATAGCCTCTCAGAACTCTAGTTCCGTGCTGGCTAATGATGTCCCTATGATGTTGCCCGAGGTAGAGAAATCTCCAGCAGCAGAGGAGTTAACTGCCATATGTGCACCACAAACTTCAGGCACTATGACCACGTCATATCAGTTAAGTGATCATGGTGTTTGCAGTAACCCTTTCATTGTTTATTTTTAGATTGCATGCTCATTTGGGCACGGCCCTCTTCATTTACTGTCAATGTACCGTATTTTTCCATGTATAAGACTGATAAAATTGGGGGTCGTCTTAAACACAGAATGTTACTACAGAGCTTTAAAAAAACAAAAAAACACCTGGCTTCCCTCCCGCCAATCCACTTCTGAATGCTGGGACAAGGAGGAAGAGGTCCCTATATGCGTGGGAGCTGCAGCAGACGTTAGCACTTACCACCAATGGAGCTCCAGAGACATGCCACACCATAAAAGGAGCAGCTATATTAAGGTATGCTCCACCTCAGGTAGGTCTTGCTTTCTGATTTATATCTATAGGGATGGAAATTGGGATCAGGGAGCAGATGGAATACTGCTGTGAGGTCCCAGCATGTCCTCACACCACCTTCTGTATTGTTGGAGCTAAAGTCTCCCAGTATGCATTATGGAGCCATTAACTTCACAGAGTATCTTAGCACAGGGGAGGCATGAGAATCAGAAGTTTGCTATTCTCCACAGAAGTCACCTCTAACATATCAAATTTGTCATATTTGATGTTTAAAATATTTATTTCTTAATTTTAAGCTAAAAAATAGGGGTCATCTTATTCTCATACACGGAAATATACGGTATGTCAAATGTGTTTTGTTAGATTTGTTTGTTCTACCTTTTGTACAGAACTGTAGAATGTTGATGTTATATAAATAATTGTAATTATTGACATTGGGAAATAATCACTGACATTTACACATATCGCCACAAGATGCACATGTACTGGATATAAAGAGATTTAAAAAAAAAAAATTAGACCGCACATTGACTGTTGCCAAATTTCTAAATAAATTCTCCGAGACGCAGTAAATTCGTAAACCGAAATGCAGTTTCCAATAGGAATGCATTGAAAACCAATTAATCCGTTCCGGAGGTCAGAAAAAAAGTTTTATCTGTTCAAAACTCTTTATAGAGTGCACCTTAAAGGCATAAATACTGGACAGGGACATGATCAATCAAGCAATAACATTTCAAACATCCAACTTCAACTTTTAAAACATGGCAAACTTTTCAAATATGGTACAGTACATTTCAACAGGGAAAACATGGCAAACTTCAACTGTTCAACATTTTCAAAAAAAATTTGAACACTTTTTGGAAGAGGAAGAGGGCAACTGGGCAGTACTAACAAGCAAGTTCTTCTTCATGTCTAGGCTGTTTTTGTAGGAACCTTTCCATTGCCTGTTGCCTCTGGCGTCTTTTAAGCATCCCTCTAAAAGTGGACATGATGTTGGTGTCAAAACTTTTCACAAGTGTGATGAAGTGCCCTTCGCCACTTGTGCCTGGAGAGGACTAATTGCCGGCCTCTTGCCATGTGACTATGGACCTTGGGAGACTTTGCCAGTTAAAAACACTATTTGGACTTATTGGTGTTTAAAAGACTGTTCTGGCTTTTTAACTGGAACTGGCACAATTCTGCACCTTTGTTTCCATGGGAGAATGTACCTTTTCCTGTCCCATTGTTCTCCAGCAGGGTGTTGTCCCCGGGACACTGCCAGACCAGTTTAAACTGGCTGCTTTGTTCCTCCTCAATCTCTACATCAGCCCTTGCTAAACTTAAACCCCATGGCGATTTGACTGTGTTTGTGGGATCTGAGCGCTGTTCGGATATATTGAGCGCTTAGATCCGCTTAGATGAATGTGGGGGTTCTGTTCAGTATGATAGGAATTATGTATTTTTGTGTATTTTTGCTGTTGTTGTGAATAGAGATATTTTCTGTACCTGGAGATAATTGACTTACCACACCCAAGCCATGCTTGCAGTCAGTCAAAAAGGACTTCCACCTAACTTTTGAACCACTGGACCAATTTAAATGATTTTGACATATGTTTGTATACTGCGTATGCTGGCTCGGAATATGTAAGTTTTATGTGAATATGATGTATACTTTTAAAGTTATGAATATTGTGTAAAACTGTATATTTTCCTGCCTGTGATAATTACGTTAGCCCACTGTGTTCAGTAATTATATCACAGGCAGAGGGGAGATTTTTGCTGTAATGAATGGGAGTGTCAGACATTGTTGTATTGTTTTGATTGGTTTGTGTCCTTTGTATGCCTGTGTACCATCAGGTCCAGGGGGTGTGCCTCTGGCCTGGGGAATTGTATAAATTGTGAGTGCTTGCTTCCATTAAACAGAACCACTTACCCCTTCTTGAAGCCTTGGCTCATGCTTGGGGGATGGGATAACTACACTCTGGGGATTGCTATATTCACACTATACTCCCCAGGGTAAGCTCTTGTAAGAGCTGTTCTTGTTCCTGCTACTCTTTCTGGGAGAAGAGAGGCCTGCCCACTGGAAGCTGGATCCAGGGTGGGTGAAAGATGGCGAGACCCTAGCGCAGCTGCATTGCTGGAAGTGGGGTCTGCAGTGCTGATGGTGATGGTTGGAGTGCTTGGAGTCCTCGGCAAGCACTAGGAGCATCAATTGGCTGAGGTGCCAGTGTTCCGTCACAACAAGTCTCTGGGCTAGAGCCTTATCTGGGTGGTGCTGCTGTACAAACGTCTGTAGTTTTACCCACATTTGGCATGCCTCCTTGAGTTCCCTGGAAGAGAGCTGTTCCTCACTCATTTCCTCCTCCTCGAATGAGATCGTCTCCTCCATCAACTCCTTCTGCAGTTCCACCAGGTCTTCGGTGGTTAGCTCACGGTCGTGTCCCTCCACCAGCTTACAGACATCCTCCTTAGTCACCTCCAGCCCCAGGGTCCTCCCCTAGGAAACAATATCCTCCAACACTGTTGACTCTTGTGCAGAAGCATTGGAGGCAGGTGTCACAACACAGTCTGGCCACAGGTTGTGCCAAGCAGACTTTAGGTTTCTCTGGCTAACCCAGGCCCAGGCAATGGTGATAATCTGCAGACAGCTCACGATCTGTCATCTCAAAGCATCGCCGGAAAAGCTCCTTTGTGTAGAGTTGCTGGTCCATTGGCTGGAGTAGTGGGGTGGTGTTAACCTGAATTAACATGACCGTGATGAAGTTTAAGTCCCCCAGCAAGTCTTCCTTTAAGCCTGGAGCATGAGCAGGAGCATTGTCCATGAGCAGCACGGCTTTGAGTGGCAGGTTATTGTCCACAAGGTACTGCTTGACAGCAGGACCAAAAACCAGATTGACCCACAGCACAAACAAGAGGCGTGTGACCCAAGCCTTTGGGTTGGACTGCCACAAAACACTTAACTGCTCTTTGTTCACCTTGTGTTTCTTGAAGGACAGTGAGTTCTGAGTGGTAGGCAAGCAGGGGTTCCCACTGGTGTTTGCGCAGAACAGGAGGGTGAGACAATCTTTCATCAGCTTGTGGCCAGGCAATGAGGTCTCCTCTTCCGTGACAAAGGTATACTTTGGCATCCACTTCCAGAAGAACCCAGTCTTGTTGCAGTTGAGGACCTGCTGAGGAAGGTAGCCCTCTTAAACCATGACCTCCAGGAACTCAGTAGCAAATTCCTCAGCTGCAGCAACATCGGAACACGCAGCCTTTCTATGCCTGACCAGCTGTGGATGCCAGATCTGGTCTTGAACCTTTCAAACCCCCCCTTCCTTGCCTTGAAGACTTCAGCATCGGCTGATGTTCCTGGTTGTTGGTCGAGGAGGTCAGCGTGCAAGGCCTTGGCTTTTCCACAGATGATCGCCTCAGTCACTGTGTCCCTTGCACGCTGCTTCTCTTCAATCCAGAACAGGAGCAACTTTTCGACCTCCTCCAGAACAGGTGGCCATTGCTAGGTGACCCTGGCGACTCCCTTGGATGCATCTCTCCCAGTTATCTTCTTTTTCATCTTTAGGATGGTAACGATTGTGGATGCACTCCTTCCATACTCTTTGGCGAGATCAGTCAATCGCATTCCTCCTTCATGCTTCCTGATGATTTTTTCCTCGAGCAGAATCATCTCCTTCTTCCTCTTTCCAGCTCCTGCTGCTTTCATGGATGCCATGACACTACAGTCACTAAGTTTCAAAAATGCTTTGCAACCAAATCCAGACTATCAATGCTCCAGTCCAAGAGCCCCAAGTCAATCCACACAAGCTAATGAAAACCCTAAAACTCTGTCCACATGAGCTGGCATGGAAACCACCCCACAATGCAAAACACACAGTAACAGGCATGCACAACACATGAGCTGGCATGGAAACCACAGTAAAAGTCATGCACAACACATGATCTGGCATGGAAACCAACCCACAATGCAGAACACACAGTAAAAGGCATGCAACTGACAAAGTTCAGCTCCCTACCTTTCCACTGCTTTAGAAATACACCACCACTGCAAAAATTTCCAGAATGGCTCCAAAACTCGATGCAAAAACCGTTCGACGCCACATGCTACCCACAGACTCAAGCATGCACAGGTTCGGCGCTATAATCACTATCATCGTTGCATGCTCTCCAATTATGACTATAGAATGGGAGTGGTGGTGCTCAGTATGTATTAAGGGAATCCCTCTGGTAAGAAATTCAGATCTAGGTTTTAGTTACTGTGCCATGTCATCTAGTAGGCATGAGAATGTATCTACATGTGTGTGTGTCTGCATGTGAGTGTGTGTCTGTATATCTGTGTGTCTGTATGTATGTGTGTGAATGTCTGTATGTGTGTGTGTATATGTATATATGTGTGTCTGTATGTGTGTGTGAGAGAATGTCTGTATCTGTGTGTCTGTAAGTTTGTGTGCTTGTGAATGTCTGTATCTGTGTGTGTATGCATGTGTGTGTATCTGCATGTGTGTGTGTGTGAGAATGTCTGTATCTGTGTGTCTGCATGTGTGTGTGTCTGTATGTATGTGTATCTCTATATCTATGTATATCTCTTTGTCTATGTATCTGTTTGTCTGCATGTGAGTCTGTATGTGTATCTGTATGTCTGTATGTGTATCTGTTTGCATGTGTGTCAGTACGTGCCTCAATGTATCTGTATGTGTGTCACAGTTGATATCTGTATGTGTGTCATCCTGTGTATCTGAATGTTTGTCAGTACGTGTGCCTCTGTATCTGCATGCATGTCTATATGTGTATCTGTCTGTATGTGTGTCTGTGTCAGTATGTGTATCTGTTTGTCTGCATATTTGTATGTATATATGTGTCTGCATGTGTATCTGTTTGTCTGTATGTGGGCCAGTGTGTGCCCCTATGTATCTGTATGTGTGTCACTGGTTATATCAATATGCATATCATTCTGTGTATCTGACTTTTTGTCCTTAAGTGTATCTGTGTATCTGCATGCGTGTCTATATGTGTGTATGTGTATCTGCATATGTATATCTGTATGTGTATCTGTTTATCTGCATGTGTCTGCATGTGTATCTGTCTGCATGTGTGTCAGTGTGTGCCCCTATGTATCTGTATGCGTGTCATTCTGTGTATGTGTATCTCTCTGTATGTGTCTGTGCATCCGCATATGTGTCAGTGTGTGTCTGTGTATCTGTATGTGTGTCAGTCTTTGTATTTGTAGAAGTGTCATTCTGTGTATCTGAATGTGTGTCATTCTGTGTGTCTGTGTATTAGCATGTGTTTCCATGTATGTATCTGTATGTGTTATATTATACAAATGGGGGGGGGCAGGGAAGATGTATGGGGGTGGGCGGTCCAGGGCAATTTTACTTGTAGGAGATAGAGGAATCTAGGGAGGATATTCATTTTTAGAACGTGTATGCGCCATAGTGTGGCAAGTTCCATGCAGCGAGGTCTGTAGAGGCGACCTGTAATAGAGGTGGGAAGTTACGTTTATATAATTGTGATAAGTCCTGTGGCAGTTTGACCCCTAGATATGTGATTGCTGAGGTAGTCCATGTAAATGGGAACCTTTGTTATAGGGAGACTACCGTGTCCTGATTAAGATGCAATGGTAAAATTTCACTTTTAGTGAAGTTGACCAGGAAGTTAGATATCTCATTGTATTGGGAAATTTCATCAATAAGGTGAGGCATAGAGGTCAGTGGATCTGTTAGTGTGTATAAGAGGTCACCCGGAAAGGCCGCAATTTTATATTCGCTGTTTTTGACTTAGAGGCCATGAATATGTGGGTGATCTCTGATCCCCTGGAGGAACGGTTCCATTGTCAGGACGAATAATAGTGGGGACAGAGGGCACCTCTGTCTCATGTCATTCCTGATTTGGACTGGTTTGGACAATTGTCCATTGATTCGGATTTGGGCGCTAGAGGTCGAGTAAACTGCCGATAGCCATTTCAACCAGTTGGGGCCAAAACCCATAAAGTCAAGGGTTACAAAGAGGAGGGACCAGTGCACCCTGTCACAGGCCTTTTCGGCATCAATTGAAAGTAGTATACATTGGGCGTTGGAGTGTCAGGAGAGATGGATAAGATTTAATTATTTGGTTATGTTATTTTTAGCTTCCCTACCCACTATGAATACAGATTGAGCAGGATGGACAAAGGCCGGATTTAACCGGATACCCTGCAACAGGTGATGTAAACGGGTGGCTAAAATCTTAGTAAAGATCTTTAGGTCAATGTTGATTAGGGAAATGGGGAGGTAGCTTCCACAGGTTGCTGTCTTTCCCTGGTTTGGGGATCAGTGTAATGTGGACCTCTAAAGCAGAGTTAGGCAGGGTTGTGGAATTGGTGATGGAGTTGAACGCTGTCAGGAAGGGTTTAGATAGTGTTGTGGCAAATTTTTTAATGTAGGTGATTGTGAAGCTATCGGGGCCGGGACTTTTACCTGTGGTTAAGTGTTTAATGGCCAGATTGAATTTGTCCTCGGAGACAAGTGCATCTAGGGCTGGGAGGATGGTCTGTTTCAGTCTTGTATGGAGAAAGTCTATAATTTTTCTCTCGTCAGAGTTTTTTTCCCCAAGGTTATATAGGTTGGAGTAAAACATATCAAATATTGCATTATAGCAGGAAGGAGGTGTGATTGTTCACCTGAGGGTTTCGTCATTTTGGCTATGAAGGAGCTTTGGCGTTGTTTTTGCAAGTTTCTGGCTAGCATTTTACCGCATTTGCCTCCCTGCATGTAGTATATAGAGTGGGTCAGAAGGAGTTTACATTTGGTTTGTGCATTGAGAATCAATTGTAATTCTGACCTCTTTGCTATTAGGCTTTTGGATGTGTCTAGGGATTGAGTGCTTTTGTTTGAGTCTTCGAGGGTTCTAATGTCCTATATTAGCAAGCTGGTTTATGCTTTATGTTTTTTTTGCTGTGGAGGCCAGACCTGTTATCCTCACATTTCTGTCCTTTAGTGATGTCTTGCTCCTAACATGGAGCTTGTGTACCTTAAATGCTTGTCAAGTAGTTATGTTATTTTTTGTTTTGTTATTTTTACTGCATGGCTGTGTCATTATGTCGTTTACTTTCTGTGAGGGCTCTTACCTGAGATGGGAGTCTGTAGCGCAGATATGTTTGCTCATATCGGAGTCTGTAGCGCAGATATGTTTGCTCACCCTTGCAGATAGACACAGTCTAAGGTCACTGACAGAGGACCCGACACCAGGTGGGGACCCAGTGGCTTGCCCGGTATGCCGCTGGGTGCGAGGCCCCTCATGGCTGCCCGGCCAGCCATCAGACACTGGCCCACAGTGAGCAGAGCTGCAGACCATGTGTCTCGCGAGAACTGGCCAATCAGAACGTTGCCGCGGGTTACCACGGCAACACTCTGATGGTCTCGCTAGATGACATGGTCTGCAGCTCTACGGAGCTGCAGACCGGAAGCAATGGCCACCGGACCACCAGGGAGCCCACTGGACCACCAGGCAGCCCACACTGGACCACCAGCATCACCCCCCCACTATCACCCCCCCTCACCACCCTCAGCATCATCCCCCCTCACCACCCTCAGCATTACCCCCATTACCATCACCATCACCCCCTTCCTCAGCATCCCCCCTGACTATCACCCCCCTGACCACTCGCATTACCCCCTCCCTCACCATCACTCCTCACTCAGCATCCTTGCAGCTATCACTCGCACCTCAGCATTATCCCCCTCAAATCACCCCCACTTCCTCAGCATCCCCCTCACTATAACCCCCGACCACCCTCAGCATTACCCCCTCCCTCGAGATCACCCCCCACTATCACCCCCTCACCGCCCTCAGCATTACCCCTCCTTCAGCATCCACCCTCCTCACTATCACTCCCCCTCACCACCCTGGCATTACCCCCTCCTGCATCACCCTCCTGCCCTCAGCATCACCCCCTCCCTCATCACCCCCTTCACCATCATCCCCCTTCCTCAGCATCACCCCATAACCATAACCCCCTCCCTCACTATCACCCCCTCACCACCCTCAGCAACCACCCCCTCACTATCTGTCACATATTCATCCGCTTATAGAAATGTGGTTAATGACATTTACTGTCCACACAGGAAAAGTTGTGCCGAGCAGCAACCTAATCCACAGAAGGGTTAATGCTGAGCAGTAATTGTGCAAATGAAACCTGGTGTCATGTATTCATCCGCTTAGAGAAAAGTGATTAATGACATTTACTGTCCACACAGGAAAAGTTGTGCCGAGCAGCAACCTAATCCATAGAAGGGTTAATGCTGAGCAGCAATTATGCAAATGAAACCTGGTAACTGACTTTGGGGTCAAAGGCCGGTTACAGCCTATCAGAATTAAAGGAGGGGTATTTAGGCCCAGTTCTCAGCCTGCTCAGTGCCCTGTCGTGGTTTCCCTTGTGGTTGTCTGAGAGCGCGTTCCTGTTTATAGTTTTCTACCCGGTTTTTGACTTTGGCTTTGTTTATTGACTTCTCTATATTCTGGTATCCTGACTCCTGGCTTTCCTCATCGCTGTGTCCCTTTCTGTGTTCCCTGACCTCGGCTAGTATTTTTGACTATTCTTTGTACGTTAAATCCGGCCATTCTAAGGACCGGTAATACGTTACTTATTTGTCATCTGTGCTGTACAGTTCTACGTGCTGGATCAAACAGTAATCCTGACACTATCACGCCCCCTGACCAACCTCAGCATTACCCCCTTTCCTCAGCATCACCCCCAACACCCTCAGCATTACCCCCCTCACCATCACTCCCTTCCTCAGCATCCCCCCCTCACTATCACCCCTGACCACCTTCAGCATTACCCCCTCCCCTCAGCATCACCCCTCCCTCACTATCACCCCTCACCACTCTCAGCATTATCCCCTCACATCACCCCTTCCTCCAACATCCCCCCCTCACTGTAACCCCCGGTACCTCGGCATTGCCACTCCCTCCCTCGGCGTCACCCCCACTATCACCCCTCACCACCCTCAGCATTACCCCCTCCTTCAGCATCACCCCCCTCACAATCCCACTCCTCACCACCCCTCCAGCATTGCCCCCCCCCTCACCATCACCCCCTCCCTCAGCATCACCCCTTCACCATCATCCCCCTTCCTCAGCATCACCCCGCCAACCGCAACCCCCTCCTCACTGTCACCCCCCCTCCTGCCACCCTCAGCAACCACCCCCTCACTATCATGCCCCCTGACCAACCTCAGCATTACCCCCCTTTCACTCAGCATCACCCCCCAGCTACCCTCAGCATTACCCCCCCTCACCATCACTCCCTTCCTCAGCATCCCCCTCACTGTCACTGACCTGCTTCAGCATTACCCCCCCCTCCCTCAGCATCACCTCCACCACTATCACCCCTCGCCCTCTCAGCATTAGCCCCTCTCATCATCACCCCTCCTCAGCATCAATCCCTGCTGTCACCCCCTCTCACCACCCTCAGCATCACCCCTCACCACCCTCAGCATTACCCCTCACCATCACCCCTCCCCCTCACCTATTACCCTGCCTCAGCATCAGCCCCCTCCTCAGCATCAGCCCCTCTCCATCCACTCCCCTCATCACCCCTTCATCCTTCACATCACCCCACCCTCACCATCAGCCCCCCCACACCATCACCTCTCCCTGTCACTATCACCCCCTGTCACCCATCACCCCTCTCACTCTCACCATCACCCAGCTTCTCCCTCTCACTTCTCCCTCTCACCATCAGCCCCCTCTCCCTCTCACCATCACCCCCTCTCCCAGTCATCATCACCCGCCTCTCTCTCTCATCACCCCCTCTCACCATCAACCCCTCTCCCTCTCCCATCACCCTCCTTCCTCTCACCATCATCACCCCCCCCCCCCATACACACAACACACTTCAAGCAGCTACCCCATACACATAGGGTCCCAGACAAAAATGCAAACATGTCAGTGGGGCCTCATGTTTGAGTTTCGCCTAAGGCCTCATAAAGTCTAGAGCCGCCTTTGGCCACCTGGACTGTGAATCTGTGCAAGGGGGCTGTGCAGGAAAGGTGATTCCAATGCAGTACCAACAAGGACACAAACAGCAGGATAGTCAAGGGATAGCCGAAGTCAAAGGATGTCAGAGGTCAGAATTAACAAAGTGTAGCTGAAGTCCAGGGATGCCAGAGGTCAGGATAAATGAAGACAGAAGCCGGGGTCAATTTGGAGTGTACGTTTAAGAGACTGGAACACAGGAACTGAACACATACAACAGAATCAAAGACTTGATAAAATTCCCAGGGCGAGGCAGTGTTTATATACCCTGGTGTTGACTGATCTGAGTCAGGTGAAGCACTTGCAATGACCACAGACAAAGTCCAGTCCCCAGTGCTGCAGACATAACCAGGAATAATAAGGCTAGAACAGCTCAAAATAAACACTACTGCTGTGGCTCAAAAGCAGATAGCAGGCCCAGGTGAGCAAAATACCAAGGTTCAGGGCACCCTTCTGTGGTTTGTTCAGTAATCAATCACTCATGGTGGTTTCTAAACACAATCATGGATCTTGCTCCATAATCTCACAATATTCTTCATATGTCACCTTAGATCACATTGTATTCTTGTGATCATTTTCCTCAGATATCTTAAATCTAATCTAATTGAATTTGTATATTGCATATATATGTCTAATATAATTTGTATACACAAGGTTTACATTTCTGATCTTAGAGGAATAAACATACTGTTTTAGATCCACATACTTGGGCCCTCTGGTGTTAGCATTGCACATTGAAGCAGGGAGATGCCACTCTATTTTGGCACCAGTGTCTGTATTTCTGACGCTGGATATTTAGAGGCTTCATACAAGGTAAGCATGTTATAAAAAAACATAGCTCTATTTGGTGATTATATGTATGTTGATTTGTTTGCAGAATACTACTATTTCTATGCCTAATCTACACTCTATGCTTGAGGCATGTAGTGCAGTCTTACATGCTGTAAGAATGTAATGACACTTGTCCCTCGCAGTGCCGTGCAGTCACTGAAATGATGTCTCTTCCATGTTCTGATGCACACCCAATTATCTCTAGCTTCCTGTTGCCTCATTATGACATCATATATGGCATGGAACCCTCCCATTGGTCTCATTTTATAATATCAGTCTATGTGGCGCTTTTTGATTATACATACACACTTGTGACATCTGGTCCACTGTAACCAATCATAACCCAGTATAGGGTATATATACTTCCTGGTTTTCTTGCCTTTTTTATGGTTTTGTTACCTGAGAGTGTGTTTATACTGTGTGTTGGATTTATTGTTTTCTGACCTCTGCTTGTTTGACTATTCTTGTTCTCTGTTATCCTAACCTTGGCCTGACTATCGATTTTGTGTATGTCTGCTATCCTAGACCTCGGCCGCTCTCTCTTTTATACTCTGTCTGCTTGCAAACATTTAATTTATCTGTCTCAGGCATTAGCCTGGCCAGTCTAGGGACCAATACATGTTCCTTAACGGTTTCCTTTAGGTTTTGCGCGTTAAGGTATCTCCTTTTTCTGACAAAGAACACAAGAAAACAACAAACGCTGGCACTTAAAATTTCTCAAACTGAGATGGCCACTCTGAAGACTTCATTAGCTTTTAAATGGAGGTCTGACTTGATCTCATCTTGGGTATTCAGCTTGCAGAACGTAACCATACCAAATTATTAATTCTACGAAAACAACATTAGGATCCTGATCTAAATATGAATTTTCCAGGATGGGCTGCATTAATTCTGTGAAAATGTCTCTTTTCCAGACCATACTGGGTTTCGCACAGCCCACATACCTACTCTTTAATTCTTTTGTTTCTTTACATATGGAAAAACGCTCGCACAAGTGTCAGTGCCTTTAGTGTCAAATTAGCCATATTAACACACTAGTGCAGGAAGACACAGTCATTCCCTTCACTTAGCTGCAGAACAAATTTCAGCTACCATCAACAGACCTCTTTACAGGATAAAACATAATTTACACTCGATGGGTGTGGGGTTGCCTGACGCTAAAGTTCTCACCTCTTCTGAAAAACTGTGTCTGCTACATAGATACGGTTGGAAAACCGTATCCATTTGTTATCACATCCTGGCCCAGCATGCTGCCACCATCAATTTGCTTTACACATTGAGGTGGGAAAAGAGCTGGGTTGAACATTTACTATGATGGAATAGCAACAGGCTTTCTCTCAACATTCAAGTGTAACTAGATATCAAGCCCACTAGGAGATACAAAAAAAGGTGCTTCTTAGGTGGTATTTGGTGCCGCAGAAACATAAATCCCGGTACAAATGTCACATGCTGGAGTTGACACAAACACATAGGCTACAATCTACATATCTTTTGGAGCTGCCACCTCCTACAACACGTTTAAAACCAGATTCAAGATAAATTTTTTGCCTTAACTGGTAATACCCTTCCATTAGGCTCTGAGGCCTACCTCCTTGACACATCTATGAGCTATCTAAGAGGATGCTAGTGCACATTCTTATCACTGCCAAAATATCCATTGCCACCATAAGGAAATCGACACCTCCGTGTCAGTCAACAGTTCGAGGTAGGTTAGCAAGGGCTAGGGTGTATAAGGAAATGTCCCACAAATCTCAGGCACACTAGATAAATTAAATAAGATCCAGGGAAACTGGAGCAGTTGAATTATTACGGATCACGTTACCCTGTGCACTTCACCGGTGTTCTTTGGATCCACTTTAATCTCCTCTCTTTGTCTCCCCCTTCTTGTTACATCCCGCCCCCTGCATGGTTCGTTTGATTCCATTGGTTTTTTTTATTGAGACATACATGGACAAGAATTATCATAGGAATCATATGGGTTCTGCAGCATTATAAAAGTGTTAAAATGTACTTGTAATATATGTCAATGTGCTCCTGTGCTCTATTGTTGAATACTATATATATCACAATGTACAGCCCATAGGGACTGGTGGTCCCACATGAAGAAATGTGTTTAAGTCTTTTTGTTAATAGCTAGGACTAGCAAATAAATCTAAGTGCTTAAACTTTTTAGATGTTTATTAAGAGAGTTGCATACAGAGACACTTTAAAACAAATTGTAATTGGAGAGGATATTTAAACAGATAATATATCCTCAATATAACTACACTCACTTTAAACATGTCAACATTAAAAGGTGTGCTTTAAAACTGCACATTGCATTATATCTATGTGATAATGTGAGAGCATTTAAAAGACGTTAGCACCATTATACCACTCGACATTTAGAGCACGAGAGTACCCATTAAAATGCTCTACAAGCCTGGAACTGTATCTCTCCATCACTCTTAGCCACCTTAAATGTATTTATCGCTAAATGTGTCATCCCTTATGTCATAGTGCTGACATGTAAAGTGTTGCTGTAACAAAACTGAATCCTTGTAAATACAGCTCCATTTCAGAGATGCTCAAATGATGGAAAATGGTTTGTACCATTTTGCAAGTGACATTTTAAATATATACTGTGATGAATGTTTTCTTTAACATAAATTTATATAATAATACAACTCCAGATGTTATAGAGGGCACTGTCCTATCCTCTAATGCTCAGCCGACCATGGTCTATAACAGTGGATGTAATCATCGATGCCATCACTTATCTATATAATTCTAGTACTCTCTCCCCACGAATCAACATGTTCACATATGCAACATTATGCCTATTATTATAGATAAGTATAACAAATAAATAGTAATAGTAAAATATAGCATGAACAAGACTGATAAAAAAAATGGATTTATGTCTACCATCTGTACATATTTTATCCTCTGATCTGAATTTTTTGTTGTATTTGTTTGTAGAGGGGAGATTTTCATAAACCATATATAAGGGGAAATTGCAATTTAATTACCAGTGATGTAGCTATCTCTGTTAATATGATCTTAAATAATGTTTTATGTTTTAGAATGAGTTCTAGGTAACAAGTTATTCCTAAAAAGTAAGAAAACTAATTACTCATACACAGCAGCATCTTGGCTGCTTCTACAATTGTTCCCAAGTCATACCTTGGTGGCATCTCTTTGGTTTCAATGGACTGACTTCATAGATATCCAGACCACTTAATCTCAATGAAGATGTCTTGGTGCCATATTCCCCTCCTCTCCATCCAACGGGAACGGCAATGTTTTCATTGCAGGGCTAACCCGTCATACTGAAAGATACTACGAAATATTCTAGTCAAAATCCACCATTTCCATCAGATGGTCGCATCTGCTTGGCGCAGCGTAGCATTTTGCTGGGTATCTGTACCAGCCTCCCAATGCTTTCCTATGGGAAAGCAATGGATTAGTGAGCTCACCGATATTTTGACCAAAGAGGCAGAGCGGCATCCCGGAGACAAGCACTGCAAGGGAGAAAAGGTAAGCAAAATCACCTTGTTAGCCTTTGCAACGGGGTCCGGTCACCTACACTGTGACTAGGGCACTATAGCGTTAGGAATACATATTTACATTCCTAAAGCTATAATGTTCTTTTAACGTATGACAATTATTTTGATAGCTACATTTTATATTATTCACCTTCAGATTAGAATAGTCATTTGCACATTCCTACAACAATATTTGCGAAATATCAAACTTGTTCCAGGATACCAGCACCACCAATCAATATTCCTGAAATGTGCGGTAATTCATCACGGGAGCACAAAAGAATGAAAAGTGTGGCGAACCTCTCTGTGAAAGTGAGAATATAGAAGACTATGAAAATAATCCTGATAAAACAGCATAACTGGTATATTCAATATTCAGATATTACTGTAATATATACAGTGAAAATACTTATCATTACAATTTTTTTTCCCTAGCATTGTGTAAAATCATTTCTACAGTTTCTCTTCCAACAATCACTCTGCTAGAGAACGGTTTGCAAGCAGCACAATACCATTACATAACAGAATATTTAAACCATAGTATGGAACATAAAATTGTGTAAAATCTTAATTAAGAGTCAATACAAAGGGTACAATGCTACCGTGATTATGACAGAGCTTTGAAGTAGTGGAAATAGCAACTCACATTGAAAAATAGTGGCCAAGGTATATCATATTGATCTGACATGATGACAGGTTTGTAAATAAAACAAGAGCTGGGTTAAATGGGAAAATAGTGAGGTACATTCTGCTATATGAGAGCACAGTGTGCAGTTACATTCTCAGCAGCCTTTCCCTGCTAAATTGCTCAGCTGATGGCCTTTATATTCATGTTAGATGGTCATTGAAACCACAATCAGTTCTGATTATGAGTTACAAACAGAGATTAATATAAGGCATTGGTGATATCAAACATTGCTAACAGCCACTGGTGTAAAAACAAGGGCTGAACACTGATCATATAAGTTAATCAGGTGTTCTTGTGGGGCAAGCAACTTAATGGGGTACCAAGAACATACATTCCAACATTAACACTTTAAATTTGGGAGGTAGGGGTGAGGCATGAGTCAGGCCTATTTAGGATAAGAATAATGTACCTTTTTACACAGACTGATTTCTAAACACATTTATGGTGGTTTAAAGACAGATTACTGTGAGTATTGTTGCTGCCAGACTCTGTTATACACTCAGACACACCAACAATATGAAGCACCTAGAAAAGAGGGACAGAAGGATTCGGGCCTAACATAGGGATTGTCCCTCCTAAATAGGGACACTTGGGAGGTATGCAAGGTCCCCAGCAGGAACCAACTTCTGAAACTGAGTTTCAGAAAGGTCAGAGTGCCGCTGCGTAATGGCGCCGCAGATTGGGTATGGCAAAGAGCTACTGATTAGCTAAGAGCATCAGGTGACCACTCTAGCAATCAATGACACCCCTGCCCAGCTGTAATCTGTGCTTCCTGAAACTGCTCTTCAGAAGCCGAATGCTGCTGAGCAACCTGTAGATCTGGCTTTGGAGGTGTCACGTATTCATCCTCACCTTATGGTGTTTGCAGTGAAAATTGCCTTCCTAGCGGTAATGGAGGTGCCGCTCAGCGGTCCTGCGCCAGTATCCCTGACTTCTGCAGCATGTTGGTGGATGCCGGCCGCTGTGGATCCACGCCATATTGTAGCCCCACCTCTGCCCACGGTGATGACAGCGTTGACGTGCGTGTGACGTCACGCAAATGATGCGCACGCACGTTTCGGGGTCAAAGGCCGGATATGCAGGAGGGTTATTTAAACTAATTTCTCATTTTACTCATTGCCCTGCCGTGGTTTCCCTTTGCTGGTTATCCGAGAGAGTGTTCCTGATCGTATTATTTCTGGTATTTGACTTTGGCTTCATTTTGACCTCCCTGATTTCTGGTATCCTTGACTTTTGGCTTTCCATCATCGTTGTGTCTTGTTCTGTTTCCCAGACCTCGGCAAGTATTCTGACTATTCTAGGATATGTTAAGTCCTGCCATTCTAAGGTCCGGTTAAACGTTATCATTAGTCCTAGGTGTGATATTATTCTGCGTGCTGGATCAACTTGTAATCCTGACAGGACGAAGCCTTTCGGGTTAAAACATTTGAGAGCTTTTTAACCCCTTAAAGTTTAACTCCTTAAAGGGCCTCCTGGTGCCATACTATTTTCATTTAGATGCAGTTGTTATAAAGACCAGAATTTTCTATTAGTTTGCTAAAAGTAACACTATAGTGTCAGGAATACAAACATGTATTTCGGACAGTATAGTTGAAAAAAATAGGTGCCCTGCCCTTATTTCCAGCAACAGTATTGCTGCGGCTCACCCTGCTTTGCCTTCCCATGGAAAGCACTGGAAGGCAATTGCACATGCATGGCAAAATGCCACCCTGCGCCAATCAGCATTTCCTCACAGTAATACATTGAATCAATCATGAAGATGCTGAACGTCCATGCTGCAGACACAGTGCTGGCACAGGAATCACCTTTGGTGGCTGTCTGAGTGACTTCCACTATAGGCATTCCTAGGCAGTAATGTAAACATGCCTTTTTTCCTATATTTATAAAAAATTAAAAATAATAATTCAATTTAGCATAGAAAAAGCCTATGAAGGGCAAAGGTAGGCATCAGACTATGGACAATGGTACAGTCTCTTATTCTCCCTTTCAATCTGCTTTGGTCTGCTTGGACACTGGACTGTCTGGTCATCAAATTGTGTGGTCCCTCTCATTTCATCTCTCTTTTTTTTTTTTCACTACTTCCACTGCAGTCTGAGACTTGAATCAGGTAGCCTATGGTTGGTTCAGCCAATGCCAAAACAGAGTGGGAAACATGCCATACATATTTTTCTCACTCTGTTTTTTTTAAATGGGGAACTACTGCTAGGCTGAGCTCTCACATGATGTTCTTAGCCTATCATTGGTACCCCAAACAGAAGGTTAAACTAAAGTATTAATTGGGGTTGAGAAAATATATTTTATGTATGTGTGTGCAGGGCTGGCCTTAGTGGTGTGCGAGCTGGGTGGTGGCATATGGCGCCATGGAGCGGGGGCGCCATGTGGCTGACGCAGCTCACACATGACCAAGTACCTGAGGCAATGGGGTGGGGCTTACATATTGGTGGGGCGGAGCTTATTGTGAGGCAGAGGTGGGGCTAAAATGGCAGCAGAGGCGGGTCTAAAACCCACCAGAAGCTGCTGCACAGGAAGGGGGAAGCAAAAAGGAGTCCCTGCTTCTCCAACAAATAGGCTACAGGAGCTGCACCAGGAAAGAAATAGGCTACAGGAGCTGAAAGAGGAAAGAAGTGTCCGCCTGCCTGTTTGTGTGACTTTGTGTATTTGTGACTGTCTGCCTGTTTGTGTGACTGTGTGTGTGTGTAACTGTCTGTGTGTGTGACTGTCTGCCTGTGTGTAACTCTGTGTGTGACTGACTGTCTGTGTGTCTGTCTGCCTGTGTGTGTGTGTGTGTGACTGTCTGTCTGTCTGTCTGTCTTCCTGTGTGTGTGTGTGTGTGTGAGACTGTCTGTCTCTGTGTGTGTGTCTGTGTGTGACTGTCTGCCTTTGTGTCACTGTCTGCGCGCGTGTGTGTGTGACTGTCTGCCTGTGTGTGACTTTGTGTGTCTGACTTTAACAGTGTGTGACTGTACTGTGTGTGTCTGTACTGTGTCTGTACTGTGTGTGTGACTGTCTGTGTGTTACTGTGAGTGACTAACTGTGAGTGTGACTGTAACTTTGTGTGACTGTACTGTGTGACTGTACTGTGTTTGTGTGACTTTCTGCCTGTGTGTGACTGTAACCGTGGGACTGTCTGTCTGTGTCAGTGTCTGTCTGCTTGTGTGTGTAACTGTATGCCTGTTTGTGTGACTGTGTGTCTGTCTGCCTGTGTGTTTGTGACTGACTGCGTGTGTGTTTGTGTGTGTGACTGTCTGCATGTGTGTAACTGTCTGCCTGTGTGACTGTCTGCCTGTGTGACTGACTGGCTGTCTGTATGACTGTCTGTGTGTGTATGTCCGTCTGTGACTGTCTGTGATTTTCTGCATGTGTGACTCTATGTGTGACTGTGTGTGTGTGTGTGTGTGTGTGACTGCCTGTGTGTGACTTTAATTGTGTGTCTGACTTTAACTGTGTGTGACTGTACTGTGTGGGACTGTACTGTGTGGGACTGTACTGTGTGTGTTTTTGTTTGTGTAAGTGTGTGTGTTCGACTGCCTTCATGTGACTAACTGTGAGTGACTGTGAGTGTGACTAACTGTGAGTGACTGTGAGTGTGACTGTAACTGTGTGTGTGTGATTGTACTGTGTTTGTGTGACTTTCTGCCTGTGTGTGATTGTAACCGTGTGACTGTTTGCCTGTGTGTGACTGTAACTGTGTGTGTGACTGCGTGAGTGTAACTGTTTGTGACTGTACTATGTGTGTGACTGTCTGTCTGTGTGTGACTGTCACCATGTGACTGTAACAGTGTGTGACTATCTGCTTTTGTTTGACTGTGCCTTTGTGTGTGCCTGTGTGTGACTCTGCCTGTGTGTATAACTTTGCCTGTGTGTGACTTCAACTGTGTGTGTGAGTGACTGTCTGCCTGTAACTGTGTATGAATGTCTGCCTGTAACTGAGTGTGTGTGACTGCCTGCTTGTAACTGAGTGTGTGTGAATGCCTGCTTGTAACTGAGTGTGACTGTCTGTTTGTGACTGTGTGCCTGTAACTGTGTGTGATTGTCTGCCTGTAACTGAATGTGTGTCTGTGTGACTGTCTGCTTGTAACTGAGCATGTGTGACTGTCTGCTTGTAACTGAGCATGTGTGATTGACTGCCTGTAACTGAGCGTGTGTGACTGTCTGCTTGTAACTGTGTGAATGTGTGTGTGACTGCCGGTACCTGTGTGTGGGACTGTATGCCTGCAACTTAGTGTATGTGCGACTTTTTTGTCTGTAACTGAGTGTGAGTGTGTTTGACTGTCTGCCTGTAACTGTGTATCACAGTATTATGTGACATACTTAGTCTGCCACTCTGTAATGCATGGTAGGCAGTCTGATACCTCTAAAAGTAATGAGTGCCTACTGAATTAAATCAATAGTATAAACAGGACTCAGTGGAAACGGAAATAAAAGATAAGAGTAATACAATGATAAAAAGATAAATATAAACTCAGTTACACTTTGTAATAAGAATGTATCAGCTAATCAGATCATTACCTCCAATAAAGAGGGTAGGAAGAATCCAAAATTGCTGGAGTGATAATCTAATAGGGGTTCTTTGACTTAAAAAGTGGAAGAACCGATACACAGTGTTAACTTTATACAATGAATCCAAATATGATAACGATTTCCCAAAAAGGGTTAAAATCTTTGTTGATGTGTCAATTATATAGTGTAGCATACAGAGTGCTTACTATAAAGGATTTTAGTTGCACAAAAACTGTCAAAACAACACACATAAATATAAAAGACTAATGCATCAAAACGTCCCAGGTTTAAAAGCAAAGAATACCAGGTTTACAGACTGGGGGTCCAAGGGTGTTCGTGTCTCTCTCTCGCTGGCCGGAGTCTGATACCTCTGGCCTGCACTTCCATTGGCTGCAGACCAGCAAAAAAGGCTAGGATTCTTTTTTTTGCATTAGCAGAATATTCAAGGATATAATTGATATGTATGTAAACAGGTTATTGATCCAAGGAAAAATCAGATTACTATTATGAGTCAAGAAATACATTTTTCCCTTTTCGTGGCATAATTGGAAACTTCTACAATTGGTTTTTGTTGGTTTTTTTGCCTTCTCTTTTGATCAACAGCATTAAAAAATGGGATTCAAAGTTGAACTTGATGGACTTTAGTTTTTTCAACCATAATTTTAATATTTGCTTTTCTTTGTTTAGTGCTTAAACCACTTAGTGCATTGTGAACTTGGTTTAAGTAAGGTATACTTTATTGTGTGTATTTGCTTGCATACAGTCTTGTAGTTTGAGGTACACATATCTCCCAACACTTCAGAAGGTGTGGCTAGGGGCGGGACTTTTCAGAGAAATTGAAGATTACATACAAATAATGTATGCAACTAAAACATAATTTAGAACAAGAACAATGTATCTTATTTAGACAGACTGATTTTAAACACATTTATTGTATTTTTAAGACACATTACTATGAGTATTATTGATTTCGAGCTCTGTAATACACTCAGGCACACCAACAATATAGAGATCCTAAAAATGAGGGAGATTAGAAGAGAAAATAGAAACAGATGAATATGGACCCAGAAACAAGACTGCCCCTCCTAAATATGTACACTAGGGAGATATGGATGTATGCAATCTCTATGGAAAGAAGGGGCACTGTTTCTTACTGTAACTGTAAGCTGCCCCACCCCAGAATAAAAAATAAAAAAACATTTATTGTATGTCCATAGGGCTTAATAAGTTTAATATTAAGTTGGGGTTTACTGTTCCTTTAAATGGCACACATCTACCCGTACGTCTTAGCCAGACCTTACATTGCTTAAATTCTATTTTCACCCCCACTCCAGTAGATACCAGGGGTTACAGAAGGCCCTCTGCAGATGGTAAGTGAGTTACGAGAAGAAGATAAAGTGATTACAATGTTGGTAACATAAATTTTCAACATACCTTTCATATATGCCTTTCCTTTCCTAAAATATTATGTTTGATTAGTAGCATCAGCGGGTATTTCCCATCTCTCTGCCATAACCCTACTTTATCCTCTGAATTATAGCGAGGTCGGCATAAGAGTCAAAACTGGATGACAGTCAAATGCAAACAATACTTATTCCTCGTAAATTTACTGTAAGTGAACCAAGCACTTGACTTTTTATCACCAGTTTATCATTTTAATAGCCCTTCATAAGATCAGTGTGCAGTGAAATTAAAAATACCACTATAAAATGTACATTTTAACACCTCATTCCACTCACGGTAAAGAAAGAATAAAAAATATTACAGAAACTCAGCTTTACATTCTATTAGATTGCCAAGAAAGGCGATATTAATGGGGCAATGCATTTATAAAGCTTACAAGCACAACACTAAAAGAGGGTGAAAAAATATAGGGGAAGAATAATTGGATTTATGTGCTCAGTCAACATATTTAATATAAACTAACAGAAATTGAATATCAGCAATGTAGACATTTGTTCTCGAATGACCTTTAAGAATAGAAATGGTTTAAATTTGCCAGAAAAAAGAATTAATAATAATTATGCAAAAATATAAACCCTTTCCTTCTGATCGGAAAATCTCTGTAAAAATGTATCTTTTTTTTTTAAAAATGTACATCATTGTGGAAAATTAAATTTTACAATCCATTTCGTGGATAATTTTACAAATTTGGATTTGAAGGCACTCGATAATTCTCATTTCTGAAATTCCCGTGAAAACACATAAAACGTTGTTGTAAAATGATATAAATTTAACAAGAAAAAGCATCTTCTGAAATAATCGCTAGATAAGGGATAACATACAATTTGAGTGTGAAACATTGTGTTGCTTAAAGGACCACTATAGTGCCAGGAAAACATACTCGTTTTCCTGGCACTATAGTGCCCTGAGGGTGCCCCCACCCTCAGGGTCCCCCTCCCGCCCGGCTCTGGAAGGGGGAAAGGGGTTAAAACTTACCTTTTTCCAGCGCTGGGCGGGGAGCTCTGCCTCCTCCTCCCGCCTCGTTACCTCCGCTGAATGCAAACGCGCAAGAGCTGCGCACGATTCAGCCGGTCTCATAGGAAAGCATTTACAATGCTTTCCTATGGACGCTGGCGTGCTCTCACTGTGAAAATCACACAGTGAGAAGCACGCAAGCGCCTCTAGTGGCTGTCAATGAGACAGCCACTAGAGGATTAGGGGGAAGGCTTAACCCATTCATAATTATAGCAGTTTCTCTGAAACTGCTATAATTATGAAAAAATGGGTTAACCCTAGAAGGACCTGGCACCCAGACCACTTCATTAAGCTGAAGTGGTCTGGGTGCCTAGAGTGGTCCTTTAATACAGTATCTCACAAAAGTGAGTACACCCCTCACATTTTTGTAAATATTTTATTGTATCTTTTCATGTGACAACACTGAAGAAATTATACTCTGCTACAATGTAAAGTAGTAAGTGTACAGCCTGTATAACAGTGTAAATTTGCTGTCACCTCAAAATAACTCAACGTGCAACCATTAATGTCTAAACCGCTGGCAACAAAAGTGAGTACACCCCTAAGTGGAAATGTCCAAATTGGGCCCAATTAGCCATTTTCACTCCCTGGTGTCATGTGACTCGTTAGTGTTACAAAATCTCAGGTGTGAATGGGGAGCAGGTGTGTTAAATGTGGTGTTATTGCTCTCACACTCTCTTATTCTGGTCACTGGAAGTTCAACATGGCACCTCATAGCAAATAACTCCCTGAGGATCTGAAAAAAAGAATTGTTGCGCTATATAAAGATATCCTAGGCTATAAGGAGATTGCTAAGACCCTGAAACTGAGCTGCAGCACGGTGGGCAAGACCATACAGCGGTTTCACAAGACTGGTTCCACTTAGCACAGGCCTCTCCATGGTCAACCAAAGAAGTTGAGTGCACATGCTCAGCATCATATCCAGAGGTTGTCCTTGGGAAACAGACATATGAGTGCTGCCAGCATTGCTGCAGAGGTTGAAGGAGTTGGGGGTCAGCCTGTCAGTGATCAGACCATACGCCGTGCACTGCATTAAATTGGCCTGCATGGCAGTTGTCCCAGAAGGAGGCCTCTTCTAAAGATGATGCACAAGAAAGACTGCAAACAGTTTGCTGAAGCCAAGCAGACTAAGGACATGGATTACTGGAACCATGTCCTGTGGTCTGACAAGACCAAGATAAACTTATTTGGTTCAGATGGTGTCAAGCGTGTGTGGCAGCAACTAGGTGAGGAGTACAAAGACAAGTGTAGCTTGGCCTAGAGTCAAGCATGGTGGTGGGAGTGTCATGGTATGGGCCTGCATGAGTGCTGCCAGCACTGGGGAGCTACAGTTTATTGAGGGAACCAAACCTACCTCCAAGACAACCACTGCCTTGCTGCAGAAGCTGAAGGCAAAGGTGATGGACTGGCCAATCATGTCTCCAGATCCAAACACTATTGAGCATCCTTGAGACAGTCTCAAATGAAAGGTGGGGGAGCACCATGTCTCTAACAGCCACCAGCTCCGTGATGTCATCATGGAGGAATGGAAGAGGACTCCAGTGGCAATCAATGAAGCTCTGGTGAACGACATGCCCCCCAAAAATGTGTTTTTATTGTGTTTTTAATGTGTTAAGGCAGTGCTGGAAAATAATGGTGTCCACACAAAATATTGACACTTGGGGTCCAATTTGGACATTTCCACTTTTAGTTCACAAACTGTGTGCTGCGGTGCCCTGGGGCCCTGCAATGTGTACACAAGGGTGCCACAGAATGTTTCCATGGTGCTATGATTACCAGGGAAACATTACTACTAAACAGGGGCCCAGTTGGGTGCCGCAGTCCTTAATGCCGTGACCGGGCCCCTGTAATATCGGCCGGCTGGGAGGAAGTGACAGCCTGCGGGAGGAGGCAGCTGCAGCGTGAGAGGAGAGGAGCAGAAAGAGCTCCAGATCCCTGAATCTCACCAGCAGTAGCTCCTGGCACATAAGGTAAGCTAATATATCCTGGAGATATTTAAAAATGTCTTGTATGTGTGAGTATGTGTATGAATTTAATTTGAGTGTGTGTGGGTTTAAGTGTGTGTATGTATATGCGTGTGTGTATGTGTATGAGTGTGTGTGTGTGTGTATGAGTGTGAGTGTATGTATGAGTGTGAGTGTGTATGTGTATGAGTGTATGTGTGTGAGTGTGTGTGTATGAGTGTGTTAAAGTTTTTTATGAGTTTGAGTGTGTGTGTGAGTATGAGTGTGTGTGTGTGTCGGGTGTGCATATATATATACATATATATATGTCAGTGTGCTTCTGTGTCTGTGCACACATCTGTGTATGTGCATCTGTGTGTCAGGGTGTGTGTTTATATGTCATGGTGTGGGCATGTATCAATGTATGTGTGTGGCAGGGTGCATGTGTGTATATGTTGGCGTGTATCTGTTTGTGTATGTGTCTGTGTGTATCTATATGTGTGTATGTGTCGGTCTCTAAATGAAGTTGTGTGTATGTGTCGGTGTATTTCTATGTATCTGTGTGTTAATGTGCATGAATATCTGTGCAAATAGATATGTATGTGGTAGTGTATGTGCATACTTCCAAGCAGTCAAACACCAGCACAACATACAAGCACACACCTACATCTAACACAAATATTATATACAAACACACCCCTGCATTCAAACTAAAACAAATATACAAACACACCCCTTCACTTAAACACAAAAACTTTCACACAAATGTACATCCGCATTGAAAAGTGAACATTACATTCAGACACAACCCTGCAATCAAACGCAAACATTACATACAAACACATCCCTGTATTAAAACACAATAACTATATACAAGCACCCCTTTAAACACCAACACTGTACATTACACTAGAGCACCAGTAAATGCTGCAGCGCTGTACAGATATAAAACCTAGACATTTTGACTTGGGGTGCCGTGGAAAAATACTGAAATATTAAGGACGCATTGAACCTAAAAAGTTTGGGAACCACTGGTTTAGACGTTAATGGCTGTGTGTTAATGGCTTACATTGCTGTCACCTCCTGTACACTTACTACTTTACATTGTAGCAGAGTGTCATTTCTTCAGTGTTGTCACATGAAAAGATATAATAAAATATTTACAAAAATGTGAGGGGTGTACTCACTTTTATGAGATACTGCATATCCGTAATAGATGGCATGAATTCATGAAAACAATAAAACTGAAGAAGTCTAATATTTTTTGGCATCCTTGAACAGCAAACCTTACACAAAGTCACAGTTTTTCCTAGTTTATCTTCTATGTTTTAAAATTATTATGCTACTTTAAAAAAGAAAAAAAAAAGACAATTAGGTGGCCAGTTTTTTCTTAATAGTAAAAATTCTATTTGCTTTCTTAGATGGCATCACTAACATAATATGATCCTTCCCAGTTCATCAACCTAAGCATCTGGATCGTATATGGACTTTCACAGAAAGATAAAAGTTGAAAAAATTAGTTCTGGCTGATTCCCTTTATACATCCTATCAATTAACCTCACATGTTGTCCACCAGCTGGAGTGAAGAAGAGGGGTGAGAGTCCACAACAACATTTACATTATTAAAGGTCCATATCAAAGAAGGATCAGAGACTATACTGACGTTGTAGCCACTGGCGGATCCGGGGGGAGGGGGCAACGGGGCAATTGCCTCCCCCCCGAGAATCCGAGGTTCTCCCTCTCCCCTGCCAGCTAATGCAGGGCTGGTGCTGCAATGTGCCTTCATGGACCGGAGGGGAGATCAGAGATCTCCCTCTCCGGTCCGCAGGCACTGTTTGCTGGCCGCCGGCAGAGGAAGGAGAGAGAGAGGACCCAGGGGAGCTCAGTCTGCAGCTCCTCCAGGTCCGGATCCGTGAGAGTGAACTCTAGCCCTGGAGACCGGGGCTAGAGTTCACTCTCACCACATGGACCACCAGGGATTGAGAAATGTCCCCCTCCTCCCTAAACAAAGGTAAGAAGGGAGGGGGGATATTATGTATATTTTAAATAAAATAAAAAAATCATTTTATCAAATTAAATTAAAAAAGCCCCCCATCCTTATCACACACATACCCTACACACACACACATACACTGCCCCCCCACACACACATTGCCCCCCACATACATAGACTGCCCCCATACACACACACTGCCCCCACATACATACACTGCCTCCACATACATACACTGCCCCATACACACACACTGCCCTCTATACACACACACACATTGCCCCACATACACACACTGCCCTCTATACACATACACTGCCCCTACACACACACATTGCCCCCACAAACACAAGCCACTGCCCCCTTACATACATGTACTGCCCCCATACACACACACACTGCCCTCTACATACATACACTGCCCCTATACACACACATTGCTCCCACATACATACACTGCCCCCCATACACATACACACTGCCCCTATTGGCCACACACATTGCCCCTACATACATACACTGCCCCCACACACATACACATCTCTGCCCCTTCTTACATACATACACTGCACCATACACACACACACGCCCCATACACATACACTGCCCCCCATACACACACACTGCCCCCACATACATACACTGCCCCCACACAAGCACTGCCCCCATACACACACATACACTTACCCCATACACACACATTGCCCACATACACTGACCCCAATACACACACACACCCTACACACACATTGGCCCCCCACACACAAACTTCCCCCCATACACACATTGCCCCCCACTCACACTGCAACGCACACACACACATTGCCCCCCTAACACACACTGCCGTCCTCACGTCACGTACACACTGCAACTTTCACACACACACACTGCTCACACAGTCCTTCTTACACAAACACACACACACTGCACCCCTGCTCCTACGCCCTACTACAGCCCCATTTCCAAGCAGACCTCAGGTAAGTTGTCAAACTGTTCTTAAACGGTTTGACTACTTACTCTGGGAGGGGATCCCGGCACTACTGGCACCATAACCACTACACTGAGCTGTAGTGGGTATTGTGTCTGGATTTCTCTAAATAATCTGAAAGTGCCCCTTCCGAGGTCAGGCTCTGGATGCACGACTGGTTGTAGCCTAAGTAGTGATAGAAATGGAACACTAGCAACCAATCCATGATGTAAGACATAATTCTACATTCTTGCTTTTAAGTAGAATCCTTTACACATAAGAGTTAGTACGGCTTATTTTAACCATGTGCTTCCAAAGGGAATAATAAAAAAAATGCAGCCTTGCTACCACGCATAGAAAACAAAAAGGTTGAAGATGTGTTCTTACACAATAAAGCATTTAAGTGCTCTTTAAGATTGTGCTTGCTCAGCTCACCTTGCTTTGACATAAATTGGGTTATTACATATAATTTTTCCTCATTTTTTTTTTTGTAGATCAAGGTCTTTCTCAAAACACATAAGTATGTGGGAGGTTAATATGCATGCATTTATGTGTGGGAGCTTGTTTGCATGAACCTACATTAGCATGAAGTAGGTTTTCCTGAACATCTATTAGACAGGTGAGCAGTTATTATTTCCAAACATAGAAACAGAGAGCACAATTTTCTCTCCATGAGTTAAAAAGTAGTAATCAAAGACTAAACATTGTGTTGTGTATATGTTCCTGCAATAAACCCATCAAGTTAGAGACCAAGGTTATACCTTACTTGCTCATATGGTTTATTGAAATGCTTGTTAGGACAATAGACCTTGGTGTCTAACTGGTCCACATTCACACTGATAACATTTACCAATGGTTCCCAAACATTTTAGGTTCAAGGTGCCCTTAAAGGACCACTATAGTGCCAGGAAAACAAACTCATTTTCCTGGCACTATAGTGCCCTGAGGGTGCCCCCACCCTCAGGGCTGGATGGAGAGGAAGGGGTTAAACTTACCTCTTTCTCCAGCGCCGGGCAGGGAGCTCTCCTCCTCTCCGGCTGAATGCGCATGCACGGCAAGAGCCGCGCGCGCATTCAGCCATTCCATAGGAAAGCATTCTCAATGCTTTAATATGGACGCAAGCGTCTTCTCACTGTGAAAATCCAATTGAGACAGCCACTAGAGGCTGGATTAACCCTAAAGTAAACATAGCAGTTTCTCTGAAACTGCTATGTTTACAGAAAAAAGGGTTAATCCTATCTGGACCTGGCACCCAGACCACTTAATTAAGCTGAAGTGGTCTGGGTGCCTATAGTGGTCCTTTAATATTTCAATATTTTTCCAAGGCACCCTAAGTCAAAAAAAGTTCTAGGCTGTATACATAAACAGCACTGCAGCATTTTTCCCTGTCAGGGGTGGATCCAGAACCTAATCTCGGGAGGGGCACTGGTAGATTATTTAAAGAAAGACTCTAGGCACAATAACCACTACAGCACACTGTAGTGGTTATGGTGCCAGGAGTGCCGCGGTGCCCTCCCAGGGTAAGTAGTCAAACTGTTTAAGAACTTAAACAACCTTGAAAACTTACCTGGAGTCTTCCAGGATAGGGGCTGTAGTAGGGGATAGGGGCAGTAGTGTGTGTGTGTGTGAGTGGTGCAATATGTGAGGGGTGCAGTGTGTGTACAGGGGTGCATTGTCTTAGTGAAGATTGTAGTGTGTGCGTGGGGGGTGCATTGTGTCTGTGTGTTTGAATGGTGCAGTGTTTGTGAGGGGTACAGTATGTGTGTATTGAGGGGTATAGTGTGTGTGTATATTTTCTGTTATGTATGGTGTGTGTGGGGGCAGTGTGTGTGTATTAAGGGGTACAGTGTGTGCGGGGGGAAGAGTGTTTGAATGGGGTACTGTGTGTGAGGGGTACAGTGTGTGTGTGTATAGGGGCAGTGTGTGTGATGGTATGGGACAGTGTGTGTATTAAGGGGTACAATGTGTGCGGGGGGAAGTGTTTGAGTGGGGCACTGTGTGTGAGGGGTACAGTGTGTGTGTATAGGGGGCAGTGTGTGTGTATAGGGAGCTGTGTGTATGTGTGTATATGGGAGAATTATTGTGGGGCTGTAGAGTAGATTAATAAATATATAAAAGAAATTTAAATAAAAATTTAAAAAAACTATTTTGATATTCCCCTTGCCTGCTTACCTTTGCCTGGGAGGGGGACAGTACAAGGCAATCCCTGGTGGTCCAACTGGTGAGAGTGAACTCTAGAAGTCCACACATGAACTCATAATATATGATATGGCAAGTCTTCTTCACTGGCCCACACAGTGGTGTATTCTGGTTTTGTGCTGCTTTAGGCATGACAAAACCCAGGCCCCCCTCCTACCCCTTCCAAATTTCTCTTCCTGACAGACACACCCCCTCACTGATGCATGCACTGACATGCACTCACAGACAAACATTTATACACTCTCACTGACAAACACATATACACTTTCAGCGACAGACACACAAACTCACTAACACATACACACTCTAACAGCCACACACTAACACTCACTAACAGGCACACTTACACTCACTAACAGACACTAAAATTCACAGGCACACACACTATCACTAACAGACACACTAACACTCACTAACAGACACTATAACTCACAGGCACACACACACTCACACTCAATACCTGACAAACACTCACTAACAGACACACACAGACAGCCACTAACAGACACACTAACATTTGCCAACAGACACACACACTCACAATTTAAAATAAAAATAGTTTCAATCCACCCGGCCTCCTACCTTAGGGAGTGCAACAGACACACACTAAGACACACTTAAACTCACAGACACACACACACTCTCACCAACAGACACACACACGAACACACTCACAATTAAAAAAATAAATAAGTTTCAATCTACCCAGCCTCCTACGTTTGGGAGTGCTGCAGTGGATTTTTGCCTAATGTCCAGTGGGGCTGGCTGCAGTTTGGCGGCCAGTCGGTTGGGCAGACAGGTGAGCGGTGGAGGCGGGTGGCGAGGGAGCCCTGATCCTCCTGCTCAGACTGTGCAGGGAAGAGCTCAAGGTAGAATGTTCCCTCGCCGCCTGCAACATCAGTGCATGCCAGCCTCGGGGGGCCCTGAGGTGGCCAGCCGACCAGCTCCTGGGTTTCCCAGGACAAGAGGCTGGGAAATCATTTTCCAAAGTGATTGTGGGTGCGCTATACCTTTAATATACTATATAATGTGTGCCTGAAGGTATAGCGCACCTTTTAGCTTTAATTCTTATGGTTGTTTGGGTGTTTTTGAGGTATTTCACTGCTAAGGTGCAGCTCTACCTTTTTAACATTTATATATTTTATCATTTCATTTAAATTTTAGAGCCTTTTTGCTTGTTCTTTTGTATATACTGATAATACATGTTATGCACTGGGCTGCTATGAATAGCTATAGAATCAATGTTCTAGTACCTATGACTAAAAGAAAAACTGCTCCTCACCTCCTCCTCTGGAATTGTAAAGGTTAAAAATATGTTCTATTTTTCATTTCATTTTCATTGGTGTGGAGGGCATTAAACTGCATAAGACATCTTTCTACTCAGGACCATTTATTCTAATACTAGTCATAAATTATTATGAAGGCAGTTATTGATTTTGTGGGGAAAAAAGATAACAGAATTTTAGTAAGTAAGAAGCACATAAAATAACATGTGAGCTAGAACTGGTCAATACGAAAACAATCAGAGTATGATGGATAATAAAACTCCGGTTAGGATGTCCATGGAGAGGTGAATGTTAAGGGGGTGTACCAGAAAATCTGCAAGCAATATATGGATTTATTTGGTTATGGAAGGGCTGTCTAACACTGTATACATTATATCGCTATAAATCTGAATTGAGGCTGGTGAATGAAAACTTAGTCATATCATGCAAAAATGGTGTGGTGACACTACAATGCAATTTCTGTATAGTGAAAATGCTTTGAACAAAAGCAAAAAGATTACCTATGCACTATCCAAATCCATATGCCCATTTAAATAACAGGATTCTTTCAGTATCATTCCAATGGCGATTAAAGTACAAGTTCATCTGTCCCATCAAGGCAAACCTTTATGTATTTTGGCAGATGAATACTGTGGCAGATGAACCCCAAAACTGCACAGAGGTGATCTGTGAATTATGACCCATTCATTATGAGAAATGGATAACACCATCCAAATATGTTATGATATTTTTTCAAGTAGTGAATTGTAGGTTGTTGAAAACTGATATCCGAATGTCTTGCCAGAAGAGCAAAGTAGCATCACGATTTTTCCAACTTGGCTATTTACTTGGTTTTCAATTTACATATTTACTACTTAATTAATATATTCCATTAAAAGAAAATGACATGAAAAATATAATTTGATGCATATAAGAATAGCTGTATGGGTGGAAGTGGAAAGATAATCAAAAGTGAGTAAAGCTCCGGAAGGGAATGGGGGTGAAATTGGGTTATATATTTATGTATAAAAGAATATAAAATGCTTATTGATTTTTATATTGATTATAAAAATGTTCTCTCTTCTTGATGATCAGTGATCCTTAGCTGTGACATAATAGTGGCATAATTTTCTGATGTCATCGGGGTTATTCCTAAATTCTATTTCCTGATTTATCGGAGGTGCTTTACGACATATACATCTCCATTGCATAGAGATTTATGGCTCACCTCGATGTGTCTGAAGACTTGGAGATTGACTACCCTGAATTTGACCTTGAACATTGGAGCTTCTGGCTGGGAATAAAATATAGTGCATAGCTAGGTGTATGCTAATTCAGTGGGTTTGCACTATGTTGGTAAGGTCACAAATATGAGGTAAAAGATAAAATATGCCTAGTTTTCCATCTCTGAACAAATGTATTCCCCTTTTGGCCATTTAAAATTCTGTAAAAAATAAATATTAAATATATATATATATGAAAAATGTTAAACTTTTGCACTCCTACCTTCAGCCAAGATGATACCGGGTGCCCAGCTTTTTCGAATATATATATATTTTTTTTTTACTAATCACTAGTATCTTTAAAATGTACTTACAAAGTGACACACACTTTAATCTGCAAAACATTCTCCAAAGACTATTTTAAAGATCTGTGTTTTGCATATATCAATTAAGCAGAAATTAAGGCGGTTAATAACAGTAACAAAAACAGAGTATGAGAGGAGGCAAAAGCTTAGAGAAACTCAGTAGCTTGCTCTTCGGTTTGTACCCGCAGGTACAAGTCTCCAAAAATGTTTTTGCTTACTTTTGCCATTACAAAGAGAACCTACAGTTTTAATCAAACTCATTCAGCCACCATTGAAAAATCAGGTTTATTGTCAAAAGGTAAAGACTTCTTACTGTTTGCAATGAACAAATCGAACAAAAGCAATTGAAATTGCTCAACAGAACACATCTTTCAACTGGTTTCCCCAAATTCAACTGAAAATGTAACTTAGAATGACTTATCCAGTTTAAAAAGGATTTAACCCCTTTATGACAAGCAGCTTTAGTACTAATCAGAGACCCTTTTGCTGTTATGACCTGCTGTAAACAAGATGCATAGTCCGACACCAGCTTATGGCAGCATTCCTGAAGAATCTTAGCCCTCTTGAGCAATGGCCTCCAGTTTAGTAATATTCTTGTGTTTGCATGCTGCAAACACCTTCACATCAGGTGACTGTGACGAGCACTGTAGAATATTCAATTAATTCTTCTGCAACCAAGCCATGGTGGAATTTGAGGTATGCTTGAGATCATGTCTTGTTGAAAGGTGCAATGACGCCCAATCTTCAGCTTCCTTACAGACACCATGATGTTTTCTCTTAGGAGTTCCTGATGCTTCAATTAACCAATCTTGCCTTCCACATGCTGCAGGTTTCCAGTGCCAGAGGATGCAAAGCAGCCCCAGGCAGATTATTCTTTTCAGTGTATGCTTCATCCTTCTTCTTTCAGACATACCACTGATCCATTGGGCCAAAAAGTTCCAGTTATGTTTCATTGCTCCGTAGAACAGAATCCCAAAACATCTGTGGCTTATTTATATAATTTTGAGCATATTGGAGACAACGTTTCTTGTGCTTTTGGGTCAGTAGTGGTGTACATCTTGGAGTTCTGGCTTGGAAATCTTCTGCATTTAGTACACGTCTTACTGTGCTACTGTGTAATAGAAACCACAATGCCTGTTGATATCAAGTCTTGCTGTGGGTCTTTTGCAGTCACTCCAGGGTTTTTCACAACCTACCTTCTCAGAAATCTGGTTGCAGCCGTTGATAGCTTTTTTTTTTTTTTTTGCCATGTCCAGGTTTTGTAACCACTGTTCCTTCAATTTTGAACTTGCAAACTATGCTGCCAGTGGTGTCTCTAGGAACATTCAGTTCCTTCGCTATCTTTTTGTATCCTGTTGCTTGTGAAGGGTGATGATTTTCTATCTTAACTTTGTGGCCTATTCTTTTAACTTAGCCATATTTCTAATACGCAGTCAAATGTGACACTCAACAAACCCATAGCCAATTCAGTTATTTCAAGTGGTACAACTATTGAAGTCCTTGATTAGTTGCATCAGCTGTGCTTGAGATAATACTTATTTTGCATATTTATGTTGTGAGGGATTCTATTCAGGGATTGAACAATTTTGAGACTAGAGGAGTCATAGCTTGCATTTTCTGTTGAATTGGGGAAAGCACTTGAAGCATTCGTTGTGTTAAACTATTTCAACTGCTTTTGTTTGATTTGTTGCATCATTTTGATTACAACTGTATACTATTTGCATATCAGAATGACCCACCCATAAAGGCCGTTCAACACCAAAATGCTCTGCATGAGAAATCCAGCAACCTCAAAAGATCGTTTTGACCTTAATTTGATACCCCTCTAGGCACATTGAGTAAATAGTCCATATCAGGATTACCCTTTTAACTTAGAGAAAGCCCAAGCAAATGCATTGCAACAGAAACCGGGAGTATGAGTTAATAACAGTAGATTTAACTAGATTAACTGTCAAAGTTATTCCTAATTGTTCCTACTTTGCCTTAATATATCTATTGACTGGGTTGGAATTTCAGTGAAATTACAAAATTTCATAAAAATACTCACCTTGGAGGGTGTGTGTGACAGTGCCTCTTTAGTTGCATAACATGAGTCAAGCCAGATAGTTAAACTGCAAACCTATATGTATCATGACAGATTTTAACAGAAAAAAATGTGTTTAATTAAACAAAGTGTGGAAAAGGAAAACCAGTCAGGCCTCCTAAAGGACACAGGAGAAAAAAAAAAAAAAATAATTGAAAAAAAAAAAAATACAGGTCTTGAAATATGGCATGTTCTGGTTTTGGTTAAAGAACATTTCCAGCAGTTTAAATAATTGAGATATTAAAATGGTGAAATTCAACGTGGAGATAGGCTTATATTTCAGAGTCTACAGGATATCATTTCTTGCAGTACACCTTGATTTTTTTTAAAAAGATTTCTGATATGTAGTCAAAACCTATACTGTTACATTAGGGAATACTTGAAAGCTTCTTCTATGGAAAAAGGATACAAATGACACAAACACCAGGTGTCAGCAGTGCTGAAATCATATTTTTTCCATTTTAGTTACAGACAGAATTAAAAAAAGTTTACTCATAAGTATGTTCCTACTTTTTTGGATTAACCCTTTGTAGGGTTAGAGTGGAAATCTCACCATCTCTGGAAAAATTTTTTTACAAAGTATATTACATTGCATCATTATTGGGTAACTGTACAGGTGGAAAGACACTTGCAAACCAGGCACAGCCAGGGTACACACAGCAAATAATGAGGAAGACAAATGGTTTATTTTTGCTCTTCTCTATATGCTATCGTGCCGATCAGATGCAAAGGACCAGTTGTGGAACGAACATATAAGAGGGCGTTGGTGACAGATTTATTTTTTTGTCCCCCTCTAGTGCAAGGTAGATTCTCAATTGTCATACAACTCCCATAATGCTGGGGATCTACCATTTGCCCATACATGCAGGGTTGTATTTGTAAGCACAGTGTGTTTGAATGTAAGCATGTTTTTAATTGGAGTATGTGTGTGTGAATGTACAGGTGAGTAGTGTCAGGAGTTTGAATGCAGAGTATGTTCGTGTATAGTGTGTGATTGTAGGAGTGTAATTGTATGTAGTGTTTGAATGCTGTGAAAGAGTCAGAACTGCAGCCAGTACGTTTGCACAGAAGCCCGCATGCTGTGCTGGCCCATTGAGTGGCCCATGCACTAAGGCCCACCTAACATGTGTCCTGGTCGTATGCGTAGGTCCTTTAACAGTACGAGAGGGCCCCTGTAATATCAAAGCGTTAGAAGGAAGTGACAGCTGTTTACTTCCTCCAAATGAACAAACAAAAAGCCACGCAGAAGAGAGCGGGTAGACCAGGAGAGCAAGTATGTATATCTTTGTATGTGTCATGTGTCTGTGCATCAGTATGTCTGAGTATCCACTTGTCTGCATGTGTGGCAGACAGATAAAAAAAAAAAGAAATAAAAAAAGCAATTCTGACACTTTGGAGTGACCACAGGAAAGTATAAATTTGAGGTGGTTTTGGATAGTAATGTAACTTTAAACTAGAACCAGAATCTCCTTTTGGGAGAGTGTGTGTTATAAAAGAAGTGATTGTAGTGAAAACTGTGTATAGCAGCTCTGTACACTAATGTGGATTACCCTTTATTCCACATGCAATTAATACAAAAACAAAAATTGGTATACAGCTTCGACAGCTGACTGAGGAAGCTCCAGGAGGAGTGAAACACGTTTAGGCCATCAGGACTTCTAATTTTTAAAAGTTTATCTTAATTATTTTGTAGATCTTTTGCATAATAAATAAACCAGATTTTTAACAAAAGTCCATTGAAGCCGCAGTTACCTTAATTGGGGGAAGTGCCATCCCCCCTATATTGGCACAAAGCCTACTACCCTCAGAGCCAGGTCCTTAAGGCTCTGAAAAAGGTGAGCTTAATACCTATTCTCATTTATCCAAGATACTTCTTAAACAACTATATTACACATTGGATGTTTCTACTGTTTTTATCTTTCCGGAGGAAAAATCTCATCAGGAAATAGTGGTGGGATGCTGTCCTAAAAAGCATACCAGTCCTGTTTACTGAGCCAATAGTATAGGCTCTTTAAAATGTGAGTAACCCATTTTTATATTTAACTAAACTAACAGAGTGTTTTATAATCTGCATTATATTGTATTTTTCTATATCTTTTATATATCTACTCAATATACACGATTCAATCAAGATTTTGAGGGGTAACCCCCTAAATACTTATAGCGCTCTTGTTTTAGTAATATAACTTTAATTATAATTTTCATAGAGCAGATACATGATATGCATTGAGAGTATATACATTTAGGAACTATCACTTTAACTGTTTAGTTTTGACACAGCATTTTATTTTTATTGCGTTTATCACATTAATTTTGCAATATATATATACACACACAATGCTCTTACAACAGATTATTAAAATACACTTTAGCTTATTTAGCACCAGCACTATTTAATTCGTGTCCCACGTTGGAATTAGTGTACCAATGGGGTACTGTAAAGTAGTTGTGAGCTTAACAGAATATGGCCAAATGGCAGTGGCGGGTCCAGGGGGGGGGCAACGGGGCAATTACCCTCCTCCCCCCGAGAAAACGGACAGTCTCCCTCTCCCTCCCCTGCCAGTGTCAGAGATCTCCCTCCCCGGTCCGCAGGCACTGTGCTGACAGCCGGCAGGGGAGGGAGAGGACCCGCGAGCTCAGCCTGCAGCTCCTCCGGGTCCTACTCTCGCAAGCACGGAGCGTTGCCGTGGTTACCACGGCAACGCTCCAAATCTCGCGAGAGTGAACACTAGCCCTGGAGCGCAGGCTAGAGTTCACTCTCCCCACTGGGACCACCAATGAATCCCCCATGGACCACCAGGGATGGAAATATGTCCCCCCTCCTCCTCAATAAAGGTAAGAAGGGAGGGGGGACATAGAATATTTATTTTAATAAATAAATAAAAAATTATGTTATAAAAAAAAGCCCCCCTACCCTTATCACACACACTCTACACACATACATTGCCCCCCATACTGCCCCCATTAACACATACTGCCCCAATACACACACACTGGCCCCCATACACTGCCGCCCCATACACACACATTGCCCACACTCACACATACACTGCAATACTCACACACATACACTGCCGCCCTCACTCACGCACTACACCCCTTACACATTACACCACTGCTCCTATGCCCTACTACAGCCCCATTTCCCAGCAGACCTCAGGTAAGTTGTCAAATTGTTCTTAAACGGTTTGACTACTTACTCTGGGAGGGGGTCCCAGCACTATTGACACCATAACCACTACACCGAGCTGTAGTGGTTATTGTGTCTGGATTATTTATTTAAATAATCTACAAGTGCCCCTCCCGAGATCAGGCTCTGGATCCGCCACTGCCAAATGGTGTAGATGAATCCCCACATTTGTTTGCTGAGATGGGCAATTTTAAGTAGCCTGGTAAAATTTTAAAATGTATTTTATTTGTGCGCCGTTCCATAATCTGTATTACAAACAAAAACTTATCTCTGAAATGTAATTAAAACCATCAGAAGCAACCCAAACCCACACATGTAAGAGGGAAACTCTAAAATGTCTTTGAAACCAAGACCACCAAGATTGGGCTGCTTTATTACTCTGCTGATGAAGGTGGAATTAACATGCTGCTGGAGATGTAGCTGTCTGCCATGTAGTCCTTAAACCTGATAAGATAGTCTTTTTTTTAATTTGGCAATCAAGAATATGTTGGAAGGAAACCAGGATAGTTTTACATGGCAAACGTGTGTTATTCACGGAACCCAGGACTCTTCACAACTGCTAAAATGTGCACCAGTTCATTATTATTAGCATGTATACAGTGCCAACTTACTCTGTAGCGCTTTACTATGTTATAATAGAAATGGAGGAATTTCACAACAGCAAGCCATCTCTGGACCAATTTGCCTCCAAAATGCTACCTCTGCATTTGGGCTTTGGCTGCAATCATTATATATGCTGTCTATGGTACAAGCTGTAAGAAAAGGTTTGGGGTCAGACAGGACAGCAATTATCCATTGAGGAGGCATGAGGTAAGAAATCAATCACACAAGGAGAAAAGTGTCAAGAAAAACATTTGAAGATTGAAAATTAAGTTAAATGTAAGCAAACAGGTATTCTTGAGATGATCCTCCAAAAATGTAATCAGCAGGGAGTTCTGGGTGAATCTTTCTGAATATTGTTTAGGGCACAGGCTCTGCATAGAGCTTTGGCTGCAAGGCTTGTCTGCAACAAGTTGTGGGCGAATCTTTATGAATGCTGTTGGAGGTGTGGACTGCTTCAATGAGCAGTAGGCAGTACAAATGCAATTAAATTTGTGAGCATGTGTGCAAGAATGTGTAAATGTATGTGGGGCGTGTCTGTCAGTGATAGTTTCAAATAAGTGAGAGTGTGTATCTGTCAGAGTGTGTCAGTCAGTGAATGTTTCTGTCAATATTTCAAATCAGTGAGTGCGTGCATTAGTGTCTGTCAGTGAGAGAGCGTGTGTGTGTGTGTGTCTGTGAGTTTGTTTCAAATCAGTTAGATTGTTTATCTGTCAGTGAGTGTCTGTGATTGTATGTGCATATCTATCAGTGAGTGTGTCTGGCACTGCATGTTTGTTAGGGAGTTTTTCAAATCAGTGAGAGTCTGTTCAAGTCATTAAGAGTGTGTCACTGTGTCTGTCAATGAAAGTGTGTGTTTGTGTGTGTGTCTGTCAGTGGGGATGCAAAATACTGTTCTACCCCAGGCCCTACATACAAAGTGGACATGCACTGCACATAGGAAATGACATACACCCCGGGTCCTACTGCGCATAGGAAATTAAAGTTTAATTTAAAAAAATGACTAGAGCACTGCTGATATCTACTGATGTCATTTAGATAGCACCTTTTTCTTTGTGGGTTTGTCTGTATTACATTGTGTGCATGTCCACTTTGTTTTACACAATGTTTTAGATGCAGTTTTTTTTTCTCTTTTTTGTTTTCTATATACCCTCACCTGTGAGTTTGGTTAAGAGTTGCTGTTTTTAAAATAATTGCATCACTGCTGGTGTCAAAATGTGTCAATCAGAGATATCCAATTATTTACCAAATTGTGAGTTGATGTAGAAACTGAAAGTGAAGGAATGCCTAAGAATAAGTCTGCTTTGTAATACCACATTGGATGTTTTCGTGCAGTCTTATATACCTATAATGTGCATCAAACTTGGCTTTAGGTGCCTACATTGAGGTTAAAGTACATTACATACTTTCATCATACAAAACGCAAAAAAAAAAAAAAAAATGGTTTAAATGGTTATAATCTCATTCAGAAAATATATTTATTTTTTTTATCAGGAATCCAGATGTAAAAGCAAATGGCACAGATGGTTGTTTACAACTGTGCAGTACAACAAGAGAGAAAGCTGCAAGTTTTGCTTAAATAAAGGGACATCAGCAACATAATTTTAACAAAGAGACTACACATTTGTTTATTAATGAAACATGATTGTAAGCAGTATATATAAGGAAACAGTGTAATAGTTATGTAATCTTTCTAGCATAAAGATTTTACTTGTGAGCATAGAAACCTTTATTGCAGGACTATAGCATTTACAGGTTCCTTCAGCAGACAAGGATTGTAGGGGCTGAACGACTGATGTTATTTAAGGTAAAATGACAGCAGATCCTTCCTGTTTGACAGTGCGGCCTCTCTTTAAAAGAAATACAGATGCTCCCAGATACAAACTGCAGGGTAGCTGGCCTCGACGAACACAGGGTCTAGCCTCCTCTTCCAAGCAGGGTCTAAATTAGAAAATAAAGAAATTGTTAAATTAGTGGTTAGCAGACAATAGACATATCATTTTGGGACTTTGGAAAGTCCCCCATGGGCATAGAAGCCCAAGAAATCATGTTTCCACAACTATCCCAGAGTTACCAACTTAAACACAAACAGGCATCATCATTCCGACTTCACACACAAATATGTTGAAGAAAATAATTTTTTTGTTACTGAAAGACTATGAAGTGATCAATAAATGTAATTTAGAAAGGCAGTATAATCTCTTAGCAATTTATTTCATCAGGGAATATCATTGGCTAAATAGAGATTCCCAGTGCAATATATTCCTTTCTTAGGCACTACCTGGCTTATCTTATTAGTAAACTGCTCAATACTTCAATAACATTGGTGATTAAAACTATGCAAGGTTTTTGTTTTTGAGAAATAATGTTTATTGGAAATGTCAATACAAATATTATACACAATACACATAACCTTAGCATCAAGAAGTATACATTTAGATTATATGGAAGGTCTGTTTATCCTAAGCAGTTCAAACCTGGCACAATGGCATAATATAAGCACACTACTGTTTTTTTTTTTTGTTGTTTTTTTTTTAATTACGTTTAAGAAATTTTCTCTCTTGTCCTCTCATCCAACCTAGATTTTCTGTGGCTGTCCAATCACAGACTACCCAATGCAGCTCACTGATAATTCTTTGCAAGGCAGATGCTCTGGACAATCGCTGCCAGTGAGCTAACTAAACCCGGAAGAAACAGGTCCAGTTGTCTGATTGACAGCCAGGGGGCTGTAATAAGGCTCATTTATAAAAGCATCAATTTGCACTTTTGATAAAATGAAAAGAAAAAAAAAAAAAGGAGGACACACTTCACACTATACAGTGAAGTGTTTTAGTGGGTTGGAGTGTCCTTTTAAGTAATTAATAGCAATATCACCAATCAGGGTAATAAGCTGTATAAACTGATAACTATTGTCAGTCATCAAATTGGCTGTCGAGAATTCTAGAGACTCTGAAGTGGTCCACCTGTTTTAAAAATCCCATTTATGTGAACCTGACGAAGGTTACCTGGGTCACATGCAATTTTTGTTCTGTGTGTTATTCATGTGTCAATGCTGATGCTGGCACGGCTCCATTTTACTACTCAGGTTGTGTAGCATTCTCTCCTCCCTCTGTATTTTGCATTATCCACATACATTTTGGACAAACCGAACCCTGCTGATTCTTACCCAGTGCTCTGTTTTGGTTTCCTTGTGATCCCAATAATGCCAACATATTGTTCCTGATTTGATTCCGTGGTATTTGAATCAGCTTGCTCTTGATTATCCTGTTTTCTAGCTTGGCATTTTTGATTCTGTGACTTTTGTGCTCCTTTGATCTTGGCTTGTTTTTCTTGACTACATTCTTTGCCATTTCAAATTCTTTAGGCATCGCATTAAAACCTGTCACTCTTAAGTACTGGTGGTACACATCTATTCTCTATTTTGGTCTCTTCCTTATATTCAAGTCTGCTTGAAAATGGAAATCACAGGGCTTGATACAGAAATCCAGTCCCAAGTGTTGCAAAGGTAACTCTACAAGTGACTATATCTCTGGCTTCACCATTAGGTCATGTTAACCAAAGGCAAAGAGTTCCCTTAGATAAAGAATATAGGTCTTAACTTCCCCCATAACAGGATATGTCATGAAAAGGGCCAGAAATTGGTTCTTAAATGGATAATTATTTTGGTCTCAAATGATCTGCACAATGAGTGCACTGACATTCTCAGTAAAAGAATAATTACATTCTGAGGTGCCTTGGCATACCTCCCAAGTGTCCTATTTTGGGCCTAGTTGACATGATCCCTCTTTTCTATCCTAGTGTCCCTATTTTCTATGAGCTTTATGTTGTTGGTGTGTCTGCATGTATAACAGCAATAATACTCACAGGTGTCTATAAAATACAATAGATGTGTTCAGTAATCAGTCTGTGTAAATAATATACTTGTTCTAAATTACAATTTGGTTGCATAAATTGTCATCAGTAAATCACCTAAACATTCTCAGAACTGCCCAGACTCTTGCAACACCCCTAAAATTCAAATTTCCATTTGAAATATTTGTAGGTATGTTTTGGGGATTATTGGATAGATTACGTCATGTGAACATGTGAGACAAAACGTGCAAGGACTGGAAACAAATTTCTTGCCTTATAGGTTTTCAATTGAAATAAATGTGTCTATTTATCTTGATTTTCACCCTATCAACTTGAGTGCTGAAGATCCCTTTTTATCTGCTTCTACTGATGATTAGGGTCTGTGGTGCTATAGCAGAGTTAGAAGGTTCAGTGAACTTTAATTCCTGCTCCATGGGACAATGAGACTCGCTAGTTTGGAGTCTGGTTGGATCCTACTTTTAGCTTTTAAAAGATTCTTAGCTTCTGTTGCACAGTATGAAAATGTGTACAGGTACTCCATCCATTGCTGCCAACCTCGTTAAGGAAAGTGTACCAAGGTGTAGGTATTAATCTACACTTTTGATGATTATATCCGTGACTGACTGAAGGTAGAAAATATAGATGACATGTTCACTTTAAGTATTTAGAAGAACTACAACCTCATACACTAGGCAAGTCAAATAACAGGAATCCCTTAAGAAACAAGAACCACCGGACTCTCGCTCTGTAGAACTCTTTCATGGGGACTACCTTTAATCATTGCATCACAGGCTTGCCTTTCGTCTTTATTACATATAAGCAAGTGTGGGTAATTGATTCCATTCTTCTAAATAGAATGTTGCTCTCATCATGGATATTTAAAAACATGACAGGGGCAGTCTTTTTAATGCTTTAGTGCTCTCTTTTAAATAAATTAAGATTCTTTTCAAAAAGGACATTACATCATCATGTACATTTCTCAGATCAATGAGCACTCTGCCCAGCCTAAGAAAGATTCTGGAGGTTATGAAATAGCACCACATAACGGACAACTGTGTAACAGTTATCATAAATCATGCATATCATAATCTTGGTTTATTTACAAATCTGTTTAAAATATATTAGATGTCCTTCCATATTGCTCTGTTTTTTTCCCTTTTTTAAGCAGATGAGATTGTTCAGTTGCATATATAGAGAAATACTGAATATTCCAGATTTCTATAAATATGCTTCTGAAGAGATTGTGGGCGGATCTCAGAGAGAAATGAAGGCTCCATTTTTGTTTGGTTTGGAATATATATATAAAATTCCTTGATGGAGAGCACTCACAGGACTCGTAATAGTGGAGAAGATGCTTTTATTTCAGCAATCAATTCATACATCAAACTTGTCAGCGTCGACGTTTCAGTCCAACCGGACAAACAATAAGTGATACCATGGCAATTTAAATACAGGAAAACATGGTGCTCATTGGAGGGTGAACGAGATTAGGTGATGTCATAAGTGATGTGTGCAGATTCAAAATACCTTATTTATCGGCGTATAACACGCACTTTTTCTCCCTGAAAATAGGGGGCAAATTGTGGGTGCGTGTTATACGTTGGCCCTTTAAATACTGCAGCCGCCTGAGCGCTCTGTCAAGAGCGGTCAGGCGGCTGCAGTTGGTAATACCTGGCTCACGCTGTGCTTAGCCAGCCGCGGCCGGGAGGTGCACGCCAGTGTAGCACCTTCCTGAAAACAGTTCTGACCGCAGAACAGAAACCCTGTTCCTCCGCTGAACAGGTGCCTTCTGTTTCCTGTACCCTCGTTGGACTCCGACAGGAAGGTGCATACTGAGCTGCACCTTCCTATCACCGCCGGACACCGACAGCAGAGCAGCCCTCGGCCACACTGCAGGGAAGGTGGGGGTAAGAAGGGGCCAGGAGGGGAGGAGGCAAGAAACAGGGAGGGGGGGAGTAAAAAGGGGGAGTGGGGGAGCAAGAGAGGGGGTAAGAAGAGGAGGGGGGGAGTAAGAAGGGGTAAGAGGGGAGGGGGAGTAAGAAGGGGTAAGAGGGGGAGTAAGAAGGAGGGGAAGTAAGAAGAGGGGGGAGTAAGAAAGGGGGGTAAGAAGGGGATATAAAAATAAGTAAATACCTTTTGAGTTCACTCCTGGCTTTACCTTGTTGTTTGGGACTCCCATTGTCTTTGGTCAGAAATACCATTTAATGCAACAAGAATCATACTGATAAGCAACAGCAAAGATGCTTTTTCAACAAATCCTGATGTCATCCATAAGCTTCAGATCTTGCAAAAATAAACCAACCAACTACACTCTTAAGCTTTACATTGCACATGGTCTTCGGTTACATAAACTGTGCTATTGACAATCAAGGACTTACAGATGGTTACACACATGGACCAAGGGTAAGCCAGGTATTTACTTGTATGTATGCATTACACACAAATCCGTAGAGGCTAAATACATATAACCTTTTATTTTAAAACCTTAATAAAAACACATTTTTTTATTTTTTTTTAAGAAGAGGGGGAGGGCAAGAAGTGTGGTGAGGGGAGGGGAAGCAAGAAGAGGGGAGGGGAAGCAAGAAAGGTAAGAGGGGGGCGCAGGGAGGCAGCAAAATAAAAGAAGAGGGGGAGGGGGGAGTAAGAAAGTGGGTAAGAAGAGGAGGAAGGGGGAGTAAGAAAGGGGGGTAAGAAGAGGGGGAGGGGGGAGTAAGAAGTTCTTTATTTGATATTTAAGTTTTTTTCCCCTGAAATTTCCTTCTTAAAATGAGGTGCGTGTTATACGCCGATAAATACGGTACGTCATTGAATAAGTTAACCATATGAGGTGTGAACACAAGGTAAACCCAGGGAAAGTAAAGAGTATAGGAGAAAGATATATTATACATATTTACATTATTTACAAAATACAGGGGTGGTCATGGGAGCAATCTTGGACCTGTGCATAGACAGATAGAAATATATAAGATATGATATATTTATATATAAGATATAATATATATGAATTCCCCAGTTAAGTTTACCTACCAAGTCAGTTACTCTTAGATAGACTTTTTGGATCTGCGATAAACTTGGATATACGTTATACTTGAAACCTGTAGACAGGAACACAATCCTTCACGCTACCAGTTTTCACCCTAAGAAATTAAAAGAATCTTTATCCATATCTCAATTTCTGAGAGTGCTACGTAATAACTCTGACCCTAATAACGCCGCAGAACAAATGGTAGAGATGTACCAAAAATTTCTTGAGAGGTGATACTCGAAGCCCATCTTGGATAGGGTTATACAACAGGCATAGGAATCAATCACTGAACCATCCACACACTCTAGAATAGGCGATCGATTGATCTTCCCTCGAACACTACACACTGAATTACAACAAGTGGCGTCTATCATACGTGACAACTGGGGTGTACTTAGGAAAGATACATCACTGCTATCCTCTCTCCAACAAAGCCCTGTTATGAGCTATAGGAGAGGAAAGAATCTACTCAACTATCTGGTACATACAGATCAATATGCACTATTGCAGCTATTATCCCCTGCTAGCAACTTGGGATGCTATAGACGCATCAAATGCACAGCCTGTAATTCTATGACTCCTGGGAAAGCATTCTTTCACCCTCGATCTGGGAAGGAATACAAAATTAGATACAGGATTACCTGTACCACCACACATGTAGATTATCGCATTATGTGTCCATGTGGACTTGCCAATATAGGCAAAATTTCAAATGACTTAAGGGAACGTATGAGGAGGCACAGGTCAGCTATATGCCTAACTCTCCTCAATAACTCAGCTAATACGCCTGTTGCTTGACATTTCTTAGAAGCAGGACACTCGCCACCCTCTTTACGCTTCATGGGAATAGATCATGTACCTATGCCAACAGGAGATGGCAATAGACACACTAGACTAAGAGGCATTTTGGATACATATCTTAAACACTTTATTCCCCCATGGACTTAACAAGAAAAACCCGTTATATTGTTTCCTTCCAAGAAGATAACTCATGACTGATATTGTTACATTTGTTTCATGTGTTTTGTATATGCCTTCTTATGATCTATATTGTTAGTATGTATTATTCTGAGTAGATAATCCCCCAGGAGTGTCTCCTGGATAATATTAGATATTTGTATACAGCCAGTTATCGTGCTTATTTCTTTCTTTACTAGTATGTTTAGTACCTCAGTATCAGAGTTTTTCTATTTATCCTGAGAGGAAGATCCTCCCTTATGGAACATATACTCCTGGGCCATGGGATTCTCTCTCGGGTGGTATTGCTAATTTCTTATCTTTAACAGGCTTCTTTGATGAAAAACTTCTTGTATATTTCCATCTGTCTATGCACCACTCAGAGATTGCTCCCATGACCACCCCTGTATTTTGTAAATATGTAGAATATATATTTTTCTCCTATGCTCTTTACTTTCCCTTCATTTACCTTGTGTTCACACCTCATAGGGTTAACTTATTCAATGACGTATTTTGAATCTGCACACGTCACCATCACCTAATCTTGTTTGCACTCTCGTTCACCCTCCAATGAGCACCATGTTTTCCTGTATTTAAATTGCCATGGTATCATTTATTGTTTGTCTTGAAAAAAGTCTGGTTGGACTGAAACGTTGACACTGACAAGTTTGATGTATAAATTGATTGCTGAAATAAAAGCACCTTCTTCATTATTACAGTGCTCTCCATGAGATTATATATATTTCTGTCTCCAAACTTTAAAAGTTAATGCCAAAAGATTACTCTACTAGCAAGCATAGCTAAACTGTATACATAAAATGGGTGATCAGTGTTTACTTGGCATTCATATAATATTGGCTTGTGTAAAAAATAATTTGAACCATCTCTAGTACATTTGTTTTTTTCCCAACAGTAATTGAGTAAGTAGGTAAGTATAAATCACATATCAACGTAAGTTAAAAGGCCCGGGTTGACATTACACCCACGTTGATACTCTACCCTCTACAGCAGGGGTGTCAAGTATAAACCCCCAGATGTTGCTGAACTACAGCTCCCATGATTCTTTCAATGAAACAGATAGCCAGGGAATCATGGGAGTTGTAGTTCAGCAACATCTGGGGGGCCGCATGTTTGACACCCCTGCTCTACAGGATTAAATTCCTACGGCGGCGGGCTGCCTGGCTGTATGCGTTAATTAGGAAATCCAATAACCGTTTACTAACATGTTAACCTGATACAAAGGTTATGTTGTGGCTGTTAAATTGTAGATTTTCAATTTTTTTTAAACAACAATTTTCATCAACCTTGTAAGTCTCAGACCTTTTGGGCAATCCAACCCTATTTATTTGTGGATTGCAATCCCACCCAGTGCTATTGGACTACAGTGTACTGCATGCTTACCTACTCTAGGAGTTATAGAGCATTTACACTGGGAAACCTAGGCAGCATGTTCGTAGAAATATAATACATAGTTGAATAAAGGAACGCTGTAGGCACTGTAACAGTCATCTCATTGAAGTAGTTATAGTGTCTGTAGTTCACTAGAACCATATTTTCATTCAGCATTAAACAGTTTTTAATTTTTCAATGCTAAATGAGAGTCCCCAGCAGCCCATCCCCTCTGTGCTGCTCATGCTAATGAGGAAGGTTTAGACTAAGAAGGATAGGTGTGATCTCGGCTCTAGCCATATGTACAGAGGGGAATGGGTAGGAACCTTATTTAGTGTTAAACTGCTTGAAAATAATTTAACATGGAATGATGGGACACTGTTAGAGAAATTAGATTAAATGATTGTTGTCCCCACAGTGTCTCTTTAAGGTGCATGCTTTTCAACCCCAAAATATAAGGTACTTTTTTGCTATAGAGATTATGAGGGCTGGATGCTAAACTAAATCACATTTGATAAAAGGGCCTGTCTATTCACTACAACCTACTGTAGTTGTTGTGGTCCCAAATATGTATCATCCCATGGTAAGTAGTCGAATACTTTGTAGTGCAATGTACTGTTCTGCAATTAAAGCCTAGAATCCCAGACTGATTCAAGAGAATGTAAAATAGGGCTAACAATAAACAATGAGATATATAAAGCTTCATAATGCTATCTTTTCAAAAAAGTGTTAACAGGGTAATAAAAGATTTATGAAGCTCGTTGTTATAATGTCAGGGACACTTTTTTTATTGCATTCTAATGGAAAATCTCTGGCAGGAAATTTAGAGCCTGCATTTCACTATCAACAAAATGATAGGTTATTTAGACAATTTATGTGAAAGAAGACGGATGATAGTTTGGATATGCTCTCTGACTGCCTCGTTAAACTCCCAGCACAATGAAATACATTGCTTTAGATTTCACAGAATATTTTTATTTGCTTATTTGTTGTCACATTTGTCTGACGTTGTGTGGTCCTGTAATCGTTTCTAAAGGAAGGCAGCTGTTTGCTTTATTTTTGCAGATACAAATGAGACTTTGCAACAGCTGAGACAATACTTTGAAACAAAAACACAGTTGAATCATTCTTCAGATATACCGAATGAGTGTCTTTAAAGTATACACTGTCAAATGCACTAAGTTAAAATAACACTTGAGAATGTCACCTTCTGTACCATTATGATGCTTTTTTCACACCTCTGGACTTGGTGTTCCATTCTAAGATAACACAAATAGCATGTCTGATGGCATGCATACTGCTGGAGCAAAATGTCTAATCTCTATTGCCTGAGCTGTGTGCAACTATATCAAGTTACATTAAATTGCAGGTACCTCTGATGATCTCCAACTTCATATGCTATATTTATTGCCTACTAATTCTAAATACTTAAACTCTTTGATTCCAGTGAGAGTTGCTTAGTCATGCTAAGGACACAAAACTGAAATGGTTTGGGCCAGCACATTGCAGCTACTCAAAATATACATAAAATCACACATTTTAGCTAGGTATAGTGCAGTGATTTTTAACCAGTTTTTCAGGGCATCTCAAATTATTAATTGAATAAGACTCCACATGTAAATCCCGGACAGATCAATCAATTCTGGCATAGATTAACCCCTTAAGGACCAAACTTCTGGAATAAAAGGGAATCATGACATGTCACACATGTCATGTGTCCTTAAGGGGTTAAATGGAATTTGATTTGTTTGTACCAGTGGAAAATAATTTGTGCACAAATCTACTAATTAATCACGTCAATTTGGCTAGAAGTATGCATATATCTCTTAAGCAAGAATTCAAATACATATGGCATATAGGAGCTGCTTATTAAGTAAA
>OW240914.1:150711375-150802106 GCA_933207985.1 Pelobates cultripes | reverse complement strand
TTGTATGTAGTGTTTGAATGCTGTGAAAGAGTCAGAACTGCAGCCAGTACGTTTGCACAGAAGCCCGCATGCTGTGCTGGCCCATTGAGTGGCCCATGCACTAAGGCCCACCTAACATGTGTCCTGGTCGTATGCGTAGGTCCTTTAACAGTACGAGAGGGCCCCTGTAATATCAAAGCGTTAGAAGGAAGTGACAGCTGTTTACTTCCTCCAAATGAACAAACAAAAAGCCACGCAGAAGAGAGCGGGTAGACCAGGAGAGCAAGTATGTATATCTTTGTATGTGTCATGTGTCTGTGCATCAGTATGTCTGAGTATCCACTTGTCTGCATGTGTGGCAGACAGATAAAAAAAAAAAGAAATAAAAAAAGCAATTCTGACACTTTGGAGTGACCACAGGAAAGTATAAATTTGAGGTGGTTTTGGATAGTAATGTAACTTTAAACTAGAACCAGAATCTCCTTTTGGGAGAGTGTGTGTTATAAAAGAAGTGATTGTAGTGAAAACTGTGTATAGCAGCTCTGTACACTAATGTGGATTACCCTTTATTCCACATGCAATTAATACAAAAACAAAAATTGGTATACAGCTTCGACAGCTGACTGAGGAAGCTCCAGGAGGAGTGAAACACGTTTAGGCCATCAGGACTTCTAATTTTTAAAAGTTTATCTTAATTATTTTGTAGATCTTTTGCATAATAAATAAACCAGATTTTTAACAAAAGTCCATTGAAGCCGCAGTTACCTTAATTGGGGGAAGTGCCATCCCCCCTATATTGGCACAAAGCCTACTACCCTCAGAGCCAGGTCCTTAAGGCTCTGAAAAAGGTGAGCTTAATACCTATTCTCATTTATCCAAGATACTTCTTAAACAACTATATTACACATTGGATGTTTCTACTGTTTTTATCTTTCCGGAGGAAAAATCTCATCAGGAAATAGTGGTGGGATGCTGTCCTAAAAAGCATACCAGTCCTGTTTACTGAGCCAATAGTATAGGCTCTTTAAAATGTGAGTAACCCATTTTTATATTTAACTAAACTAACAGAGTGTTTTATAATCTGCATTATATTGTATTTTTCTATATCTTTTATATATCTACTCAATATACACGATTCAATCAAGATTTTGAGGGGTAACCCCCTAAATACTTATAGCGCTCTTGTTTTAGTAATATAACTTTAATTATAATTTTCATAGAGCAGATACATGATATGCATTGAGAGTATATACATTTAGGAACTATCACTTTAACTGTTTAGTTTTGACACAGCATTTTATTTTTATTGCGTTTATCACATTAATTTTGCAATATATATATACACACACAATGCTCTTACAACAGATTATTAAAATACACTTTAGCTTATTTAGCACCAGCACTATTTAATTCGTGTCCCACGTTGGAATTAGTGTACCAATGGGGTACTGTAAAGTAGTTGTGAGCTTAACAGAATATGGCCAAATGGCAGTGGCGGGTCCAGGGGGGGGGCAACGGGGCAATTACCCTCCTCCCCCCCCCGAGAAAACGGACAGTCTCCCTCTCCCTCCCCTGCCAGTGTCAGAGATCTCCCTCCCCGGTCCGCAGGCACTGTGCTGACAGCCGGCAGGGGAGGGAGAGGACCCGCGAGCTCAGCCTGCAGCTCCTCCGGGTCCTACTCTCGCAAGCACGGAGCGTTGCCGTGGTTACCACGGCAACGCTCCAAATCTCGCGAGAGTGAACACTAGCCCTGGAGCGCAGGCTAGAGTTCACTCTCCCCACTGGGACCACCAATGAATCCCCCATGGACCACCAGGGATGGAAATATGTCCCCCCTCCTCCTCAATAAAGGTAAGAAGGGAGGGGGGACATAGAATATTTATTTTAATAAATAAATAAAAAATTATGTTATAAAAAAAAGCCCCCCTACCCTTATCACACACACTCTACACACATACATTGCCCCCCATACTGCCCCCATTAACACATACTGCCCCAATACACACACACTGGCCCCCATACACTGCCGCCCCATACACACACATTGCCCACACTCACACATACACTGCAATACTCACACACATACACTGCCGCCCTCACTCACGCACTACACCCCTTACACATTACACCACTGCTCCTATGCCCTACTACAGCCCCATTTCCCAGCAGACCTCAGGTAAGTTGTCAAATTGTTCTTAAACGGTTTGACTACTTACTCTGGGAGGGGGTCCCAGCACTATTGACACCATAACCACTACACCGAGCTGTAGTGGTTATTGTGTCTGGATTATTTATTTAAATAATCTACAAGTGCCCCTCCCGAGATCAGGCTCTGGATCCGCCACTGCCAAATGGTGTAGATGAATCCCCACATTTGTTTGCTGAGATGGGCAATTTTAAGTAGCCTGGTAAAATTTTAAAATGTATTTTATTTGTGCGCCGTTCCATAATCTGTATTACAAACAAAAACTTATCTCTGAAATGTAATTAAAACCATCAGAAGCAACCCAAACCCACACATGTAAGAGGGAAACTCTAAAATGTCTTTGAAACCAAGACCACCAAGATTGGGCTGCTTTATTACTCTGCTGATGAAGGTGGAATTAACATGCTGCTGGAGATGTAGCTGTCTGCCATGTAGTCCTTAAACCTGATAAGATAGTCTTTTTTTTAATTTGGCAATCAAGAATATGTTGGAAGGAAACCAGGATAGTTTTACATGGCAAACGTGTGTTATTCACGGAACCCAGGACTCTTCACAACTGCTAAAATGTGCACCAGTTCATTATTATTAGCATGTATACAGTGCCAACTTACTCTGTAGCGCTTTACTATGTTATAATAGAAATGGAGGAATTTCACAACAGCAAGCCATCTCTGGACCAATTTGCCTCCAAAATGCTACCTCTGCATTTGGGCTTTGGCTGCAATCATTATATATGCTGTCTATGGTACAAGCTGTAAGAAAAGGTTTGGGGTCAGACAGGACAGCAATTATCCATTGAGGAGGCATGAGGTAAGAAATCAATCACACAAGGAGAAAAGTGTCAAGAAAAACATTTGAAGATTGAAAATTAAGTTAAATGTAAGCAAACAGGTATTCTTGAGATGATCCTCCAAAAATGTAATCAGCAGGGAGTTCTGGGTGAATCTTTCTGAATATTGTTTAGGGCACAGGCTCTGCATAGAGCTTTGGCTGCAAGGCTTGTCTGCAACAAGTTGTGGGCGAATCTTTATGAATGCTGTTGGAGGTGTGGACTGCTTCAATGAGCAGTAGGCAGTACAAATGCAATTAAATTTGTGAGCGTGTGTGCAAGAATGTGTAAATGTATGTGGGGCGTGTCTGTCAGTGATAGTTTCAAATAAGTGAGAGTGTGTATCTGTCAGAGTGTGTCAGTCAGTGAATGTTTCTGTCAATATTTCAAATCAGTGAGTGCGTGCATTAGTGTCTGTCAGTGAGAGAGCGTGTGTGTGTGTGTGTGTGTGTCTGTGAGTTTGTTTCAAATCAGTTAGATTGTTTATCTGTCAGTGAGTGTCTGTGATTGTATGTGCATATCTATCAGTGAGTGTGTCTGGCACTGCATGTTTGTTAGGGAGTTTTTCAAATCAGTGAGAGTCTGTTCAAGTCATTAAGAGTGTGTCACTGTGTCTGTCAATGAAAGTGTGTGTTTGTGTGTGTGTCTGTCAGTGGGGATGCAAAATACTGTTCTACCCCAGGCCCTACATACAAAGTGGACATGCACTGCACATAGGAAATGACATACACCCCGGGTCCTACTGCGCATAGGAAATTAAAGTTTAATTTAAAAAAATGACTAGAGCACTGCTGATATCTACTGATGTCATTTAGATAGCACCTTTTTCTTTGTGGGTTTGTCTGTATTACATTGTGTGCATGTCCACTTTGTTTTACACAATGTTTTAGATGCAGTTTTTTTTTCTCTTTTTTGTTTTCTATATACCCTCACCTGTGAGTTTGGTTAAGAGTTGCTGTTTTTAAAATAATTGCATCACTGCTGGTGTCAAAATGTGTCAATCAGAGATATCCAATTATTTACCAAATTGTGAGTTGATGTAGAAACTGAAAGTGAAGGAATGCCTAAGAATAAGTCTGCTTTGTAATACCACATTGGATGTTTTCGTGCAGTCTTATATACCTATAATGTGCATCAAACTTGGCTTTAGGTGCCTACATTGAGGTTAAAGTACATTACATACTTTCATCATACAAAACGCAAAAAAAAAAAAAAAAATGGTTTAAATGGTTATAATCTCATTCAGAAAATATATTTATTTTTTTTATCAGGAATCCAGATGTAAAAGCAAATGGCACAGATGGTTGTTTACAACTGTGCAGTACAACAAGAGAGAAAGCTGCAAGTTTTGCTTAAATAAAGGGACATCAGCAACATAATTTTAACAAAGAGACTACACATTTGTTTATTAATGAAACATGATTGTAAGCAGTATATATAAGGAAACAGTGTAATAGTTATGTAATCTTTCTAGCATAAAGATTTTACTTGTGAGCATAGAAACCTTTATTGCAGGACTATAGCATTTACAGGTTCCTTCAGCAGACAAGGATTGTAGGGGCTGAACGACTGATGTTATTTAAGGTAAAATGACAGCAGATCCTTCCTGTTTGACAGTGCGGCCTCTCTTTAAAAGAAATACAGATGCTCCCAGATACAAACTGCAGGGTAGCTGGCCTCGACGAACACAGGGTCTAGCCTCCTCTTCCAAGCAGGGTCTAAATTAGAAAATAAAGAAATTGTTAAATTAGTGGTTAGCAGACAATAGACATATCATTTTGGGACTTTGGAAAGTCCCCCATGGGCATAGAAGCCCAAGAAATCATGTTTCCACAACTATCCCAGAGTTACCAACTTAAACACAAACAGGCATCATCATTCCGACTTCACACACAAATATGTTGAAGAAAATAATTTTTTTGTTACTGAAAGACTATGAAGTGATCAATAAATGTAATTTAGAAAGGCAGTATAATCTCTTAGCAATTTATTTCATCAGGGAATATCATTGGCTAAATAGAGATTCCCAGTGCAATATATTCCTTTCTTAGGCACTACCTGGCTTATCTTATTAGTAAACTGCTCAATACTTCAATAACATTGGTGATTAAAACTATGCAAGGTTTTTGTTTTTGAGAAATAATGTTTATTGGAAATGTCAATACAAATATTATACACAATACACATAACCTTAGCATCAAGAAGTATACATTTAGATTATATGGAAGGTCTGTTTATCCTAAGCAGTTCAAACCTGGCACAATGGCATAATATAAGCACACTACTGTTTTTTTTTTTTGTTGTTTTTTTTTTAATTACGTTTAAGAAATTTTCTCTCTTGTCCTCTCATCCAACCTAGATTTTCTGTGGCTGTCCAATCACAGACTACCCAATGCAGCTCACTGATAATTCTTTGCAAGGCAGATGCTCTGGACAATCGCTGCCAGTGAGCTAACTAAACCCGGAAGAAACAGGTCCAGTTGTCTGATTGACAGCCAGGGGGCTGTAATAAGGCTCATTTATAAAAGCATCAATTTGCACTTTTGATAAAATGAAAAGAAAAAAAAAAAAAGGAGGACACACTTCACACTATACAGTGAAGTGTTTTAGTGGGTTGGAGTGTCCTTTTAAGTAATTAATAGCAATATCACCAATCAGGGTAATAAGCTGTATAAACTGATAACTATTGTCAGTCATCAAATTGGCTGTCGAGAATTCTAGAGACTCTGAAGTGGTCCACCTGTTTTAAAAATCCCATTTATGTGAACCTGACGAAGGTTACCTGGGTCACATGCAATTTTTGTTCTGTGTGTTATTCATGTGTCAATGCTGATGCTGGCACGGCTCCATTTTACTACTCAGGTTGTGTAGCATTCTCTCCTCCCTCTGTATTTTGCATTATCCACATACATTTTGGACAAACCGAACCCTGCTGATTCTTACCCAGTGCTCTGTTTTGGTTTCCTTGTGATCCCAATAATGCCAACATATTGTTCCTGATTTGATTCCGTGGTATTTGAATCAGCTTGCTCTTGATTATCCTGTTTTCTAGCTTGGCATTTTTGATTCTGTGACTTTTGTGCTCCTTTGATCTTGGCTTGTTTTTCTTGACTACATTCTTTGCCATTTCAAATTCTTTAGGCATCGCATTAAAACCTGTCACTCTTAAGTACTGGTGGTACACATCTATTCTCTATTTTGGTCTCTTCCTTATATTCAAGTCTGCTTGAAAATGGAAATCACAGGGCTTGATACAGAAATCCAGTCCCAAGTGTTGCAAAGGTAACTCTACAAGTGACTATATCTCTGGCTTCACCATTAGGTCATGTTAACCAAAGGCAAAGAGTTCCCTTAGATAAAGAATATAGGTCTTAACTTCCCCCATAACAGGATATGTCATGAAAAGGGCCAGAAATTGGTTCTTAAATGGATAATTATTTTGGTCTCAAATGATCTGCACAATGAGTGCACTGACATTCTCAGTAAAAGAATAATTACATTCTGAGGTGCCTTGGCATACCTCCCAAGTGTCCTATTTTGGGCCTAGTTGACATGATCCCTCTTTTCTATCCTAGTGTCCCTATTTTCTATGAGCTTTATGTTGTTGGTGTGTCTGCATGTATAACAGCAATAATACTCACAGGTGTCTATAAAATACAATAGATGTGTTCAGTAATCAGTCTGTGTAAATAATATACTTGTTCTAAATTACAATTTGGTTGCATAAATTGTCATCAGTAAATCACCTAAACATTCTCAGAACTGCCCAGACTCTTGCAACACCCCTAAAATTCAAATTTCCATTTGAAATATTTGTAGGTATGTTTTGGGGATTATTGGATAGATTACGTCATGTGAACATGTGAGACAAAACGTGCAAGGACTGGAAACAAATTTCTTGCCTTATAGGTTTTCAATTGAAATAAATGTGTCTATTTATCTTGATTTTCACCCTATCAACTTGAGTGCTGAAGATCCCTTTTTATCTGCTTCTACTGATGATTAGGGTCTGTGGTGCTATAGCAGAGTTAGAAGGTTCAGTGAACTTTAATTCCTGCTCCATGGGACAATGAGACTCGCTAGTTTGGAGTCTGGTTGGATCCTACTTTTAGCTTTTAAAAGATTCTTAGCTTCTGTTGCACAGTATGAAAATGTGTACAGGTACTCCATCCATTGCTGCCAACCTCGTTAAGGAAAGTGTACCAAGGTGTAGGTATTAATCTACACTTTTGATGATTATATCCGTGACTGACTGAAGGTAGAAAATATAGATGACATGTTCACTTTAAGTATTTAGAAGAACTACAACCTCATACACTAGGCAAGTCAAATAACAGGAATCCCTTAAGAAACAAGAACCACCGGACTCTCGCTCTGTAGAACTCTTTCATGGGGACTACCTTTAATCATTGCATCACAGGCTTGCCTTTCGTCTTTATTACATATAAGCAAGTGTGGGTAATTGATTCCATTCTTCTAAATAGAATGTTGCTCTCATCATGGATATTTAAAAACATGACAGGGGCAGTCTTTTTAATGCTTTAGTGCTCTCTTTTAAATAAATTAAGATTCTTTTCAAAAAGGACATTACATCATCATGTACATTTCTCAGATCAATGAGCACTCTGCCCAGCCTAAGAAAGATTCTGGAGGTTATGAAATAGCACCACATAACGGACAACTGTGTAACAGTTATCATAAATCATGCATATCATAATCTTGGTTTATTTACAAATCTGTTTAAAATATATTAGATGTCCTTCCATATTGCTCTGTTTTTTTCCCTTTTTTAAGCAGATGAGATTGTTCAGTTGCATATATAGAGAAATACTGAATATTCCAGATTTCTATAAATATGCTTCTGAAGAGATTGTGGGCGGATCTCAGAGAGAAATGAAGGCTCCATTTTTGTTTGGTTTGGAATATATATATAAAATTCCTTGATGGAGAGCACTCACAGGACTCGTAATAGTGGAGAAGATGCTTTTATTTCAGCAATCAATTCATACATCAAACTTGTCAGCGTCGACGTTTCAGTCCAACCGGACAAACAATAAGTGATACCATGGCAATTTAAATACAGGAAAACATGGTGCTCATTGGAGGGTGAACGAGATTAGGTGATGTCATAAGTGATGTGTGCAGATTCAAAATACCTTATTTATCGGCGTATAACACGCACTTTTTCTCCCTGAAAATAGGGGGCAAATTGTGGGTGCGTGTTATACGTTGGCCCTTTAAATACTGCAGCCGCCTGAGCGCTCTGTCAAGAGCGGTCAGGCGGCTGCAGTTGGTACTCACCTACCCTGTAGCGTGGCCGAGCTGCTCTGCTGTCCGCGGTGGCCGGCCGGAGTGATAGGAAGGTGCACGCTCAGTGTGCACCTTCCTGTCAGTCCGACCGGGTACAGGAAACAGAAACTCCTGTTCCGCGCGGAACAGGAGTTTCTGTTTCCTGTACCCGGTTGACTGACAGGAAGGTGCACACTGAGCGTGCACCTTCCTATCACTCCGGCCGGCCACCGCTGACAGCAGAGCAGCTCCGGCCACACTAGGGGGGAAGGGGGGTAAGAAGGGGGGAGGGAGGTAAGAAGAGGGGAGGGGGGTAAGGGGGGAGGGGAGTAAGAAAGGGGGGGCAAGAAAAGAGGGGAGGGGAGTAAGAAGGGGGGGGTAAGAGGGGAGGGGGGAGTAAGAAGGGGGTGGGTGAGGGGGGGAGTAAGAAGGGGGGGGAAGTAAGAAGAGGGGGGAGTAAGAAAGGGGGGTAAGAAGGGGATATAAAAATAAGTAAATACCTTTTGAGTTCACTCCTGGCTTTACCTTGTTGTTTGGGACTCCCATTGTCTTTGGTCAGAAATACCATTTAATGCAACAAGAATCATACTGATAAGCAACAGCAAAGATGCTTTTTCAACAAATCCTGATGTCATCCATAAGCTTCAGATCTTGCAAAAATAAACCAACCAACTACACTCTTAAGCTTTACATTGCACATGGTCTTCGGTTACATAAACTGTGCTATTGACAATCAAGGACTTACAGATGGTTACACACATGGACCAAGGGTAAGCCAGGTATTTACTTGTATGTATGCATTACACACAAATCCGTAGAGGCTAAATACATATAACCTTTTATTTTAAAACCTTAATAAAAACACATTTTTTTATTTTTTTTTAAGAAGAGGGGGAGGGGGAGTAAGAAGGGGTAAGAGGGAGGGGTAAGAAGAGGGAGGGGGGGCAAGAAAGGCAAGAGGGGGGGCGGGGAGTAAGAAAGGGGTAAGAAGAGGGGAGGGGGTAAGAAGGGGGAAGGGGGAGTAAGAAAGGGGGGTAAGAAGAGGGGGAGGGGGGAGTAAGAAGTTCTTTATTTGATATTTAAGTTTTTTTCCCCTGAAATTTCCTTCTTAAAATGAGGTGCGTGTTATACGCCGATAAATACGGTACGTCATTGAATAAGTTAACCATATGAGGTGTGAACACAAGGTAAACCCAGGGAAAGTAAAGAGTATAGGAGAAAGATATATTATACATATTTACATTATTTACAAAATACAGGGGTGGTCATGGGAGCAATCTTGGACCTGTGCATAGACAGATAGAAATATATAAGATATGATATATTTATATATAAGATATAATATATATGAATTCCCCAGTTAAGTTTACCTACCAAGTCAGTTACTCTTAGATAGACTTTTTGGATCTGCGATAAACTTGGATATACGTTATACTTGAAACCTGTAGACAGGAACACAATCCTTCACGCTACCAGTTTTCACCCTAAGAAATTAAAAGAATCTTTATCCATATCTCAATTTCTGAGAGTGCTACGTAATAACTCTGACCCTAATAACGCCGCAGAACAAATGGTAGAGATGTACCAAAAATTTCTTGAGAGGTGATACTCGAAGCCCATCTTGGATAGGGTTATACAACAGGCATAGGAATCAATCACTGAACCATCCACACACTCTGGAATAGGCGATCGATTGATCTTCCCTCGAACACTACACACTGAATTACAAGTGGCGTCTATCATACGTGACAACTGGGGTGTACTTAGGAAAGATACATCACTGCTATCCTCTCTCCAACAAAGCCCTGTTATGAGCTATAGGAGAGGAAAGAATCTACTCAACTATCTGGTACATACAGATCAATATGCACTATTGCAGCTATTATCCCCTGCTAGCAACTTGGGATGCTATAGACGCATCAAATGCACAGCCTGTAATTCTATGACTCCTGGGAAAGCATTCTTTCACCCTCGATCTGGGAAGGAATACAAAATTAGATACAGGATTACCTGTACCACCACACATGTAGATTATCGCATTATGTGTCCATGTGGACTTGCCAATATAGGCAAAACTTCAAATGACTTAAGGGAACGTATGAGGAGGCACAGGTCAGCTATATGCCTAACTCTCCTCAATAACTCCGCTAATACGCCTGTTGCTTGACATTTCTTAGAAGCAGGACACTCGCCACCCTCTTTACGCTTCATGGGAATAGATCATGTACCTATGCCAACAGGAGATGGCAATAGACACACTAGACTAAGAGGCATTTTGGATACATATCTTAAACACTTTATTCCCCCATGGACTTAACAAGAAAAACCCGTTATATTGTTTCCTTCCAAGAAGATAACTCATGACTGATATTGTTACATTTGTTTCATGTGTTTTGTATATGCCTTCTTATGATCTATATTGTTAGTATGTATTATTCTGAGTAGATAATCCCCCAGGAGTGTCTCCTGGATAATATTAGATATTTGTATACAGCCAGTTATCGTGCTTATTTCTTTCTTTACTAGTATGTTTAGTACCTCAGTATCAGAGTTTTTCTATTTATCCTGAGAGGAAGATCCTCCCTTATGGAACATATACTCCTGGGCCATGGGATTCTCTCTCGGGTGGTATTGCTAATTTCTTATCTTTAACAGGCTTCTTTGATGAAAAACTTCTTGTATATTTCCATCTGTCTATGCACCACTCAGAGATTGCTCCCATGACCACCCCTGTATTTTGTAAATATGTAGAATATATATTTTTCTCCTATGCTCTTTACTTTCCCTTCATTTACCTTGTGTTCACACCTCATAGGGTTAACTTATTCAATGACGTATTTTGAATCTGCACACGTCACCATCACCTAATCTTGTTTGCACTCTCGTTCACCCTCCAATGAGCACCATGTTTTCCTGTATTTAAATTGCCATGGTATCATTTATTGTTTGTCTTGAAAAAAGTCTGGTTGGACTGAAACGTTGACACTGACAAGTTTGATGTATAAATTGATTGCTGAAATAAAAGCACCTTCTTCATTATTACGAGTCCTGTGAGTACGCTCCAACAAGGAATTCTATACAATAGGCCGGAGGTTGCACCGAGGCACTGACAAGACAGGGAACTATTGAGAGTGAGACACAAGGGATTATATATATATATATATATATATATATATATATATATATATATATATATATATATATATATATATATATATAGAGAGAGAGAGAGAGAGAGAGAGAGAGAGAGAGAGAGAGTTAGTTTGTGAGATAGTTCAGTTGGCTGATACACCATATCAACTATATCAGTCATTGTCTTTTTAGAATTGAAAGGGATTTAAATTTCCACCAATCCACTCACCTACATTGTATTCAGTTTAGTCACATAAATAACAGTGTAATATTTTTTCCCCCCACTGATTTGCAGTATATTTTTTGCGAGTATTTAGATGGTTGAATATAAGTTTCTTCTAGTGAACCAAACAATATCATCCAAACTCACCTTCTTTCCTTACCACCTAACATGCTAATAGTTCTTGGGAATGTAGTCAACTTAAATCAACTTTTTTTTTAATGATCACTACCCACTAATCTCCCACATATTCCTTCTTATGAAAGTATTGACAGTCCAATTGAGCAAAGCATTTTTATAATTATATCAGAGGAATGCCAGTAAACTGCTTGTTAGAAACATTTCTATTTTTTTGCATGCCTTTTTCAAACGGATTGAGTTAAATCTGGAAAATAAACATTTGCCACTATAGTAACCACCCATATCCCAGGTAAGCAAAAATGCATTTAAAAACAGAAACAAAACACGCAGAAAATAATTTATCACTCTGAACGGTGAAATACATATGCTCCTGATAGTCTAACCATTTGTACTGATGTCATTTGTTGTAGTAAATGAGACCATATGTAGTTAAATGCATATACTTATGTAATCATACTCTGGAACTGGCTGCACTGGAGTTAATGGGATAATTCTAGCTTTTTCAGTGCATGAGACCCTGGCCTGGACACATTAGCTCTAATTGCTATTTGCCACTAAGTATCAGGAGATTTCTCCAACAAAGCCTTCCCAGGAGTTTTCAGATCAGCTAAAATTCTACTACAGGGAGTCCTTCATGAAAGTAGTGTTTTTTTCCCAACAGTGATCAGTTAGACACTACATGCAACAGGGAAATCCTTTGTGTCACACCAAAGTCAGAACCTCTGAAAAGACCAGGAACATACACGTTGCTGGTACCATGGTATCCTTGCCACTAGGACAGAGGGGTTATGGACTGTGATACATTGTAAAATAATTGGGTAATCTTTAGGAATCGTCATTTGATGTATCTACCCTGTGAATGGTGTGCTTTTGCAATAACCAGGGGGAAAAGCAACATGCCTCTAGACCAGGAGTAGGCAACTTTCAGCAATCCAGATGTTGTGGACTACATCTTCCATAATGCTCTTACAGCCATAATGATGGCAAAGCATTACGGGAGGGGTAGTCCACAACATCTGGAGTGCTGAAGGTTACCTATTCCTGCTCTAGACTCCCCAAAAGTGATTTGCAGAAGGTTTCCAATGTTACTGGTTGGCTGTGCTATCTGCGAATTGCCTGGAAAGCTCCAGGAGCAGTGGGGGTGGTCGGAGCAATGCCTAACAGTAAAAGGCAACTCAGTCGCCTTACTCATTGCATGGATTGGACCTGCTGGGGGCAGTAAAAGAATCAGGGGGAAGCTCTTCCTGGTTACATATAACTAACATTAAAGGACCACTGCAAACTGAAAAAAGGAAGACAAAAACACAGTTTAGTATTTATACCCCCAATGAATAAATGCATGTATATTTTTATGTATGTATCCATTAGGGGTACAGTCTAAAACAGCTTGCAAAAGCTGCAGTTCTTATGACTGCAGCCTTTGTAAGCCCTCCCCTTTTTCACAGGAAGTGACTTTCAGTCACTTCACAAAGAATTGTCCAATCAAAGGCTTCTCATAGAGAAACCTCTTTTCTATTCTATTTCAGGTGTCTCTCCTCCCCCCAATCCCATAATGGGTCTCATCCCCCCTCCCCTCCCTCTGTCAAAACCCTTTACAATCCCCTCCCTGTATCAAAGCCTCCCTCTCCTCCCTGTGGAAAATCATCCTTCCCCCCCTCCTCTCCTTGTGGCAAATCCCCCTTCCCATGACTGTGGCAAACCCTCCCTCCCCCCTTCTCTTCTTGTGGCAAATCCCCCCCTTCCCTGCCTGTGGCAAATTCTCCCTCCCCCTCCTCTCCCTGTGGCAAATCCCCTCTTCCCCCCTCCCTTTTTTGTGGCAAATCCCCCCCCTCCCTGAGGAAAAGTCTACATCCCCTCCACTTCCTCCCTTCCCCTCCTGCCTGTAACCGGGTAGTTCTTGCAGCCAATATTGAAAGGCAGGCGTGCTCTATTAGAGTGTGCCTGCTACTTCCGTTAGCTCAGGTAACGGAAGTAGGAAGTGAATCTCCCCAGCTGTTTGATTGACAGCTGGGGAGGCGTTTCTATTTTCAGATATGAAAGTGCTAATTTCACAATGAAATTGGCAGTTTTATAAATGGGGATTTTAAAGGGATACTCCACAGCTATGTAGCAATTCAGCAAGCTAAAGTGCTATATGGGTGCGGAGTGCTCCTTTAACCAGCATGGGTATAAAAAAATAAATAAAAAAAGTGTAATTACAGTAATGCAACAGGAATGTGTGAAAGCAAATACTAGCAAAAAAAATATAACAAAAAGTTGATTATTTTTTCTCTAACCACAGCATACAGTCATGGCAAAAGGATCTCCATGGTTTTACATATCAGGACACAAATGAGGTAGAGTCCCAGATGAACAGCAACACATGGCATATTACACTGTGTCATAATGTAACAAAAATGAATCCAAAATGGAGAAGCCATGTACAAGAAAATACACCCTTACTGCTACCATAGGAATTAAGAGGCTAAGTAGCAGACAGATGCTGCGAATCAAATACCCTTGATTAATTGATCATCGGCAAGTGTGACCACACCTAAAAAAAGCCATCGTTTTAGCAGTTTGCTGGTCTGGAGCATTCAGGTGTGTGTTAAGACAATGCTAATCAGCAATGATCTTATAGAACAAATTGTTGCTGCCCATAAAACTGGGAAGGGTTATAAGGCAATATTCAAACAATTTAAAGTGCATCATTCTGAGAAAGATTACTCAAATGTGGAAAACATTCAAGACAGTTGCCAACCTTTGCAGGAGTAGATGTCCCAACGCATTCACCCCAACGTCAGACCGTGCATTGCTCAGAGAAATTGCACAAAACCAAGAGTTACATGTCAGACTCTACAGGCCTCAGTTAGCATGTTAGAAGTTAAAGTTCATAACAGTACAATAAGAAAAAGACTGAAGAAGCATGGTTTGTTTGGAAGGGTTGCCAGGAGAAAGTCTCTTCTCTCTAAAAAGACATGGCAGCATTGCTTAGGTTTGCAAAGTTGCATCTGAACAAACCACAAATTGGTACAATGTCCTTTGGATAGACAAGACCAACATGGAGATGTTTGGCCATAATGCACAGTGCCATGTTTGGCGAAAACCAAAAAGCATATCAGTACAAACATCTCAAACCAACTGTCTAACACGGTGGTGGAAGGGTAATGATTTGAGTTTGTTTTGAAGCCACAGGACCTGGGAAATTTGCAGTCATTGAGTCCACCATGAACTCATCTGTATACCAAAGTATTCTAGAGTCAAATTGGAGGCCATCTGTCAAACAGCTCAAGCTTGGCCTAAATTGGACATGCAACAGGACAATGATCCCGACACACCAGTAAATCTACAACAGAATGGCTGGAAAATAAAACAATTATGGTGTTGCAATGGCCCATTCAAAGTCCAGAGCTCAACCCAATTGAAATGCTGTGGCGGGACCTTAACATAGCTGTGCATAAACAAATGCCAGCAAATCTCAATGAACTTAAGCAACAATGTAAAGAAGAGTGAGCCAAACTTCCTCCACAAGTTTCACGTGAGACTGATAAAGTCATACAGAAAACAATTACTTCAAGTTATTGCTGCTAAAGTTGGTTCTAGACGCTATTAAATCATAAGGTGTACTTAGTTTTTCACATATGGCTACTCCATTTTGGTTTTATTTTTGTTAAATAAATCATGACATTGTATAATATGTCATGTGCTGTTGTTCATCTGAGCCTTTATTTACCTAAACCTAAAACCTGCTAAGAAACAGATGATTGTTATGTCCTGATTAGTGATGTCGCGAACCGTTCGCTAACTTGCCGTGAACGGTTCGCTGCGAACTCCGGTCAGCTGACACATCCCTGCCAATCTCCGGCAGACCCTCCCACCTCCTGGACAGCATCCATGTTGAAGCTGCCTTCAACATGGATGCTGTCCAGGAAGTAGGAGGGTCTGGGAGGGAGGGTCTGTCGGAGATTGGCAGGGATGTGTCAGCTGACCGGAGTTCGCCACGAACCGTTCACGGCAAGTTCGCGAACGGTTCGCGACATCACTAGTCCTGATATGTAAAGACATAAAATGTAAATAGGGTGTACATTATTTTTCCCTTGACTCTACATGTATCCCCATGGAAGTCACTAGTGACTATATGCCTAGATTTGAGGTTATTTACAAAACCTTGATGAAGGTAGGCTTAATTTCAAAAAATGAATGCATTTTCCTACTTCGGAAGTCAACTCGCCAAAACATACTGGGCAATGTGATATTAAATTACTTTACAGAGCAGACGCCCCACTGAATTCCTTCTGTTGTTTGTACACAGCACTTTACATAGGTGACACTGTATGTATGTGAAATTAATGGGCTCTTTAAAATGCACTGAGTGCTTTTACAGGTACAGTATAATTCATCATTTAAAACTAGCAGTAACACTTTCCATGAAACACTTTATAGTGAGTTAATTCTCTATAATGTGTTATTCTACATTCATTTTAAATCTTTACGCAAAAATCTAATTGCATGAGAGAGAGAGTGGTGTAATTATAGCAACCATAGGCATATATTCTTCTCAAATGCTGAAATTTTTATTGTTGATGCACAAGCCCTTCATTACAATAGAATGCCACCCTGCAGGCTCTTGCCTGTCTTTTACTTACAGCATACAGAGCCAAATGCTTCCAGTTTTAAACTTACCTGTTTGGCATTGCTGACACACTGCAGGTACTGACTGGCCAATGCTGAGCAACTTAGAGACTGCTGTGGGTTCTGCTGATAGCACTGGAGAATTTTAGCCTGCAGGTCAGCACAAATTGGATGAGCTTCATATCTCCTGGAGGAAAGACAAGAGAGCTTATTGTAAGTAAACTTCAGGCAACAATTTTTGTAAATTCTGTATCACAAAAAAAACCTCAAAACATTTGAATTTCAAAATGGATGAGTAGCATATGTCTTGTACATAGATGGTTAATGCTTCTGATAATGTGTTAAACAATCCCACCCAGTTAATATATAAGCATGTGTATTTATGTAAATATGTGCATATTTAGCCTACTTAGCAATCTTGTTTTTGGAACAGAAAAGAAAATTAAACAAGAAATTTGTGCTTTGAATATTTTGATAATTAACTGGAATTAACCAGGGACATCAGATGGAAAAGTTACAGAGATGATCATCTATGAGTTCCAGAGACACTCAAAACAACAAAACTATACAACGCTGTTCCTTGTTTGCAAGGATGGGGGATTCCTATCGTCTCAAGCCCAGCACATGCAGTTCTTGGCACCAGGCAGGCAGTTTTGGGGGGCTTTTAGCCACCAAAGGCAAGCAGCAGGGCTGTTCCTGCTCCACCACTTAAAAAATGTTAGGTGGAACAAAGACTAAATTCCATCAGTTGTACATTAAAACCCATTATTCTGTGCTGTTGTTCCAAAGGAGGCAACCCCCCAGACTATGACCATTTCCAATTATGCCTCAAAAAAAAGGAAAAAATCCTTTTTTGATATCCTTGAATATTCGGTTTTTAAAAAACAAAGAAATTGATAAACACATCTTCTTTACATAGAGATTTCTACATCTTTTTTGTTCTTACTGTAAACAAAAACAGTTTCCTTCCAGTCTCAATGTGTGACCTCTTTTCTGTTGTATATTCTTGCTAATGAACAGGTTATCACATAGTGGTTGGTACTGACACTGTATATATTTGTATAATGCTATCATATCCCCTCTAAGTGATCTTTTTTATACAGAAAACAAATTCAATTTTTCTACCCTTTCTTCATAACTAATGTTTCCCCGATCTCCCCTATTAGTGTTGTAGCTCACCTCTGCATTAGTTCTAGTTCTGCAATATCTTCTTCAAACTGGTGCCAAAAATTACACCACATAATCAAGGTGGGCTCTTACCATTAATTTATAAATAGTCTAAATTAGTCAAAATTATATTTTGATTGTGTGGTTCAATACTCCTTTTATACATGAAAGCACCTTATTAGCTTTTGCAATGGCAGACCAGCATTGCATACTGTTGTCTAGTTTGTGATCTATAATTGTAATTGTTTCCAATTAATGTTATCCCTAACTCAATCTGACTTAAAGTATAAGTGGCTTGTGTGTTCCTTATGCCAAAATGCATGGCTTTGCATTTAACTGTAATGAATATCAGCTACCACTTGCCTGCCTATTTACCAAAGTTTATCCAAATCCCTCTGTAGAGATGTTAGGGTCAGTAAGGGTGGTTATGAGAAAAAGTGTCAGGAAAAGTGTTGGATTTTCTAGGAGCAACTAGGAGTTAAGGAAATAATAGGACTATGCGTGGAACTGGTAAATCAGCAGTGCTGGTACCAAGAGTATATCTGCTAAGTTGGATACCCTCAACAAGATATCTTCATAGGTCTAAATGTTGAAGCTCTGCCACCTTTGATCCGATAAACCTGCATGAGGTTTAAACACTTTGAGTCCCTGGAGATTCTTTCGTCTTTTGCCTTATCATTGTGCTCAGCTATTCCTATTAGATGGTGTGTCTCAGACAGTGATTTGAACTGTGCGGAGCTCTGCTGCCCACGCACACTATAGGCTTCCAAAGCTTTCCGATGTGTAAGCATTGGAATGGTTGAGATCACTGATCTCTATGATCTTAGACAAGGAGGCGGTATGCACTATGGCTGGGGTAGGCAACCTATGGCACGTGTGCCATGCACGGCACTCAATGCTGCTAGAGCCAAACAGACTCTGGCCTATCAGGAGTCCCAGTGAAACTTCAGATATCTGCTAATATGAAAAGGTAGTGAAGGACAATCTTCAATTTACACATTGCAGCACTCAGATCACTTCCTCCCAGCACTTGTGAATGGGAATCCACACTGGAGTAGAGCAGCCTGCAGCTCCTGTACTTGAGCTATACCTGGCTGGCCTGGTCCCCACTGGAACCCAGGGAAGCCACCCACATTGCTAGATATACCCACATTGCTAGATATACATAGAAATGAAGAATAACCCTCCCCTCGTACAAATAATAAGAACAGCCTACACACAAACATAAACACAATCCGCACAAACGTAACACTACTAACAATCCACACAGACCCATATGCAGCCTCTCACATGCAATACCCCAAACAGCCCCATACACACAGCACCAAACACACAATGTGACATTTCCATCCATGCACACAATTCCACAAGCAGCCCAATACAAAGCCCACATTCATAGGTATCATACACGATACCACAAACTACTCATGAACATATACAATATAACAGCTCATATACGCACAAATACAATACAACTGCAGTATAAATAACACAAGCAGAATACATATATGTAGTCGGGGAAACAAGCTGTAATAATGAATACAATAATATAAAATTATAAGTAAGCACCAGTCAGTTGTGGTGTGCCGGAACCGATGTATGGGGTAGGCCTATAACAAAAAAGGGCAAAAAGTAGATGTAAACAAATCACCTTTATTACATACATGTTACAAAGGTAAACCTTTAAATGCTAATCTCAATTCCTGTTCTGGCTGTGGTATATTCTGCTGACTTCCATCGACCTAACCTTTTAATAATATGAACAGGGACATTGTGGCTTGATTCTGCGGAAGCGGCTCCAATTCTGAAGGAGTGGCCTGAAACGTCCGTGGGGTCAAGACCAAGTCTAATGAAAAGTGTTCTTATGTAGAAAATGAATTTAGTAGTGGTCACAGGTTTGCCATGTAAAAGGAGCAATGGCATATTTGGGTTAAGACTGTCAAGTGTGGAACAATATGTGTCGAGTAATTTAACTTAACACCAGTGATTACCAGTGGGGTAATAGCATACTTTGGTAGGAGGGACTAACTGGTTTGTTTTGGTGTGATCAATGGTAAGAATGTAATGGTCTGAATCTTTGTGTAGATAATTCTCAGGTACAATTGGTTGGACGTTGGACGTTATTGGTAGTTAATTTGTTTGGCCTTAAGAAGCCAAAGAAGGCTAGATAAGCTGACATTTTAATAACCAGATTAGTGCTGGTTTCAAAAGGGATTTGTGTCTAGAATGTCTGAAAGTGCCTGAAACTTTGGCCCATCAATAGGAAGTCTGGTAGTGGTTGTGAGTTTGTCCAAGCGTTGTATTCCCTTCAGAATATTTTTAATGGGATAGGTAGACATGAAAGGATTTGTGCTAGGATAGGCACTCAGGATGTGATGTTGTATTCCTGTGAGGTAGAGTTTTATGGTGTTTAATGATAATTTTAAGTTAAGGGGGCAAAAATAAACGCCAATATAGAATCGAGGGAGTGAGTGTCGCTAATCTGGTAATCTAAAGTGAGTTTAATGTAGAGAGTGAATGCTCTATTGTAAGCCCGTGATGTATTGGTAGAGAGGGCCGAGCTAGCCAGATATCTGCTGTGCGCTCTAGTCCAAGATTAGGTCTTGATACAAGGGAGTGCTGACTGGATAGATATTGGCAGTTGGATGGGCTCTGGAGAAAACCTGCAAATTAGAACGAGACAACGCGTCAGCAGCTGTATTGAGGCGTCCTGGGATATGTATACAAGTGATGTGAAATTGCAGTGTAGCCGCTAACCATGTCAGTCGTCGAATTAGTTTCATGATAGAAAGTGAGGAGGATCTGACCTTATTTATAATGTCACATGCTGCTTTATTGTCAGAGAAGCATTTTACAGCTTCCTTTGCCATAGGTACCCCCATGCTTTGAAGGTTGCCGGACTGGGGATACAAAGCAGCCCTTGGAAAAAAAAATCTATGCCAGCCCCGCAGCACGGCGCGAAAAAAAAAAAAGGTGAGTAAAAACACTATTTTAAACACACACACACACCATGACAGATGACAGACACACACACACACACACCATGACAGACAGACACACACACCATGACAGACACACACACACACCATGACAGACACACACACACACCATGCCAGACAGACAGACACACACACACACCATGCCAGACAGACAGACACACACACACACCATGACAGACAGACACACACACACACACCATGACAGACAGACACACACACCATGACACAGACACATATAATATAGCTACCTGTGGGCGACTGGCCAAGTAGTACTTTTGTCAGTATTGAGAAGAGGAAGAAGGCACAGCAATCTGGAAATAAAGGCACGGTCCTGTGGAATAAGTCTGACGACAAAGTTCAGCGTGCCCAGTAAGGATTATAGGTCCGCCCTTGTACACATGTCCTTAGTCAGAAAGCCTTCCACTGACTTTCCAATGTGCCATATCTTCTCCATAGGTAAACTTGCTTGTATTGATATTGTGTCTAGGTGAATACCCACGAAAGTTAGGTTAGTTGTAGGGCCTGCAGTTTTTTCCAGTGATAGTGGATCCCCTATAGCTGAGAATAGAGCCATTGTTTTGAAAATACTGACTGTTTTTCCTAACCAGGCTCCTACACCTGCCCTTAGTATGGCATGAATAGCATCATCCACGATGGCATATTGCAGAGAGAATTCCTCTGAGGGAATTAATGTGTTGATCTAAAGGTAGACAAAGAAGGTGGAGCCGATAAATGGTACTTGTGCCCATCCACCAACTTATGCATGTACAAATCCAACTCTTCCCTATGGTGAGGGGAAGTGGAGCAGATTACGTCACGATAAAGGTCAAAGGCAAGGACATATTCAGGTATGGTAAGTTTTCGAATGAGTCTGGGGTCTCTGGCTTTCAAAAGAACCGAAAGATCACCATAGCAGTATGCCTTGTTCTTAACTACGTCTTGAGAGGCAATCCGCAATTAAACTAAATTTATGTCCTTGCCCTCTAGGATGTCTTTGCGAATGGGCGGGGGCACGAAGTAGGCGGGCGTGATGATGTGAGTGGAAGTGCTCGGTATTGGGTTTGTGGTGGTGTCATTACCGTGAGAGAGAGCCGGAGCAGGGGTCTCTATGTGCCGGACGGCTGTCGATGGCTCAGGAGATTCCAATTTCTCAAGCCCAACACAGATAGTATTAATAGAGGTAAGAAACCCTTGATTTCTGTATAGTTGTCGGGTTGAAGAACATCTCCCGGCTGGGCAGTACAGGTATTGGTGATTAATACTTTATAGAGTTCAACCTTGCGAGCTGTTGAACTGCTTTGAGCAATTGCTGCGCCGTAATTCTGCCGCGAGCCTAGGGATAGTCCAGGACCGCAGGGAACAGGGGCTGGATGATTCCAGAGTCTCAGTAGGGGTGCTTGGACCAGCCGGGGTGGAAGGCCTGGCTGGGGTTTTGGGTATAGCGAGTTCCTCGTCTTGTTCTGGGGTTTGAGACATACTAAGAACATAAAGACGAGGACTTTAGTTGTGAGCGATTGCCTGTATCAACTGGCTCTAGCTAAGCCTAAGGCGAAAAATTATCTGGCCTACAAGGAAGAGGAAGCATTGCTAGTGCCAAGTGGCGAGAGAGAGGCTCTATCTATGAGGAGGGTCGAGTGGACGGGGACCACTAAACAATGTGGCGGGAATGTTGGCCTCTCGGTGACTGTAATAAGACACAATATAATTGGGCGTGACTTGGTGAGGCCCTGACTAATAACAGACAGTGGTTAATGTGAGGCTCTAACTATGCGTTGGACCGAGTGCCATATACCTCCATGAGGATGGGTGTTGGCCTTTTGTGAGTAGATTAATTACAGTAAGCTAGGGACGAATGCTAGTAACAAAAAGCCAGTTGACCAATCCTAGCCTACGGGGGGATGGGAGTAGGGTGTAAAAATGGAGACATACCTAGCTTTATGAAATAGTTAAGGTTCTTTATAGACAAGGATGAATACTTGAGGACCTAAAAAGGAAAATGTGGAAAGTTAGGTCTGAGTTGGGCCTAATGTTTTTTAACATCATATTAGGAGTGAAACTCACTTGTGGTACGATGACAGTGATTCTTAGGGAATTGTTAGTAGTGGTTATCTGGGGATAAAACTACAGTTATCCTCTACTAATACAGTAAAGTATATGACAAGAGATGCGGTGACACTAAGTATACCTGTAACATGAGCAGAGTAAGAATCCAATGAATTCCCCAAAGTTCTGGGGGAGATAACAAAAGACCTATAATAGAGTTTGGACAAGCATGTGAGGGAACATGTGGTAGCTCTCATGCATGCAAAAGTAAATACATGGAGAAGATCAGACATTACTGCAAAGAATAAGCCTGAGTGTGCTAAAATGGTTTCCAGTATACTTGGGAATTTGCTAAAATTAGGGGAAGGGGAGTAGGAGCCTGCCATTTCAGTGTGGCCAGTCAATAGCCATTGTGGTGACAAGTAGTAACAGTGCGATGGAACAGATGTAGCTACAGATAAAGTGCCGTATGTAGAGAATTTTATGGGATAGGTGACACATGGGGTATTCATATGAAAATAATGATTTGCTAAAGAAAACACATGATTATATATACCGTGAGAATGGGAAAGATATAAGTCTCTAATGGGTATTTTGGTGAACTTAAGACCATCGAATACAAGGGGAAAAAATGACAAGCACTTCAAGAGCAAGGATGCATTTTCAATGTTTACTGCAACGTATGCTAAAATGTATCTGCAACATGTGGGGAAAAGGGCAAAAAACAATGCAAACATCCTTATACATTTTGAACCCAGGTGCACTTAAAAGTGAAAACAAAGTGTTACACATGTGAATCAATAATCACATCTGCTGCACCATAGAAGTGAAACATTTTCACATGGTGTGTTTTTACGAAGAAGAAAAAAAAAAACTAAGAAAAAGCACAGCATCTCTATAAGCAATCATTTCCAATGACAGCTTACAGTGCATCACTGGCACATAGTGGTAGCTTGTTATATACAATAAAACCGTAGGAATTTTTTTTTACTTCAAGGAAAGTATTATGCTTACCTTACATTTAATCTTTAATAGACATAAAATATTCATCTAAGACTGAAATTTTTTTTTTTTTCCTTTGGAAAATTAGCTTAAAATGTAGCAAAACAAAAAACTTTGATACAGTTTTAAAAACAGTAAATTGTATGCATATTGTAATATGTCCACTTACGTGTGCTTCACTATGGCAATGCATTATTGACCTTGATAAGGAAAGATTATCACATTTATAAGGGGTGTTTTCCTCCCCTTGCCTCAATAAACAAAATACTAATACTCCGATGCCATTTCAAGCATAACTGGGACCAGATTCTTTTCTAGAATGCCAGAGGTGACATTAGCTGGGGCCCACACATATCAACATTGCTGACATATAATAAATCAAATGAGCTTTCTCATTCCACAGTCAATACCCATTTCAGTCCCTTGACATCCTGCCTGCTTATGACTAGTGCTCATTGTATTTTCATACGCTCCGATATCCATTTCCAATCTCTTTAGGCACTCCAATGTGATATTGATGAGGCCTCAACAGAAATGGCTCCAGTTGCTCCAGCAGAGGCTAAGAATTTTCCTGGATTAGCATACAAGAGCAAAGTGCTGGCCCTGTATTGATTGGAGATACTTGTTATGCTCGCTTAATGCACAGTTTTCGCTTTTGGGAAAACTCAAAATGAGATTACTGTCAGACATCATACAGTCATAAAACATAGGGCCAGACACCGATCCATGCTAACATGAAGCCACGGCAAACTATGCTAGTAAATGCTTCATGGAGAGCTAGCAATTGATTTCCGTAATATACAAATTCCCTGGTCTTGCTAACATACTCTAGCACTTTAGTAGCTGCTCAAAACAAGCTAAGATTGCAGAATCTCCTAATGAAAAGAAAATGGATCTGACAAATGTAAAAACAGTCAGTAGAGAAAGAAAACGATAGAGATAAATAAAATGTATATATAAGAGAGAACGGATGTTGAAGAAATAACCAGAGGTTACACACAACACACATGGGGGGATCTGGCATTGCAATGTGAAAAGGGCTAAGCACTCATTGTGAGAAGTGGAGATTTGGTCACATAATAGGGATCAATTTGCATAGGGTGCCATAGAACTGTATAGTATGCATTTATACAACTTACTCTTAAATATAAAATTAAATTACTCTGGCCCAAGGACTAACTAACTATATCATGGGAATAAATTCATACTTTGACATTTCTGATTCAGCTTTATATGTATTCCAGTTTTCTAACTAGATATACTGTTATATATCGAATGCGAACATGTCATGACGGGTTCATCTCAACTGACAAAATATTCTAAAACAAAGACTATATAATCTATCATACCAACAGAGTTACTTAAAGGACAACTAAAGGCATCCTGGATGCAGTGGTCCTGACATTTTAACCCTTCAAAACAATACACTGCCATTTTTTAGAAACAACCATGTATACTTTACAAGCTAATCTAGCATTTGATTTTAGAAGTGGGGTGTTTTGCCATGCATGTGTATCTTATGTCCAACGATTCTCTAAGAGAAACATTGGATTGGACAAGATCGCAGAATAGTCAACAGGCATGCCGACGAAGACAGAGGCAGAGCAGGCAGCTACAGCGGAGGTGTCTTGGTGTTGGAAGCGAGGTAAGTAATCTTTTTTTAATTTTTTTTTATTTTTTTAAAGTGGACAGAGATCAGAGGAACAGAAGGGAACTAACAGTTCCGAACAAAAACAATTATTTTTGGTACTATGGGTTACCTTTAAAGAGACATTTCACAGCCCAAATAAATATAAAAAATACACTGTTTAATACATATACCCCCAATGAAAACATTTATGCATTTGTTCAGCTTGCAAAAACTGCAGATTTCTAAATGCTTTTGCAAAGCCTCCCCTTCTAAGCCAGCCCAGACATTTTGTCAAACCACAGACTTTCCTATGCAGCTGAGAAGTCTTTGCAAGGTAGGTGCTCTGGGCAATTACCTGCCTTTTTGGTTTAGCTCCACTGAGCTATAGGACTGGTTCTCTGATTGGCAGACAGGGGTATGTAAGAAGGCTAATTTCTATAGAAATTTGTATTTTTTGTAAAATAAAGAGAGAAAAAAAAAACACACTTCACATATCAAGCACTTCAGCATGTTGCAGTGCTATAGGGGTCTGGAGTGTGCCTTTAACCCCTTAACGACACATGACATGTGTGACATGTCATGATTCCCTTTTATTCCAGAAGTTTGGTCCTTAAGGGGTTAAGGAGCTTTTGTGTCAATCCTCTCTATTGCTGCCTTTATGGCCTAGCTGCGCACCTACTACACTTTTGTCACAAGTAGAACAATCATTCCACACGATGCAGACACACGGATTTAAATGCCAGCACACTGGCATCAGAATGCAGTGACATCTATCAATCCATTCCCATACGCCTCTAGCAAGTCAGAGAAAGAGCTGAACTGTAAAAAGGTTCTACTGCTCTTACCCATTATTAAAATTAGGGTATAAGCTTCTACAACAAAAAGTGATGACAGGAGTGGGACCATATCTTTACATGGCTTTAAAAATATATATACAGGCATTTCTCACTTTATGAACTCCCGCCTTTATTAACTTTTTTCTGGATGCACCGCCATTTTGTGTCAGTGGTCCACAGATCAGGACAGAGGAGAGAGTGCTTTGGAGCACAAACAAGAAGAGTAGAAGAAGAATTTGTGGTCAGTAGTAGACAAAAAGAGAGATGAGGATAAGGAACACAGTTCCTGAACATAAAGGGAAGACTAAAAAAAAAGGTTAAATTGTACTGTGTTATTTTTGTGCTTTCATGGGCATACATTACAGATCCCGTAATATTATTGCACTGTGTGCTACTGAGTGCTACTATTTGACTTGATTTGTCCGTGTGTGTCTGACATAGCGGTCTGTGAGTGTGTGTGTTTTCCATTGTGCCATGTTTTGGCAGGCAGCAATAGTAAGGAGCAGGAGGAGGGCTGAAAAAGGGGAGAAGGAAGAAAGTTTGAGAGCTGTAAAAATAAAAGGAGTAACAGAAAAGTGATAAAAGAGAGGGGGAAGCTGATAATAAAGAAAATGAATAAGTAGGAGGACTTAATAGAGGTGCCCCCATTCAACAAGTGCAGCATGTCTCTTCATTGAATAGTATGAGGATTTCAATATGGTATGCATGCCTTTAAAATTCCTACAACATACATGTATTTGCTATGCTTTCATTTTGTTTTTGTACTTAATAATGAAGGTTTTCATTGGTAAAATTTGTTGGTCAGGAACGGAACCCGTGTTTATTACATTGTGATCTATGGGAAATTAGTTCTCACTTTATGAACTGGGCTTCGGAACCAATTAGTTCATAAAGTCAGGAACTACCTGTACATTTAAAAGCAATTCTGTGGGTATAATGTATAGGTGAATTGCAGGTTTGTTTGTTTTTTTAGGTTGTGTGTACCATGGCTGGCACACTACTCAATCAGTTTACTGTGCCAAATCAAGTTGAAAATAACCTACCGTATATACTAGAGTATAAGTCGACCCGAATATAAGTCGAGACCCCTAATTTTACCCCAAAAAACTGGGAAAACTCTTTGACTCGAATATAAGACTAGGGTGGGAAATGCAGCAGCTAATGGTAAATTTCTAAATAAAATTAGATCCCCCAAAAAATACATTAAAGGACCACTATAGTGCCAGAAAAACATACTCGTTTTCCTGGCACTATAGTGCCCTGAGGGTGCCCCCACTTTAGAAGTTCTTCCTGAGATCCGCCGAGAAATGATCCCTACCCCAACCAAAGCCAGTATCTATTGGTCAAGAGTTTTTGCTACCTCTTCTGAACTGTTCCTTGCCGTGCCGGGCATGCTCAGTGCCTGAGAGCATCTTGGGCTTAGCTCAGTCGAAGAGCTTCTATGTCTCTGAAGGCTGTAGAGGAGGCTCTGAACAGCACCTAGTGGACTTGACATAATAAGCAAATAAAACCTGGAATGTGACCACTTACATTGAGGTGCACTGTAATGGTTATGGTGCTTGAAGTATTCCTTGAAAATTATCTTTATTCCCAATCATATTTCAGAAACTTAAATATTAGCTTAAAGGGACATTCTAAGCACCATAACCACTATTGTTTATTAACACCATAAGCACTCAGACTATCACTGCTGTACAAACATACGTACGTGCTGACGCAATTTAGGTATGAACAGTGTGTCCTTTTTAAAAATGTAGCATTATGTGCAGTTTTTAATACATTTTTTTTTTTTTTTAAATAAATTAACCTTCTACACCGCCTATCAGTTATGTTACTTCCAGGTCGTTCAGTGGAGCTAAACTCAAAAAGCAGCAATTGCTCAAAGCACCTGCCTTGCAAAGACTTCTCATTGAGCTCTATTGGGATGTCTGTGATTGGACAGCCAAGGAAAGTCTGGGCGGGGCTAGAAGGCAGCACACAAGAGACCTGCCACTTTTGCAAACGGTTTTTATATATATATCCAAATGAAAAAAAAATGCATAATTAAAAGTATGCATGTTTTCATTGGGGCAATATAATTTTTTATTTTGGCAGAGGCGTGTCCAGTTAAACAAAACTCCTCATTATCTTAACAGTAAAAGGGGAAGCTTTGGGTGTTCTGAGAACCCAACCAAAATGTTTGTGAAACCACTCAACAGTTGGATAAAGAACTACACACAAAGATTACTAATATATGATTAACATTATAAGAAGCTGCAATAGTTCTGCTGCTTGATTTAAAGGTATTCTTTCAAAAACAATAGCCTGCAGCCTTCCAGTCAGTAGTGTTGCTTGAAGAAAATGTAAATAACTAGAGTCCCTTTTTTGGTGGAATAAATATAAGAGGTCCAGTTTTGCAGGTCAACAAACATAATGCATGTGTTCTAAACTACACATCAATACACAATATATTTGCTTCCATAGTAATGAAAAAGAGAGGTGTTGGGTATCCTGAAAAGCACGTATCCAGTGTCAATACTTGCCTGATGCTATGACTGGCCTTTGCTTTACACTGGAAACACACGGATACACAGATTGAGTGAGTATGTATAATTCCCAAGGAGAATGCAGGCAAAATCAAACCATCTATGTTCATATAAAACAACTTAATGATTACATTTTTGTGTCCTATTGCTTGTTTATTTACAGTTGACTGGCAAAAAAAGAAAAAAGGAACTGTTCTTACAATGCCCCATTAGAAAAAAAAGTGCTGTCAGGAAGCTTTAATTTGTTCACTATTACTATTCTGAACATGGAATAGACGAGGTAACTCAGGATTAATGGTTTCTATACTGTGACCCTGCATACAACTCATCCTAACAACTGTCAAATGAACCAACCACTTAAGCTATTAGCAATGAGTTACCATGGATAATTTCCAGGGCTGTCATACGAAAGATAATTATTTTTTAAGGAGGGGTGGAGAAAAGGAACTTGATGAATTGGCAAAGATAAACGGCGGATGCATTGCTTCTAATTTTTATAACACTGATGCATTTGAAAGTCATATTCTGGAAAATACCACTCTCTCTCCCCCATCCCCTCCCCGCCCACAAATATTCCAAAATAGAATTTTTAGAAAACAAATGTTCAAATACAATTATAAGCTTAAATATTTTAATAATGGATTATTTGAAGCACAGCATTAACACATTAGTTGGAAATATCAGAGCTGCTTAATGAAAATGTCACCCCAAACCGCTTTTCAATATAGTTGACATATGTCTATTACATGCATTTCAACAGATATACTGCAAGCAGGACATAAAATACCACATTTTTAACCGATCACATAAGCCAGTGCATTAAAAATGTGTTTTTTGACGCAATGACTAGGATCCTGATCTACTTCCAGTCACACTGTACTAGCAGGTATTGAATGATATCTCAGCCAATCCTTGATCGTAGATTCAAATAATTGAAAGAACTGCTAGATTGCATAAATATTATGATGCCATGCTTAGTAATTTCTGATAACTAACTGAAGTGTCACTCATGCATGTACTAGCAGCATCCAATTACACAAGTGTAAAAAAATTTCCAGTGGTTTATATTGAAATTGCACTCATATTAACTATTTCTTATTCCAAGTTACCAGCTTGCTGCTTGAAGTTGTTCCATATGCACAAGCAGCCTCCTTCAGATTCTTGTGAAAATATGGCACATTATGTGGGAAACAATATATGAAGGGGGGGAAAAAACACACACATTTGTAATATGACTTTTTTTTGCAATGGGTCCTGTCAGTTTGTAGTAAAAATGGGAAGACATGATGGGATTTTTTTTTTTTATGGCAACAATCATTTATCATCATGCAAAAATAAGTTCTGGCTGAACTTCTGTTCTGTTTGGTTACAATTATGACACTTAAAGGGACACTATAGTCACCAGAACAACTACAGATTCATGTAGTGATTCTGGTATCTATAGCCTGTCCCTGCGGGCTTTTTAATGTAAACACTTCCTTTTCAGAAAATAATTCCAGATATTTTCCAGATTTAGCTATTTTGACTAAAATAATAAAATAAATAAATTCCCTAGTATTTTTCCATCCTAGTGAATAACTCTATGGGTTGGGTCATGTGGTATTCTGCCAGGTTGCTTCCCCGCGGCAACTCTGAACATGCAGGGAATCAGAGTCAGCCTCTCTAGATCCCCTGAATGGTAAACTAATAATATTATTGTAAATTCACCCTGTGACATCCCCCTCCTTATAGCCATATACTAATCATAATACCCCCTGGCATTATACTCCCACTCTCCCTGCCCTATATTACCATCCTACATTCCACATACTACCACCATCCTGCCCTATGCCCACACACTCCCTGCCATTATACCCCCACCCTCCGTGTCCTATATTACCACCCTACCATCCACATATTACCACCGCTCCGCCTTATACCCACACCCTCCCTGCGACATATACACAATCCCCACCTAATCATAATAACCTCCCTGCTATTATACCACCCTCCCTGCCATATATCCCTAATCATAATACCCTCCCTGACATATATCCCTAATCCCCACCTCATCATAATACCCTCCCTGACATATCTCTAATCCCCACCTAATCATAATACCCTCTCTGCCATTATACCCCCACCCTCCTTGTCATATATTCCTAATCCCCCCTAATCATAATACCCTCCCTGCCATATACACCCTTGCCTAGTCATAATACCCTCCCTGCAAAATACACCTCTCCTTGTCTCAATACCCTACCTGCCATATACACCCCTTGTCTCAATACCCTACCTGCCATATACACCCTGGCCTTGTCTCAATACCCTACCTGCCATATACACCCTGGCCTTGTCTCAATACCCTAACTGCCATATACACCCTGGCCTTGTCTCAATAACCTACCTGCCATATACACCATGGCCTTGTCTCAATACCCTACCTGCCATATACACCCTTGCCTTGTCATAATACTCTCCTTGCCATATACACCTTCCTTTGTCATAATACCCTCCCTGCCTTAAACCCACTACCTGGTCATAATTCCCACACTGACATACACTCCTCAACAGGTCATAGAATACCCACACTGCCATATACACCCCCACCTTGTCACAATACCCACACTGCCATATACCCCCACTTTATCATAATACACAGCCTGCCATACACCCCCCGCCTTGACATAATACCCTCTCTTGCATATAACACCCAATCCCATTGTTCTCACCTCTGACATATAACATGCCATATAAGACCATATACTCACCATCTACTCACCACTTCGCCTGCAGTCACCTCCTTCATTCCACCGTGTGCAATGGCACACACTGTCATAGCATCCACCACATTGTCCCACCCTGCCTTATACCTTTCTCCTGCTAGTTATACTCACCCACTTACATATACCTCAACATTGTCACATTAACCCATGCAATATCACACACTAAGTCCCAGGCTCACATTCACAGATTACATATGCAGTCACACACATTGCATGTACATAGGCTGTCAAACACACATTTTCAAACAAGGGGAGGCAGTGAGATTAAACATTTCTTTATGGACCATATAAAAGTTTGTGTGCGCCCTGCAGTGAGCTGGCAGCCGGGATAGGACGTCATCGGCATCACTACTGGACTTACAAGTGAGCTGTGCAGGAAGAGCACAGAGATCCCAGCTGAGCAGCAACCGCTAGTCACCAGGGGGAGGATCCACTCCAGGCGTCCCAGAGCAAGGTAGGGAGGTTGGTTGGACCTCTTAATAACTAAAGGTTTGTTTATATCTGTGGTTGTGTGTGTATATAAATGTATGTGTTTAGTAGATAGCTCCCTAATTTGGTGTCCTTAACCCCTTAAGGACACATGACATGTGTGACAAGTCATGATTCCCTTTTATTCCAGAAGTTTGGTCCTTCAGGGGTTATATATGGCAATCCCACATAAGGACAGCAAATAGGGGAGTTATCCTCTAGACAAAGATTGAAGTTAAGAGGAGTCAGCCATCCCAGAACAAGAATCTGTATTTAAACATCACCATTATATATAACGGTGACAAACTGAACCTCGTCACTGGTTCTTGGAGGAGCCTGTTTGCCCTGTGATCTTGGCCCCTGGAAAAAACGGTAGTTAAAGAAACTATCTGTGCCTTTTGGGACTTGTATGGTTACAGTTCGAAGCGGCACGCCGAACTCCCGAACGATCGAAGCGGCACTTCAAACACGTTGCGGCGGCCATTTTAAGCCGCGAGCCCAATGAGCGATGTTGGTCGTCGAGTACATGGAACTCGAATCGGACACTCGGCGGCACGAACACCGCTAACTACTTACCTTCCACGGATGTTCGGCTATTCAAACGGGAGTCGAACGGCGTTCGGTAAGACTAAACCTCCGAACGAGAGACAAACTAAGAAGCTATACGTTTGGCATTTTATATTTTACTTCGAATCCTCAAAGTAGACCGATTCTCTGGAACTGTTTTGGGCATGGGACCATGTGTGAAGTCGGGAAAAATGTAACTTTCATAGAATTCCTGAACCCCTGAATTGATCTGGATAATTTTTGGATATGTTGATTACCCAGATTAGGGCTAACAGGGGTAACATTTGTTGGGGGTTTCTGTTTTTTGGGGTACTTTTGGGGTTTTATATAATATGTATTTTTTGGGGCCTGGAGATAATTGAGTTAAATACAGTATATGACTCAATTATCTCCCAGGCAGAGGGGAGGGATTGTTTGTTGTATATGGGAGTGTCATGCATTGAAACACCTTTGTCATTGGTCTGTAACTTTATCTTGTAGTTCTCCACAAGGTCCATGTAGGAGTACCCCTTGCATGGGGACTTGCATAAAAGGCCAGTGTGGCTACCATTAAAGTGAGATTCATTTTACCCTTCATGAAGTCTAGGCTCATGTTTGGGGGATTTGAGAACTATATTCACTCTGGGGATTGCTATATCACAATACTCTCCTGGGTATAATCAGCTCTCAATACTCTCCTGGGTATAAGAGCTGTTCCTGCTATACTCTCTGGAGTAAGATAGGTACACCCACTGAAAGCTGGATTCTGGTCTTGGGTCCAGAGTGGGTGGTGGGCAGAAAGATCCCCAAACAAGCTGCGGCGATTTGTGGGGGTGTACGGTGGTCCAGTGCAGTGCTTATGGTGCTTTCAAGTACTAAGAAGCAGCGATTGACTGAGGTACAGGGTCGGGGTGCCAGGCGGCTCATCACAATAACCACACAACTGCATCTCGCCAAGGCTACACACAAATGCATGCCTGCATTAAAATGCCAACACTACATACAAACACACCCCTACATTCAATCACACATACTCCATTCAAAAACATGCTTACATTGAAACACACAAACACTGCTCAATGCCACATACATTTAAAAAAAATTGTTTGTTTTTACATTTTAAAGTATGTTGGGTGGAATTGGGGGGGGGGGGTTGCCAAAATGAGGACCCGCCCTGGGTGCCAAATGCTCTAGGTATGACTTTCTTGTTTAATGATACCCGTAACAACACCACTTTGCATCCCACAATGGATAACTTTGTATTTACCTATATTGAATCTCATCTATCCTGCCGAGTATCTCATATCATCCAAATTCCTGTGCAAAATAGTAACATCTTCCTTAGACTGTATTATCATATATAATATTATCGACATGTGACCTTTGACGACCACTGCAAAAAATATATTTATGTATTAGAGAAGTAGAACTTCAAGACATTCCACTAACTACATTTGTCCACCTTGAAATGTCTCTATTAACTACTCTCTTTGCTCTATCTTTCAACCCAATCATTTTAATCTAAACTCTTTTCTGTCTATTGAAACTCTTTAGATTTAAACGATCTTTGGAAGAATGCATCTCACATCTAATGCTCCCATCCACGGCAACACCCTGAACCAACACCCAGAAGACCAAAAAGCTAAAACCTTTCAGGATCTCCTCAAATATACTGATCAGATTACTTCGACTCCACTATATAGATAATTCATTGTATTACTGTTGTGAGATAAAGACAAACATGACTATCTTTACAAAAAAAAAACTAAATAAAAATGAAGGCTATTCTGAATACAAAAGTTTTGAATTTAGTTACCACCTTATGAAAAGGTCCAATCAAACTACTATTGTGTTCTGTAAAACAGGCATTGGGTGTAATTATCATTGTTTGTTATTCTTATGGTGCTGTTTTATATGACTAATAGTAGCAGCGTCTATATAATGTGATGTCTTTTTCATGTGCACCCTTTTCATAAATCAAAGAAACGCCAATACAAAGCAGTTTTTCTTGCAGCCTATGTGACAGCTGACGTTAACACTGAACCCTGCCTGTTATCAATCACCATAACGTGTGCATGCTATGGTATAAGTGCTGTCCCATTACAGTGTGGCTGCCCATAATGTACTTAAAATGAACAGTTCCCAAAACACAATAGGAAAAAAGGATTAAAAAGGCCATTTGTAAGCAGTTATGAGACATTATATGCTTTGAACAACAACCTTATTCACCATTATTATTTACAGTATTTCAGAGTTTTACATATCTATGTATATTATTCCATTTATATTCATGGTATGCAGTCAACAGACATTTGAAGATTATACTTAATAACTTTTTAACAATTTTAAAGGAACACTCCAGGCACCCTAGCAACGTAATCTAAATATTTATATTATTGTGCCAGGAGGCCCCTGGCTTCTAAAAGTTCAGTACCTTTTCCAAGACAGTTTTGTGAATAGGGAGTCACTGATTGGCAGAGTGTCTCAGCTGACTGTTCTCAGCCAATCAGCGGTGCCCCGACCTGGTGGCACTCCGGGCTTCTGAAATTTCAGTTCCAGGAAGCGCGATGGCGCCTGGAGGGCAGTGGAGTTTGGCGTTGGAATCAACTTTGGAGTTAAATTGTTCCAGAATGGTTTAACCTCTGAAGAAAAATACGCCCAGGGGACTCTTGGCACCATAGAAACTTCATTTAGTTTATGTTGTTATGGTGCCTAAACTGTCTCTAAGTTATTCTGTTTTTCTCATTACATTATATAAATGAAGCAAATAAAAACTATTAGTCAGTAAGGATATGCATTCACCTGTCCTCCGACTGTTTCCAGAATGCATATACTTGGCATTGTTAACAACAAAATATGGTAAAAGTTGTTCACAAATAAAAAGCAAATGGGTGCTGTTCAAAAAAGGCATCCCTAAAATGTCAAACAGTCAAATATATATACAAAAGGATGCATATTAAACCAATTAAAACATTACGGATACGTTTCGGAAACCAAAGGATGTTCCATTCTCAAGTCTGTCCCTTGAGAAAGGCACATTCTTAGGGGTCTAAACGTTGGGGGTATAGGTTTGCATGTGTCCAGCTCTTAGGGGCACTGACTAAGTGTTGCATGGTGACTTTATTTCATTGTTTATCAAGAATTGCCAGTCTCTTAAAAAATTTTAAATTTGTATTTTTATCATTGCATTTGGAATTGTCTAATAAAGTATTGATTATTTTTTTGAAATTTGGTTTCATGTGATATATATATATATAAAATATATACACTTGGCATTGTTGCATGACACATTGTTGCATGACACAATAGTATCCACTGCCATCACTAAAACAGGGGTGGTTGCTGCTAAGGATTGGTTAAAACTGTGTTTTCTGCAGTACTATGCCAAGATGGACTTTCCCCAAGATCCTACTTGAGATATGTAGATTGTGCACAACAGTACATTTTGAAATAATATTTTAGATGGACATACACAAGAAAAAAAAGTTTTGCAGCAAAACTGAAAACCAATATATCTCTGCGTCAACAAAGACATCTGTGTGAACAGTAAAGTCCATCAGATTGTCAGAATATTCATTAGTCTGCCTTATCAATACACTAAAGCTGGCAGCTATTTAAAAAGGCCATTACCGTATCACCAGGAATCTTATGAATGGTCTTGTCATGGAGCTGATGCTCTATTGTTAATCTTTAAAATCCACTGTCACGCTATATAAATTTTTATGGGAAGAGCAGTTAATAAATGCTAAAATGTGATACATTATGCCGAGTCAAGTAACGTGACCTTTCAATAAACTTAGCTTGAAATGTACTAAGAACTAACTGGTATCCATAAATATGTATTTCTAGAGCACACATTGCTTGTGATGCAGAAAAGGGTAAGTGTTTTAGTTTATATAGATCAATACCGCATACAATTCCAAAGGACTTGGTTAAATGTACATGGTAGTAATGCAATCTATGTTCTCTCCTGCATGCTTGTGGAATATGCCCTGGCCATAAACGAAGGAATTAAGGGGGAGGGGGTGCCTGTAATGTTTTACTTAAGTATACATGATATATATATATATATATATATATATATATATATATATATAAAGAAAAGTGAGATACACAAAACTATTAGAGCCAGGAAAATAACACAAGAATGTGTGTCAACCATAAGTTAAAGTCAAATCTTAGGCATGTGGAGTTGAACGAGGAAAATATGGAAGCTTTATGGGTGAGATCTGCTTGGGGCAAACGAAGGGAACTCAATTATTGGTTGGGATATGTTATAAACAACCTAATGTAAATATTAATGAGGAAGAACAGCTGTTAGAGCAAATTGGGAAAGCTGCAAATCGGGGTAAAACGTTAATTATTGGAGATTTTAATTACCCAGACATAAATTGTAATAGAGTGACAAGTACTTTAGCAAGGGGGATCAGGTTTTTGAATGTGTTAAATGACACCTTCATGTCACAACTGGTACAAGCACCAACTGAAAGGATGCTTGTCTGGATCGCGTTATAACAAACAATGTTGATCTTTTGACCAACATTCAAGTAGGGGAGCATTTGGGAAATGGTGATCACAATATGGTAATTTTTTAAATAAACAAAAAAAAAAGCAAAAGCAAGTGGGGTATATTAAAACGTATAATTTTTAAAAAGCCAATTTCAATAAGATTAGGGCAGCTCTACAACATATCGACTGGCATAAACTCCTTAGTGAAAAAAGCACTGAGGATAAATGGAAACTCTTCAAACAAATATTAGAAAGGTACATTTCTCAGTATGTATCATTGGGTAATAAATATAAAAGAAAGAAAGTGAAACAAATGTGGCTTAGTAGAGAATAAAAATAAGAAAAGGGCATTTAAATCGGACGAATCAGAGGCATCCTATATAAGATCTAAGAAAGCCAATAATGCTTGCAAAAAGGCAATTAAAGTGGCTAAACTAGAAAATGAGAACTTGATAGCCAAAGAATGCAAAACCAACCTCAAAAATGTTTTCAAGTACATCAATTCTAAAAAAAACAAAAAATGAAAGTGTATGTACACTGGAAACAGAGATGGGTCTGTTAGTTAATGAAAACCAGGAAAAGGCAGACATTTTAAATATCTATTTTTCTTCAGTATATATTGAGGATCCTATAGCAAGAGATATGAAAATGATTGCTGCAAAAAACTTGCAGATAACTTGTGATTGGATGACTCAAGACAAGGTGCTACAGAAGTTAAATAAAATTAATGTAAATAAAGCTCCGGGGCCTGACGGTATTCACCTACAAGTACATAAGGAGCTAAATGGGGAAAATAAGTGAACCTCTGTATTTAATATTTCAAGATTCTTTTTGTTCAGGTATTGTACCGGAGGATTGGAGGAAGGCAGATGTCATTCCTATATTTAAAAGGGTTCAAAATCATTGCATGGAAATTATACACCTGTGAGCTTAACCTCTGTGACTGAGAAAATATTTGAAGGGCTATTAAGGGATAATATTCAGGAATTCATTGGGAAGAACTGTGTTATTAGCAATAATCAGCATGATTTTATGAAACATAGGTCATGTCAAACTAACCTAATTGCATCCTACAAAGAAGTAGAAGTATAGATCAGGGTGTTGCAGTGGATGTGATCTACTTGGATTTTGCCAAGGCATTTGATTTGGTTCCTCACAAAAGGTTAGTCTTCAAACTAAAAGAAAATCGTCTAGATGAATATTCTTGCTCTTGGGTTAAGGATAGAGTACAACGAGTTGTCATTAATGGTAAATTTTCAGGATGGACAAAAGTAGTAAGCGGTGTCCATCAGGGTTCTGTTTTGGGACTGCTTCAATTTAACATATTTATAAATGATCTTGAAATAGGCATTGAAAGCCATATTTCAGTGTTTGCAGATGACACAAAACTTTGTAAATTAATAAAATGTGAGCAGGATATTGCTTTGCTGCAAAAGGGATTTGGATAGATTGGGGGACTGGGTATTAAAATGGCAGATTAAATTTAATGTAGAGAAATGCAAAGTTATGGACTTCGGGATCAAGAATGCACAAGCAACTTACACCCTAAATGGCAATGAATTAGGGATAACTACGAACTAGAAGGATTTGGTAATTGTTCTAGACAACAAATTAGGCAGCAATATGCAATGTCAATCTGCAGTTGCTAAGGCCAGTAAGGTTTTGTCATGTATAAATAGGGGCATTAATTCTCGGGATGAAAATATAATTTTGCCTCTTTATAAATCGCTGGTAAGACCACACCTTGAATATGCTGTGCAATTTTGGGCACCTGTTCTAAAGAAGGATATCATGGCACTAAAAAAAGTGCACAAGCTACAAAATTGATAAAAGGAATGGAGCATTTTAGTTACGAAGAAAGGTTAAAAAATTTAAATCTCTATAGTTTGGAAAAACTGCGCCTCAGAGGGTATATGATAACATTACACAAATATATTCGGGGCCAGTACAAACCATTATCTGGACATCTATTCATAAACAGGGCTATACATAGGACACAAGGTCACACATTTAGGATGAAAGAAAGGAGATTTCATCTAAGGCAAGGAAAAAAAATTTTTTTACAGTAAGAACTATAAGGATATGGCATTCTCTGTCTGACAAGGTGGTTTTATCAGAGTCCATTCAGATGTTTAAACTGCAATTGGATACTTGCAAAAACAAAACATACAGGGATATAATTTCTAATTAGTGGGGTAATAGCTGCTTGATCCGAGGAAATATCTGACTGCTATTTTGGGGTCATGAAAGAATTTTTTCCTAAGTTGTTGCAAAATTGGAAGTGCTTCAGACAGGTTTTTTTGCCTGCTTTTGGATCAACAGCAAAAGCATATGAGAAGAAGGCTGAACTTGATGGATGCAAGTCTTTTTTCAGCTATGTAACTATGTAATGATAAAAAAAGATTTAAAGCCATAATTTTAAATCCGGTCCCCTATGGCCCAAATATTATATAAGCAAAATTGGCACTTGGGCTAGCATCCAACTTTGTAAAAAAGGAAAAAATTATATTTTCTTTTTGATCTTAGTTTACATAGTTAAATCAAAGTTTACATGTACTTAACAACAATGGAATCAAGACTATTTCAATCACTAGTAAGAAATACTTTAAATCATGATTTTTAAACTTAACTATTTGCTGGTTGCAATAATTGTAATATTTCCAACCAGATGAAGATTTTAGTTTAACAGTTATGATTTTGTTATTTACCATTGGAAATGCATAGACAATTATAAACTCATTGTAAGGTCATAGCACTATCTCCAGTTCAATAGGTAATCATTCATACTTGAATAACAAATTAAATTGTTTTAACAATTCGAATATACAGCCTTGTTTACATAACTAATATTTAACTCCTAGAGTTCTCCAGTATTCATTGTGGCCTTAGACCCAGGCAGGTTCTATGATAATACACTGAATTTATGAGCTACTTAATTCAGCTAAGCTCACACGAAATACTAACAATACTACCTGTGAAACCTCACCTCCTTTCCAGCTACTGAAGCCAGTGGTGAATCAGATGAACATTGGTAAGCGCCCGGGTTAATACTGAATGGTGATTTCACAGATAACTCCATATTCCACAACAGATGGAAATATAAAGGTTTTGCAACGAACACAAACAATATGAGAACGCTACAGTTTGCTTATCCTTGGTGCATAGCCCTACCTCCAATTTATACATATCTTATTATTAAAGTACAATATACCATAGCCTTGCAGAGATAATTAAATGTAAGAATGTCCAAACCTCTTCTCTAATGAACACTTTATTGTTCAAAATCGCCTTGATCTAATGCGGTGCAGATCATATTGAATCTTCATAGACCTTTAATCTTCTTTTGCTAATTGCATACTATTTTGTGCACATTGTATTCTGCCATATTTCACAACCACATGTTTGTCAGACATTGTGTGTGCGCGTGCATATATTTCATAAGTTTCTTTTAGCCTAAATGAATTTGTAATGTTCTGAATGCTTGCGGTTGGCATCATTTTTATTAGCTATTAAAACATTGCTTTACTTATTAGATTGTCTCTCTTGACAATAATACTTAAAGGGACACTATAGTCACCCAGACCAATTCAGCTCAATAAAGTGATCTGGGTGCCAGGTCCCCCAGGTTTTAACCCTTCAGATGTAAACATAGCAGTTTCAGAGAAACTGCTATGTTTACATTGCAGGGTTAATCCAACCTCTTTCGCAGGACGCGAAATTCGCATCCTGCGTGAAAAACGCCATAGGAAAGCATTGAGTAATGCTTTCCTATGGAATGTTTTAATGCGCGCGCGGCTCTTGCCTTGCATGCGCATTCCGCTCCACTCGGGAGCTGAAGTCGGCGGGGGGAGGAGAGGTCACCAGCGCCGAGGGAGCCCGGCACTGGATAAAGGTAAGTGGCTGAAGGGGTTGTAACCCCTTCAGCGTCAAGGGAGGGGAACCCTGAGGGTGGGTGGTCCTGAGGATGCTATAGTGTCAGGAAAACGAGTTTGTTTTCCTGACACTATAGTGATCCTTTAACTTGAAAATATGACTTCAATGAAGTGTTAAGTATTAAATGTACATTTTACTAGTCCTTGATGGTAAAAAAAAAAAAATACAAAAAAAAAACTCCAAACTAAAACTTGCTTTACCCTTCTATAATTCATTATTGGCCCAATGATAAATGCAGAATTAAATAATTTTAAATTTAGTACTTATTGTGGTTGTCAGTAAAGGGACACACTAAACAAACATTACAGCTCAGCAGGACCAGATTGACATAGGGGCTAATGGAGCTGAAGCTTCAGGTCCGTGACATAAGAACTTTAAATTTTTATTTTACTACTCTTAACATGCACTTGCGCTATAATGATGTGTAGAAAGCTAGGAGGTATACAGGGGAACAAACGTTGTGTGGACTGGAGTGGACAAGAGAGCCCTAAGCAAAGATGATTCAGAGTTTGTGATTAGTGATAAGGAGTTGAGAGCTGTGGGGCTTGTTAACTAGATAGATAGACTTGGTTGAGAGATAAAAGTGAGAGATTAGCATAGGGTATGTGTACTCTTATTAATACATTCAGCATCTCCACCAGATACAAGACACTTGGGACGTATGATTATGTTTTTTTCCATGTATAAGATTGTGTAATAAGGCCCATAATAACAATCGGCTCTTAATGCAGCCCTCCCAGCAGCTTAATGTAGTGATTATGTTGCCTGGAATCTCTAGATGGTGTGCAACAGTCAGGTAAGTCATTTTACCCCACTATTTTTTTTTATTGGTTGCTTCCATATATGTATATAACATCCATATCAATCACAACATTTCTTATGGTTTTGTTTGAATCCGATGAATCCAGTACGTCTCTCTCTGTAAACATATATTTGCAGAGAGAGCTACTGGATTCATCGTTTAAATACATCACTCCAAAAGGGAATACATTGTTTGTAATTGTTGTCGTAACTGCAATCCAGTGCCCCCTTGTATAACTGTTTAATATTTCATATATGATATTACATATGGCTCTCACTAACCATTTAGTATCTTTCAGCAGGTTTTACTGTTTATCATTGAATATTAGTTTTATTCTATATTGGAGCTAGAGGGTTAAGTTGCGATTCTTCTCTCATTTAACACATTTTTTTTGCACTCAGCACTATTTCATAGTTTTTGCTTTCATTTTTTACCCATGTACTTTATAAAAAATTTCCATATCTGTGCTCTTTTGTGTACGTTCCTTCAGGTCTAAATCAGCAGAATGCTAGACTCACTTGTTAATGTATTCACAAATTATTTTGATTTACTGTTTCCTAGCAATATACTATACACACAGATACATCATCACGCTGGTCTTGCAGTACACGTCAACACGCCCCCATGGGGGTGCCTTCTTTTCACTACTTGGACTCCCCATGCGGAAGATCTATTTTTGTTCACAGGTGTCATTTACAAAATGGTTGAAACTTTGATCCTTTTGTTTAATCTGGAACAGCATTAAATTACACGACCTGAGTGTGCACTTTTTTTATTGTTACATATTACATGAAGTGGCACCCAGGCAAGTGTATATACGCTTTTAGTGTGTTTATGGAAAAGTGCCAAGACACAGTCTATAAAATATATATATATATATATATATATATATATATATATATATATATATATATACACACACACACACACACACACACACAATCAAACTCAGTATATGTGCAGTATATTGTTAGAAAATGTCAACCACTTCCTGCATATTGTGCTCTGCATGCAACTAAAAGGTACCAGCAACAGCAGAGAGTGCAGCTGTGCAAGTGGCTGGCTAGGTAATGGGAACATGCTCATGTACTAGCATTCTGCTCTGATCCCTTCTCACTTCATCTTGTTCAAGTTATCCCGTGGGTATAAAAAAAAAAGATAACCTCCACTGACCTCCCCTTTCTGCCGCCTGCAAATGGACTAATAATAATCATAACAATAATAATAACAATAAAAAGAGCAACCCAGCAGGAACTAGCTTCACCCCATCCCCCTAATATGCAGCATACAGCTTTTTGCTATGAAGATAAAGGGGAAAGCCAGACATAGTAATGTCTGCAATATCTGCGGAAGGGACTGGGCTAAGTGGCTTTTATAAACTTGACATTAATGTTTCTATGAACGAAAAAAAAAGAAAATTATGGACTACTAAATCTTGCATAATTATCTTTGGATTTCTGATTCCGCTACATATTCTTTTTGCGTAACATTGTCATATTGCAATGCAATGTTCATTATTGTTGTTTGCTTGTACCATTTTTATAAAACTACACAAAATATTTATTATAAATAATGTGTATTTCCTTAAAGGGATACTATAGTGCCAGGAATACAAAGCTGTTGACACTCCGCCCCCTCCGACGTCCCGCGTTGAATGGGCTCTAAAGTGCATGTGTGGCAAATGCCACGTAGGCATTAGACCCCCCCATAGGAAAGCACTGAATAAATGCCTTTCTATTGGGAAAAATTGAATGCTCTCCTGCAGAATGTGAGGCCGTCAAGCATCAGATACCGGACAAAAGGTCCGATCCAATCCAGGAAGCAGTCTAGTGGCTGTCTGGTAGACAGCCACTGGTGGAACTGCAATGTTTAACACTAGGTGCAAAAGGGACACTGCATCCAAACCACTTCAAGTGGCTTGGTGCATAGATCATACTTTCAATTCCAGTACACAGAGTGCTTCCACATATACACACTATTTTCTTCATTGCTCATTGCTGTGAAGAATAATTTAGTTTCAATTTCTTTATAAACAATTATTGTACAGGTGCCCCCAGTTGCAGCAACACACCGTACAAAGCCATAACAAAATAGGAGCACACACAGGATTTCCCCAAAGTCTAAAAAATGTTTATTCCATAAGTAAAGTGACAAGCAGCAGCATCAATGTCTATAATGGGTCCTTTTTCAAGACAATGCTAATCTGCATATGTGCAGCTGGGTAATCAATGCTTTTTGTATGCACAGTTAGTAATGATGGGTTGCCACTGTATGTGTCCATCCTGACAGAGGCTGTACCACGTACCATTCCACACCAACCAATCTGTATTCTGGAAAATACGTTCACTGCTATAGTAACCATTATGCAGATACCCTCTATAAAATTGCCATCACAAGCTATAATGGTGCAGAATATAAATATATATTTATTTATTTATTAAGCAAAACTGTCACTAGCATAATAAATGACTTAATTAACATAACTGATATGGTAAAGTATGCAGCAGATATAGTGTGACAGCTCAAGCTCCTTGTGTCTTTCTACGTGTTGCAATCATGTGTAAAATATTAATCGTTTTGGTTTCTTTTTTTCTTCCGGCTTCTATGGTATATAACTTCACCAAAGGCTCTTCGATTTGATAAGATGAATGTACACTTATATAGCTTAACTGCACACAATTAATATTTCATACATTGGGTATGTTACATTGCATTCATAATGGCCTGTATTGATCGAAGCACACCAGCTAAATGTCTCTGTGCTGCTGGAGGGAAAAATAAACAATTTCAGTTTTGAAAGGAATTGTGTGTATGCTGCCCTTAGCCTCGTGATTTTTTTTGGCAAATTTGAATAAGGGGGGAAAAAAAATCAAGATACGCAAATGGCTTGTAAAAAAAAAAGACAAAAAAAAAGACCAGTTTCTGAATGCCCCAAGGCACAGACATAGTTATTAATTTCACCGGTTCTTGTTTATGTGAAAACTGTATTATATGTTTTATATTATAAACTACTCAGAATGTTACTGTACATCCAATACAGATGGTACATTGAAATGTACTATGTGCCAAAGCTCATTATTCCATTAATATTTTATGTGCATTTAGCACTTGCAGATAACTACGCTGGTTGTGTAGGTGCCATCTGTACGCTGGCTGACACTTCCAACCTCTTCTGTGCAGCCAGGAAGTTTCTACTTAATTTCCATTAGCTCTCCAGGGCTAAGTCCTGTAGTAAGAATATCAACTGATTGCTCTCAGCCTATGAGCTAACGCAGGCAGCATCTGAGTCCATATATTACAGATCTGAAGCAACAGAAGAAACATAGCTATGTACACCAACAGCTTCTGCAAACCAAAGATAGATGAATGGTGTTATCTAATTTCCATTGTGGTCAAAATTTAAATTTGGGGTTGTTGTCAATTAATACGTTAATAGATGCATGATTTGACCACATGATAGGACCAATTTTTGAGCTTAAGAATGTAAGTTTATTGAATCCGTTTAAAAAAAAAAAAACTCTTATAATGATAAACTTTAGAAAAAAAAAAGGTAAAATATCTTTCTTTCAGATGATGGACTCTCCAAATGTCAAATACCGGTAAGTCATAATTATTAAAAATCTCAGAAAGCCATTTCGATTGAACATTATATAAATTTAACATGTGATTAGAGAATTTTTATCTAGCTTGACAACAAGATTGTGTTCCAATCTCCACCAATTAGAAAGACACCTTTTTTGAGGTTTTCAATTTTTCCAAAGATTTTCTTGAAAAATTAGTGGGAAAATTAATTGGGAGCGTATATAATATATCATTCAACTTGCAAACAAGAATTAAAAAATCTACCTTGTGGGTCCTTTTCAATATGAATCTGTTCAAATGTGATTTTAGCTGAGCAGATAATAGATGCTCCTCTCTTCCTATATACAACATCATTTGCACTTAAAATATAAGGAAATTTAGTAAATTTCCATAAATTTTCCTCTCTCCTCCAATGAGTCTCTTGCACAAAGCAAAGGTTAATTTTCTCATCTACTAACGATCTATACAAAAAGCCCTGTTTTTGTTGGAGGATTCAAGCCCTGGATATTGATTGAAGCTATCTTAATAGACATTAATTAATTATCTCAGCAATTGTCCCAGGAATAATCCCCTTAAGACTTGGACAATCAAAATCCGACCTACCCTCCAAAGCTGTCTTCAACAAACTAACAAGACCAATAAAAATACAATCTACCAATGGATATACTCCGAAGTGGGAAGAATCCCACGGTAGTAGCCCCGAGTAAGGCAACATGAGAAAAAAAAAAATCATCATACAAAAGAAAACAAACAAAAACGAAATAATCAAATACATAATTAACTCAGGGACATTTAATCACTGGTGGCTGGTATGTAGTGAGAGGTATCCCACGAGAGAGAAGCAAGATTATCTTAAAGGGTCACTATAGGGTCAGGAACACAAACACGTATTCCTGACCCTATAGTATTAAAACCACCAACTAGCCCCCCTGGGCCCCTCATGCCTCCATATATATAGCAACATCTTACTGTATTCAAGCCAGAAGCTGTAGATCTGCATGCTGTTTGCCTCAAAATAAAACAAGCAGTCTGCTGACATTATCAGAAGTGGTAGCCTGATCCAATCACAATGCTTCCCCATAGGATTGGCTGAGACTGACGAAGAGGCAGATCAGGGGCAGAGCCAGCATGATTCAAACACAGCCCTGGCCAATCAGCATCTCCTCATAGAGATTAATTGAATCAATTAATCTCTATGAGGAAAGTTCAGTGTCTGCATGCAGAGGGAGGAGATACTGAATGTTTGGATGCATTATAGGCTGCCATGACCCAGGAAGGATCTCTAACAGCCATCTGACGAGTGGCCAGTGAAATTATCACTAGGCTGTAATATAAACACTGCTCTTTCTCTGAAAAGACAGTGTTTACAGCAAAATGCCTGAAGGTAATGATTCTACTCACCAGAACAAATTCAATAAGCTGTAGTTGTTTTGGTGACTATAGTGTCCCTTTAAGTAAACTATAAAATCAGAAGCGGTGTTAGTATGAATAATCATGTCTATCTTATCGTTCAATTTAGACCACCTAAAGTTAAAAGATTATAAAAAGAAAAATTTTCACTAAGATATATTGTATGGATGTAAAGCCAGATGTTAAATAACACATATACAAAGAGTCCAAATCTTAAGAATTCAAACTTATAAATATGTGTGAATTCGTATAATTAATATTAATGAGTCAAATAAAAAAGCTTTGTGAAATAAAGAGGATAAAACAAAAACATAAAAAACTAGTCTCACACATATTGCATCTACAACAGATTCAAATTCAGTGAATATAGGGTAACGTCTTATGTCAAATTAAAAAACTATTTGAGTTGTCTAATTATTACTTACATGTGTCTCAAAGTGTTTGTGTTACTCAAATATAATAAAGGGTTATTAAGTGCATGAATTCATAATGTATTTTTATTAAAGGTAATCTCTAATGGATACTCCATGTTTACTATATAGTAAATTTAGTACTATTAACCTTAAGTGAATTGTGTTGAAATAACATGATATAAAGCACAGTCTCTGATAAATATTCTATATCAATTTTAGCTAAAGTGCATTTCATTCTCAAAAAGCTAAATATCTTAAAAACTCCCAAATCAAACTAAAATAATAATAATAGTATAATAATCAAACGCTTATAGCTAATTTAGTGAATATAAATTTTATTTTGATACATATTAGGGCACACTAGAAATCAATCAAAGGGTAACTTTAGGTATAATAACCCAATTGATTTGAAAATACAAAATACAGCACCTAAAATGGTCTAATCCAGGTTGCCTATATTTTTTGGTCTAGGAATATCTTCCAAAGGGTCTTTGACTAACACATTTTTCGCCATTATGAAAGATTATTAATTTAGTGGGAAACCCCCATCTATAGCTTATATTTGTTTAACTTAATTGTAGCGATAAATCTTTAAAACGACTTCTATCCATTCGAGTAGTCAAAGAGAGATCTGGGAATACCATGATCCCTTCAAATTTTTTATCTACTGCTTGTTGATTAAATCTCAGATTTTTCAAGAATGTATCTTTTACAGAAGAGTTTAAGAACCTAACGATAACATCTCTAGGGGAAGAGGAATCAGTATTCCTAGCTCTTTAGATTCTGTGACGTCTTTCTAAAGGAAAATAAATAAGTTGTTGTGGATCAATAAATTGAGAAATAAATTCAGTAACATATTCAGAAAGAGAATCATGTATGTCCTCTGGTATACTCTTGAATCTTAAATTGTTTTGACTGGATCTATATTCTATTTGTGTTAATTTAACATCAATCTCTTTTACCTGATTTTTTAAAGATACGTTTTGAGAGTGAAGGAGGGTGACCTCTACCCGTATTTTTTTAAGTTCGTTACTCTGATCTGCTAATTTAGAGTTAAGGACTGTCATTTCTTTAATGACTTCAACTAAATTTTGTTTTAGATCTTTTTTGATCTTTTCATAAAGATCATCCATCATATTTGTGAGACTTAAATTTGTTATAGTGTCTGGATGGGTATTTGTTAAAGCTTCTGGAGGTGTTTTTTTTGCCTGAATTCTCTCTGTAGAAGGGGGAGATAAGGATCTTATATAGAATTGTGATTTATTAGGATCTGATTTAGGAGAATAGAATAAATCTATAGATTTGTTCTTTTCAGGCTTATCAACTGGTATAGGTTTCTTTGGAGGCATAATTTACAGATCTAATAAAATTAGTTAGTACCAAAACTAAGCAGCCAACAACTCTTAGATATTAAAAAAAAAAGAAAAAGAAAAACACACAAAACAAAACAACAAAAAAAAAAAAACCACACAAATCTTAAATGCACCTTAAAATCTGTCACCTGCACGCTCACTATAAACAAAGTCGAAGCGAGGAGGAGAGAGTAAGGTGAAAAAAAAAAAATATATTGTTTTTTTAAAAACCACTAAATTTAGTGCACCAATTAGAGATCAACCGATTATCGGTCTGGCCGAATTTATCGGCCGATATCCAGAATTTTTTAGCAATATCGGTATCGGCCTATAAAGATACAGATATTGTCGATAATGCAGACCAGGGCTGCCATCAGGGCACGACAACCGAGACAGTTGTCATGGGCCCGCTGGCCCTGGAGGGGCGGCAGCATATTCTCATGTCCCTTCAGCTCCCCTGTCTACATCTTGCGAGTCCCGCGACAGTCAAAGCATTGCCATGTGCGGCACACAGGCCGCAAGAGTTAGACAGGGGAGCTGAAGGCAGCTGCTGAGAAGAGAAATAGAAGTTTAAGAAGTTAAGACTCTAATTCTGGTCTTTCTTCATTAGCCATATACCCTTGTCCTGCCAAGATTTATGGGATAAGTTGTTTAGCCCCTAGCTGCAACTCCACCTATCACAATAGAATATGTTTAATCCATCCATCCTCGTTTGATAGCGATGATCAGCTGATAGCTCTGAGTTAACCCACCACAGATGCACACTTAATAAGTGTAGAAGGAAAAGGCTGTGGTTACGAGGGAAAAGCTCTATTTTGTCAAATTAATAGAGGTAAGAAGCAGGGAGGAGGAACTAAAACAAAATGTTAAAAAAATTAAATTTTTTTAAAAAAGTTAAAAAAATAAAAATGCCCCTCCACCCATTTTACACACATTACATGCCTACACAAACACTCACTGCATTTACTATAAACACACTGCATTCACTATATACACATAATACACAAACACACTGCATCCACTACACAAACACTGCATTCACTAATCAAATACTCTCACTGCATCCACTACACACACACAAATATTCTTGAAAACAAACAATTCTGACTGGCATGTATATTTTGTGCATTTACCTTAAAAAAAAAAAAAAGATTTGCAAAAAATATAATAATAAACATGTTCAGTTAACAGTAGATTTTGTGTCGAAATAGTTTATTTTTTCAAAACGGTAAATGTACAGAATATCGGTTTTGGTAAGTTATCGGCTATCGCCCTGAAAGTTCACAGATTATCAGTATTGGCTCTAAAAAAAATCAATATCGGTCGATCCCTTACACCACACTGACAGACAGACATTTTTATTTTTATTTTAATCCAACCAGCAGAGTGGATGTTTCCCTGGGGTCCAGTGGGGCTGCTCCCTCACCCTATGTGCGAGAGAGCAGTAATCTACCTGCGCTCCTCTTTGCTCCCTGTAGTGATGCCGAGGGCCAGAATGACATCATATTCCGGCTCCCGGCATCACTACACAGCACGAGGGAGTAGAGAGGAGCTGCAAGAAGATTACTACTCCCTCACACGCTGCCCCAGCCTGCCACCTCCAGGATACCCAGGGCGGCCGTCTCCAGTATGGCCGCCCGCCTGCATGCTCCTCAGGACGGCCAGCCAGCTCCATTGTTCCCTCAGCCTGCACTTAGTTAAAGGGCTTCAAATCCCAGGCTCCAGGGCAAACGTTCTTGTCACCATGGCGACCTGGCGTCTGGGATTTGTCGAGCCCTGTGTTAAAGCACAAACTGCACACACATTTAAGAAAAAGACTGAAGGCATATCTATTTGAATTTCTTATAGTGTGTGGATCACAGTGTGTTTATGGAAAAGACAGTCTATATAAGAGGGAAGAAATTAGTGTATGGACAGGGAGACGTGGGAAGAACTACTGAACTATTGAAAGACAGAAGAACTATAAATACACATCGAGAAAGATGAGACAACAGGGAAAGAGATAGAACGTGAAGACAGGTCTAAATGTCACTACAGAAAAATGCCAGATAGGCCTGTTAGCTACTATAATATCACCTGACATGTACAACAAAATAGTCACTGAAAAAAAGTTAGTACCAGTTTCTAGTATATAGAATTTGTGACCGTCGCTAGTGTTATAATTTATGCCTATGCTCACAATAAGAGAAATCACAGAAAGAGGATATGTTTCTTCTATCATGGTTGAAGTACCTGTACTGTACTTATACAATGCGTGTGGACAGGGCAGGTGAGAGACACATTTGGAAAGTCGCCATTTCTCTTGTACACAGATAGGACTGTGACAAGTAAAGAGATGCTACATTTGGCCAGGAGATTGTCATATGTACAGGGCTTTTTGCATTTTTTTATTTTCCTTTGCTAAATAAAGATATACGGAATGAGATAACTGTAAAGGACATGTTTTTACTTCGGCTACCTAGCATGAAAAAGCATTGATATATTTGATCAATTAGACTAGCAAGGAAAGGATGAACATCTTTTTCTATTTTAATTATAACAAAGTTGTTTATTTTCTAAAGAAATGTCCTGTTTTTATATTATTAAAAAAATAAGAACAGAAGAGATGTAACTTAACAGACAGACAGATGTGTCTGACCTTTAACTTCAGCACTGGCAGGGAGGTCTCAGGGGTGAAAGTAAAAAGTAAATAAATACAACCCAGCCACAGGAAAAATAGTAAGGATGGTCTATGTTTGTGAAAGTATTATGTACATCCTTGCAATAAATAACAAAATAAGCAGTAGGTTCCCATACATTTTTTTAATTCAAATTATTTAATTAGCTACTACCAGATTTGGCGCCATTTAAAAAATTTTTTGATACAGACTTCACTGTACAAAGAATACAAACTTTACTGTGCTACTCTTATTTTATAGCCACTTAGCTGTAGCATACATCTTTACAAGATCTGTTCTGGAAGGTCCAGCAGAAGACTCCGGTATGGTGTGGCCCAGGAAAGATTTTACATGGAAGCAAATCTTGTTATAAACTAAACGAGAGTGAAATGCCACCATGGTTTAATAGGGATGTGTATACCACAACATACCGTATATACTCGAGTATAAGTCGAGTTTTTCAGCACTCGACTTATACTCGAGTCAATGTCTGTATTATGGCAACTTACGTTGCCATAATACAGACCAGGACCGCCAGGCTCATTACAAGCCCGGCGGTCCTGTTGGGGGCTGGCAGTGAGCTGTTACTTACCTTTCCTGCAGCTCCTGTCAGCTCCCTTCTCCTGCGTTCCGGTCAGTTCCCCTGTCAGCTACACTGTAAGTCTCGCGAGAGCCGCGGGGTCAGAGCGTTGCCACGGTTTACCATGGCAACGCTCCGCACGCCACTCAGACCGCGAGACTTACAGTGGAGCTGACAGGACCGTAGGAGAAGGGAGCTGACAGGAGCTGCAGGAAAGGTAAGTAACCACTTTCCTGCCAGCCCCCCTCCTACACAGCCCATCCACTGGACCACCAGAGAATGAGAGCCCCCCTCCCTGGCCAGCTAACAAGCAGGGAGGGGGGACAAAAAAAAATTCAAATACAAATTTAAATATTAAAATAAAATATAAATATTAATATATAAAAAAAATAATAATAATAATAAAAATAAATAAATAAAAAAATGCCCACCCCCCACAAAGGCTCTTCAAATCACACACACTGCATTCATACACACACTGCACATACTGCATTCATACACACACACTGCATTATATACACACTACACATACTGCATTCATTATATACACACACTGTAAATAAATATTCAATTAATATAATTTTTGGGGGATCTAATTTTATTTAGAAATTTATCAGTAGCTGCTGCATTTCCCACCCTAGTCTTATACTCGAGTCAATAAGTTTTCCCAGTTTTTTGGGGTAAAATTAGGGGTCTCGACTCGGGTATTAGGGTCAACTTATACTCTAGTATATACGGTAAGTGTTTGCAGCCCTTCTTATAAAACTTAAGAACTATATGTTCTAAATGTTGAATAACCAACCAAATAACATAATCCCATAAATCATTCTCACATGGTCACTAAAATACTTGAAGTGACACTATAGGCACCCAGATGACTTCATCTGAATGTTTTAACCCTGCAAAATGGCAATGTTCATATTGGATGGTTTAAATGTCTCTTGTGGCTGTCACTCTATCAAAATAGCTGGGTTTTATTCAGAAGGTCTCATAGAGACCGCCTGATTGGAACCTAAACATCTACCAGGGCACTATAGCGCTGGGAATACACATTTGTATTCATAACTCAATAGTGTTCCTTTGAACAAGATGTTCACTCCTTATACACAAAGGCAGTATAGCTATAAAAAAAAATGTTTACAGTGTAAATTCTTCTCTGGCATATGCAATATACGTCAAACTTGGGACAGGTAGAATTGTGATGCAGAGCTGCAGATGTGTTCCTCATAGAATCATATTTTCTCAGAAGCCTCATATCAACATAAACTCAAAAATACTATTATGTAACCTAGGAGACAAATTGTCTCAAATAAAAAAAAAAGATCATTGCTGCAACAACATTAAAGGGTCACTCAAGAGTACCATAACCAATGTAGCTCATTGTAGTCATGATGTCTATGAGCACAAGGTTTAGTGTTGGCAACCTTTCGTGCCCTCTAGTGCTGGACAGATAATGCAGGTAAGTACAATATTTTATCAGTATTATCCAACTTTGCAAGGGGATGGATTTTAAATGCCGGCAGAATTATTTTGCTAAACTGCCTTTGAATGAGTTTACAAAAAACTATTGGAGGGGAAACCTATATAATGGACTGATTTCCCCTTCAAATTGGTTTCGAACACATCTCAATTGTTCAGCTTCGAGTCCTGTTTTTGGTCTCTAATGTTTCTTTTTTGGGGAGTGCAAAAACAGAACGGACGGTGTCAACAGAGCTCTATGTGTGGGCAGATCTGATTGAGGCCCGCCCACAACACAAAAAGGATTGACCCAGATTGGAGACACCTCACAAAGCAGGACAATTCTCCTCCAGGACGCAAACCTGCTGGCTTCATTGCCAGTGCCATGATGTCTAAACAAAGTGATATCAGTCACTCTGTTACTATATTCCTCTAGTAGCACAGGCTAGAGAGCAACCACAACACATGTGCTTTAGTTGTTAAGATGGATAGTAGCAGGACTGCCTGTAGGAAGGTTATTCTGCTCTATGTCACTTAATTCTTATGACATACATGAAAAAAGAACTGATTTACAGGATAAATGGAATAATTGGGAAGTTTTTAATAGATCTTGCTGTTTTTTTATTTTTTTATTTGAGCAGATAAAAAACATTCTCCATGTACATGAAAGCTTTAATACAATTAACCCACGCCAATACTTTCATTAAAGTCATGAACTCATTGCTTTACTTTGAAAAAGTTTTCAATCCAAATAAAAATGTACAGCTAGATGAATACTGCAGTCTACTATGGCAGAAGGTTCTTGTGGTCATCACTTTGAAATTTTAAATCACAGCAATAGTAGGTGCCAGATCGTGTTCTAAAGCAGAAGCTAAATATCTTTGTCTATTTGTTGCAGACATGTAGCCTCATTTCTTTTATGGTCACCCACTGCAGCTTGCAAAAAAAACCCAGGTTTTAAACATTCACAAAAATTATTGTTATTTCATATTATGGCATTTATCTATACAGACTGGCTAAAATAATTGCAGGAATATAGTGAATGATGGGAGTCGAACCAGGTGGAACCCATGTAAGAAGTCAAACTATACAAAAATGGGGGCAGAGTACTGTGGAGCTTGGAGTACTCCTATAATTTCTCATGTGAATGCTGTATATAAGCAGCTTGAGTTTGATATAAAAAATACAAATGGTAGACAGACAATCAGGAGTAATCCTTACAAGCACTTGATGTGTTATATATATATTTTCTTGTAAATATTATTCTGTGAGGTTCGTCTATTACTTGGATATACTATAAATGAACAATTCCCTTATTTGGATTCAATCAATTTGAATACGAGCAAAGCGATTTCATTCTCAAACATTTTCTTAACGGCTAAACGAAATTTCACGTGTCTAAGAAGGTGGCTTTAAGTGGTTGAAATATAAGACTTATTATTCATCAGGCTGCTTTGCTGTCAGATGAAGGGACAAATATTTAAACATCCACAGGTGTTTGCCTTGGCTAGCTTTGAGCATTTGGCACATTAGTTTAATCCACAATCCAATACAGTTGCCCACGAATTAAGAGCTCTTGAAATAGACTTGCCTCATTCTTACTCAGATTCTTTAACCTTCATAATCAATAACGGGCTCTGCTTTGTCATGGCTAAGAGGAATATATGAATGCATGTGCACAGCTGCTTCTAAAGTAGATCTGAAGGGTACAAGAGATTTGCATTGCATCTTTATGAAAGTTGAGCATCATATAACTCTGAACACAGCTGCCATTTGCTACTGTAAATCACTCCCCAAAAAAAAAAAAAAAAATATATATATATATATATATATATATATATATATATATAAATATAAAAATACACACACACACACACAAGCGTCTGCATAGGAAACCAAGTGTCAATCATCAATCTGCACAAATATAAATGCAAATATCTCCAGATTTATTTAGATTTCTCAGTTTTAAGGAGGTGTTAAAAAAAAAACTAGAAAAATACATAAGTATAATTGACCCAAGACTGTATTTTAGATTTCATTCTTTATGTTCACGTTCATTGTTCCTGATTACCTTCTATCTACAGTTTTAATGAAATCCTATTATTGTTCCATTAATAAATTCTTGAGTTGCACACACAAAAACTCATCTTTGTGAAAAGTCTATATATATATATATATATATATATATATATATATATATATAGGAAAATAAATAAATCTGATGTCCTAATGCAATGAAAGCAGACAGTATTCTAGCAGTGGTGAATGAAGCTCTATCTACAATCCCAACCATACCATCAGACACCATAAGGAAGAGGCAAGGAGGACAGCAATGTCCAAGTACCCCCAGAAAAGACCTGAAATCCCAGCTCAATTGGAAGAACCAGATCCACATCATCAGTACATACCTCTCTACCAGTCGTCAGGAACCCAGCTGGGATAATGACTAGGCCAGGAGAGAAGACACTGGAATTACTCATGATGAATGAAGGATTTCACTTGAAATCTAGCAACCAAGAACTGTACACCAGCAGGAAGGAGGAGCCTAATGAGTGTCAAGACCACAGTCCTGGATGAAACACAGAGCATCCACAAGTATATAATGAAAATGGCTCTCAAAGATAAATTGCTAAGGGAATGTCTGAGCCAATGGAAGATAGAGGACGGAGATAAGGAGGATGGTTGTATAGCGAACCCTTCAATGGGATGTTCCCATGTGGGTACAGTGGTTCTGGCTCAAGTTACGAGATCCTACTAGAGGTCAGAATAAGCATGACTGTAAGACAGCACTAAGACATTAATCCTAGCAGCACAGGAACAGGCACTTCGCACTAGATCAACAGAGCCTGGGGTGAACTTGGGGTTTACCAGGCACCACACCATGCCTCATGCCTCTACTACTGGCGAAGGAGAGCTGGAAGAAGGGCCAAATAATTTAATATACATACAAATATATATATATATATATATATATATATATATATATATATATATATTTTTATTTTTTATTTTTATTTTTTTGCTTAGAAACAATGGTCCAGTAACCACTAAAAACTTAGCCAAACAGATCAATATCTAACATATTTTAGATTTGATTCCTATAACTGCAAAACATGTACAAATCCTAGGCATATTAGGAATTCTCAAAATGAGGAAAAAATTATCTATCTGGGCATAGTGTAGGAATGTGTTAGGAATCATCTGACAAACTTTGGTTCTTCCTGGCAGATTGCCTGCTCCTTATTTCCTCATTATCTATGCAATTAACACATCTGCATCAATGCCAATTTCATATAATCAAGACTGCATTGATTGGATGAGATTGCTGGGTTAAACCATTATGAAATGATTTGACAAAATTAACATTGGTAATGCACATGTATTACACTCCTAAACAGTCTGACAAATAAACCAGGAGACAGTTTACAAACACGATAGGCAATATAACCACTACAGACAGTTGATTGAGTTTTATAAAAGTTTTAGCAATATCTCAGAGGAAAAACAATTGAGGATCACTGTTCCACAGGAGGTTCAGAGAAGATTTTTACAATGAGTTTACAATCTACAAAAAGTAAAATGTGAACTATATCCAGATAGACTGCAACTGGTGTCCCTAAACTGGTATGCTGCCCAAGAGCCTATGGTGCTTTAATATTATATATATATAATATAATATATTATTATATATATATATATATATATATATATATATATATAAATATATCTATATATATATATATATATATATATATATATAAATGTCCAAAATCAGGCTCAGAGTATAGTTGGAGATAGTACAGGGAGGATGAACACAGATATCAGAGGGAAGTATTCCAAAAAAAAAAAAAAGCGCATACACTTAAATACGAGTACTGTATATAAAAGTGTTCAGTATAATATGAATGTTACTTTTTCGCCATAAGAAGTGTATGCTTAGAATCAAGAGATAACTTGGGTTCATCTCATGCCCTGTCTCAACTATAGGTGACAAAATGCCTTGTAAAAATTAGATACAGAACATACTGTATCCAGGTAACAAATACTATTGTTTATAAACGAGAAACTTATTCCTGGCTGCATACAGTAGAGTGGTCTAGAAGGACCTTGTTAGAAAAGAGGATAGCTGATATAATTGTCATAAAGGTTAGAATAGTAGCAATGTCTTAGAGGATACAATGTAACAAGTTTAAGAGCAACTTAAACCAAAGATAGAATAGACTTGTATAAGAAGCCAAACAGTAGGGCAGGGATGAAAAGGAACTCATCCAAGGTGATATCTAGCTATCAACCCCCACACGGTACACTGACCAGCTTCCAGAAAAGTGCAAACTACAGGCTATACTCACTATCCAGCTAACATTCCTGTTTCGAGGCAGCCTACCTGATAAGCCCCAAATTGCTATCTAGAACTTAGCATAAAGACACTAAAGAGCCGTAACTAACAGGCAGAGAAAATCCACTCCAGGAATTTTTTTTAAAAAGTAGTAGTGCATCAGAAGAGCTCGACGGGCATTTTGGCAAGAATGTCCGCCTTTCTCAACAGCTGGCAGGCATCTGAACCATGCCTGCTATAAGAGGGAAATTAAATTCCTCCCTCACTGGGATATCATCCAGTCGCGTGAATAAGGGAATGACCTGTGGGTGGTTCAAAACTCCCCTCCAATCTCCACTGGGTATTGGCAAGGTACAAACACAAATGTCAAATTAAGTGTGTTTACACTCATTATAGTTAGTAGATGGTTTGGAGGAGGGGCATTTTTTTCCCCAGTCCTACAGAGAAAATCCCATCACGGGCAGGCATCCCCTTGGAATGTAGAGCAGTATCAAAATCAAATAAGCTATCAAACGATCGAGTGCCCATAAGATTATGGAATTGGGTTACTTGATTGTAAAAAGGTGGCCCTTAAAGTATGGGATGACAAATAGTGGATCAGAACCACATGGTTTGGACCCATTGTTCAGACACTTTATTATCGCCAGAAGAAAGGAAAACTCTCATTACAAGATGAATGTGATATAACTATAAAGTGTGTATCATCAAATCAGGGCCGCCATCAGGGGATGACAACCATGATGGTTGTCACGGGCCCGGCCGTGCAGACCCCATGTGGAGCGGCAAAACTGCCACCGGGGCCCATCAGGTGGCCCAAGCATTTAGGGCCACCCAATGAACCCTAAAATTTCAGGGGCCCGGTCAGCACTGCAGCCGTGTAATACCCTTTAAAAAAAATAAAAAAAAATGCGGCTGCACCCAAATTCTGCTGGGAGGAAGTGACGGCAGGTCATTTACTCCCATCTTACTCCACGTGGGGGAGAGACAGCCGAGCAGAGGAGAGGCATCCGCTCCCATCATCCCCAGCCACCCTCCTGCAACTTAAATGTAAGGAAGAGGAGGGTGGCTGAAAAATGAAGTGTATGTATATTAGAGTGTATGTATGTCTGTATATATCTATGTATGTGTGTATGTATGTCTGTTTGTGTATGTCTGTCAGTATGTATGTGTGTATATATTTATCAGTATATATGTGTGTATCTATGTATGTCAGTATGTATGTGTGTATATATCTATGTATGTCAGTATGTCTGTCTGTGTGTGTGTGTATGCCTGTATGTATGTATATATCTATCAGTATGTATGTGTGTGTGTATGTATGTCAGTATGCATGTGTGTATGCGTGTATGTATATATCTGTATGTCAGTATGCATGTCTGTATGTATATCAGTATGTATGTGTATGTATGTCTGTCTGTCAGTATGTATGTATGTCAGTATGTGTGTGTTTATCTGTATCCTCTTATGCATGTGTGTGTCTGTTTCAGTATGTGTGTATCTTTGGAGGCGGGGCTTGGAGGCGGGCACCCTGGGGGCCCAGACCTTGAGCTGTGTTAGGGGCCCCAAAATTTCTGATGGCGGCCCTGCATCAAATGGTAAAGAAAGGAGTAAATCTACTAAGTGAATGATTTTTCCCATACATAAAAATGTATATATTATTCAGAGTGATGTCCAGCTTATTTATTCAGAGAAAATGGGTTATCCATTGAATCATACCAGTATGATCATTACCCACACAGAATGTTATAAGAAAAAAATATATTCATCAGAGCACATGCCTGAGAGGACAGTGGTGACATCGCCTCCTGAAGAGAAGGCGATCGGCAGGAAGATGATGGTGGCCTCTGTGGGTGACAAGTTCAGGTAAGTAAAACTCCCCTTTACCGTCCCGCCCAGCCACTGCACCCTTAAAAGTGATGTCAACGTCGAGGGTCTTTGCAAATTATGCAGTGTCCCCAAATGGTGACAGTTCTGCTTTAAATTGTCCTTGTTCATCCATGCCCCTCTATCAGCATGTCCTAATCTACCACAGTCGGTGTTGGGGCATTTTCCTGTGCCCATTAAATCATCATGGTAAAGCGCAGTAGTATCAGCTGCATCCCTATGACCTCTATTAGGGCAGTGTTTATAAATAAAATTCAGGTGTAAGGGTCATTACGACCTGTTCTGAAACGTTACCCACAAACTCCAGCTGGAGTATTTTTGCCTTTTTTGTGTATTAAGTACATTTGTAAAATTCAACAAGATTATTTTAAAAAGTTATGCAGGAGAAATTGGATTTGGACATTCATAACACTTGGTGACAGTGGAGTACTACAACCTACTGTTCCGATTATATTATTTCTAAAACAGAAAAAGGTAAAACATTTTTTTTTTTTTTTAACGAAACAATAAACTTAAAAACAGAATATCTCTCCTTAATTACTGTGATTATAACCGAATAATAAAGCCGTTATACTTTTAGAGCCATGGGGAATACAATGTTACCACAGCATCTGTTGAGTTTCCTGCTACCATTCTTAATTACAAGAGGAGGAAAGCTAATACAAATGTAGAAATGTAATTAGTTTGTAAAAGCCCAAATCCTAGCCCAAAGCCTTGTTCTTCCTGTAAGATCACATTCTTTCTTTCTTGTGTAAACTTTTCATTACAAAAGAGACATCTTCATAATCTAATAAACCTGGTTATAATGCAACTGCTGGAAATATTATTCTTGCATTAGAAACAGTAGCATGTTTTAGTAATGTCCTTTTAATGCAATTTGTGTCCTGCTGGAGTCAACTCTTCTTGATCATTTAGCTGTGATCAATGGGAATCAGTGGCTCATAGAAATAAACTATTTGATCATTGTAGATTTGTGCAATGCTATTTGGGGCCTGGTGGAAAGAGACATTTACCATGAATGTGAATTTAAGCCTGCTGATTCAGGAAAAGTAAAAGGGCTAACAAGATGCTTATAGCGGGCACTCTATTTTGCACAGGAATGGAGTACTGATTACCAGTACATACGGGGAGGTAAATACAGGGGCGGACTGACAACTCACAGGGCCCTCGGTCAGTAGGAGATCAAGGGCCCCCCTCCTGGTGCAAGGTCTTTGTGCAGCTCTCACACAGATATCATGTGCATGCTACCCAGCACCCAGGATGGCTGTGTGAGAGCCCCAGTCATGAAACCCACACCTGCAGGGCCGCCCCAGAAGAGGTTAATCCAACCAATAACTGGGTCTTCATAAAAAACAGTTTTTAAATGGAGTAACCCTTATTGGCTCACGTCCCCCATATTAAAATAAAGAAATAAAGCACATTTAATTAAAAATTCTCTGTGTTTGTTGGTGACATCACAAGCAGCAGTTTTTGAATAGAGTAACCCTTACTAGCATGCCTCATGCCCCACCCCATTAAAATAAGGAAATAAAGCACATTTAATTAAAAATCCTCTGTGTTTGTTGGTGACATCACAAGCAGCATCCCCCACATGTGTAACCATACAAGAGGGACAGATGGGAATGCTGCTTGTGGGATTAAGTGCAATCAGTGAGGTTCCTTGTGGGTGTGCATGTGGATGGAGCTGTTTGCAGTGTCGTATGTGAGTGGAGAGGGCTGGTTGTGTTGCAGAGTGTGTGTGGATAGGGGTTGTTGTAAATGTGTGGGATAGGGGCTATAGTAGGCGTCTGGGGGATATAGAGGCTGCAGTATGTGTGGATAGTGGCTGCAGTGCATGAAAGGGGATATGGGCTGTAGCAGGTATAGGGGGGCTTTGGGACTGTAGTAGGTACGGGGGGGCAGAGAGGCTGGGATGGGTGAAGTGGGGATAGAAGCTTAAAAAAAAAATATTTACATACCTGCTGCCTGCCAGGCTTCAGCATATTCTGCAGGAGAGGGCAGGGCAGGAAGTGAAGTAACTTCCCTTCTACTGGGGCCCGCCTTTTAGCCTCACACGGAGCTCCGCACAGCATGAAATGGAGGAGACCTGGCAGGAGCAGCAGGATCACTGCCAGGTCTCAAAAGGTGGGGATGGAGGAGAGGCAGAGGAGGAATACTAAGTGTGTGATGGGTTGCAGGAGCAACCTTGTGCTGGAAAATCTACAATTATGGCTTTTTCTGGCTGGGGAGATCTCTGATCTGAACTCCCCAGCCAGAGCATGGCTGTGCAGCCAGCCGGGCCCCTGATTGCCTCGGACCCTCGGTCCATGACCGATCTGCCTGAGTGGTCAGTCCGCCCCTGGGTAAATACTAGTTGGCTCAATACAACTAGGATTGGCTGTGTTTTTTGTGCAAACAAATTTGTGAAACAGAATTGTTTCTTCAAGTAAAAATAAATGGGATGTATATGTTTAAGTACAGGAAACCGTGAACGTACTCAAAAACAATACATATACCAACCAAGGTATGCTTATTTCGGGGGGGAAATTGATATAACAAAATCCATCGTACTCATTCATTCACTAAACAGCGATTTCAAGTTTCACAGAATGTAATTTTTATTTTTTTATTTTTTATTTTTAAAAACCCTCACCTAGGGTAAAAAATAATGGGGGTCTCATAAGAGCAGGCATTAGGTGCTAGAGTAAGACCTGCCAGGAATGGGGTACATTGACGTTGTGGCAGGCTTATGCAATGTATGATCATGTACTGTAACTAAACCCTCTTTATTTTTTGCCTAGGTGATGTTTTAAAAAAAATAAAATAAAACTATTACATTCTGTCAGACTTCAAATTGCCGTTTAGAGAATGAGTGAGAGATTTTGTATATATGATTGTATATGTATACCAGGGCTCGACAAATCCCAGGCGCCCGGTCCGGAACTTATCTTTAATACCTGGCTGGGCAAATAATGGAGCCGACCGTCCACCCGCGGGAGCATATTGACGGCCAGCTAAGTGAGCATTGCAGCCAGCCGCCCTGAGCTTCATGGAGGCAGCCGGCTAAGTGAGCGTTGTAACCGGCCGCCCTGAGCTTCATGGAGGCGGTTGGCTAAGTGAGCGTTGTAACCGGCCACCCTGAGCTTCATGGAGGCGGCCGGCAAAGTGTGCGTTGTAACTGGCCGCCTAGAGCTTCATGGAGGCGGCCGGCTACGTGAGCATTGCAGCCAGCCGCCCTGAGCTTCATGGAGGCAGTTGGCTAAGTGAGCGTTGTAACCGGCCGCCCTGAGCTTCATGGAGGCGGCCGGCAAAGTGTGCATTGTAACCGGCCGCCCTGAGCTTCATGGAGGCGGCCGGCTGAGTGAGCATTGCAGCTGGCCGCTTTGAGCTTCATGGAGGCGGCCGGCTGAGTGAGTGTTGTAGCCAGCCGCCCTGGGCTTTATGTAGGCGGTCGGCTGGGGTAGCATGCGAGGAAGCAGTGATCCTTCAGCAGCTACTCGCTGCTCCCTTGCGCTGTGTAATGATGCCTGAAGCCGGAATATGATGTCATTCCGACCTCGAAATCACAGGGAGCACGGTAAATTACTGCTCCCTCTCACACAGGAAGAAAGAGCAGCCTCACTGGACCCCAGGGAAATTCCACTCAGCTCTCCCAGAGGTAGGGAGGCTTGGTGGATGAAAATAAATAAATAAAATGTAAATTTGTGTTTGAGAAAGTCTATGTGTGAATGTCAAGGTGTGTGTTTGTGTGCCTACGCCCCTGTCAGTGTATGTGTGCCTATGCCCCTGTCAGTGTGTGTGTGTGTATGTCTGTCAGAGAGTGTGTGTCTGTTTAGGTACCTGCGATCATGATTGGTGTTTTTACTCACCCTTTTTTCCCCACGCTGTGCAGGTTTTGCTGTGGCTTATCCCGCCTCCATTGCCGAGTTCATCAATCTTTTTGATCTCAGCTAAGCCATAGGAAAGCATTGGGAGGATATTAAGCATGTTCTGTATGGGTAACATTCAGCACGTCCATGCAGAGCACTGACACAGGACTCTCTAGTGGCCGTCTGAGTGACAGCCACTAGAAGTCTTCGTAGGCAGCAATGAAAGCACTGCCTTTTCTCTGAAAATGCAGCGTTAACCTTGAAAAGGGTACAGGGACATGCTATAGGCACCAGAACCACTACATTAAGCTGTAGTGGTCCTGGTGACTCTAGTGCCCCTTTAAAAAAAAAAATGTAAAAAAAAAAACTGGCTCCTAACTTTTTTAGCTGGCTCCTAGATTCTAAGCAAATTTGTGAAGCCATGATGTATACACACACACAGGGCCAAGAGAAGGTATACAATTGAATCAATGAAATTCATCACAACAGATTATATGGGTAACATGCACACTGACACACGACAAAGTGGCAGTTACATTTCACGCATTTAAATATAGGGGAGCCAGGCCTGCATTCAAGTTCCATCTTGTGAGTGTGTTTCGTCCCCCACCCAGTGTCTGTTGCTTGTACATATTACACTATTGTGATTTTTTTTTACATTTTTTTTTCTATTTTGTATATCTTTGCAGGTTGTATTTTTATGTATCCACTTTTGGGGTGGTTTGTTATTATAAGTAGAGTTCTCCAATTTTGTTATGAACTATTGTATATTTATTTATTTGGGGTTCACATTTAAATGGTAGTTGGAAAGAATAGTGGAGGGCAGATAAAATAATTATTTTTCTTCACAGTTATTGTGATTGGTGACAGCGAACTTGAGTCAAGAACAAAAAACGTGGATCTGAAGCAGTACAGGAAGGCTAAAATAGCTGAGAGGGTACGCAACGCATGGCAAGAAACATTTGACAAACTTCTGACAATTTATCGTATTAGAGATCCATTGAAGCAACTGGTGCAGTTGGTTAAAGCACTAACATTTGGACGTCCAATGGCGTCTATGACAGGAAAATGAGATGACATTTGAACAGTCCAAAAAAGTCCACACAATGTGCATCTCAGCAGCTATCCATATCGAGAATGTACTTGCAATGCTTAATGCATAAATAGAAATGGAAGCATTACCATCCAAGACTGTTAAATGGTCTTCTGGAGGACGACCCAAACAGTCGGTTGCAATTCTTTGAGATGATGCTTAACCAAACCTCTAACAAACCAGACCTTCTTAAAAAGATAATCTGGTCAGGTGAGGCTTCTTTCAAATTATCAGGCCACTTGAAGAGGCATAACTATGTGTACTAGGCAGATGAAAATTCTTTATTTGACAAAACCATCTCAACTGAACCAGCCAAACGTCACAATGTGGGGTGCACTATCCAGCAAAGGTATTATAGGACCATTGTTCTTCGACAGAACTCAGGATAGTAGCAATTACTTAAACTTGCAACTTCTTTTTTGGGGGGTGTAGTAATGAACAAGGTTTTTGAGATGAAGCCCCAGACAATGGACCAATTAAGAGAGTTACTATCGGAAGCATATATGGGCAATGATTAAGACCGAATTTTGTGCCGTACAGTGTGTCACAGTGTACTGGACAGATTAGAGGAATATCTAAAAATTGATGAAAAAGATATTTCGAGCACTTAAGAGAATAAATAGTGTTAAATAAATATAAAAAACATTGTAATAAAATGCAAATAAACTATACTGTATACCTACTTTTGAGCCACCCTGTGTGTATATATACACACACACACACATATACACTTCGTATATATTTTTAGGGGTTAATGAAGCACTTTTTGTGTATAGTTTCATGCGGCTGCAATTTCACTGCTCGATTACCTGCCATAGAGGAGTTAAACCACTTTTGTTTTTGCCCATGCAGCCCTAGCCACATCTGCCCTGGCTGTGATTCACACAGCATGCACAAAAATATGGTTTAGACTTCAATCAGATGTTTTTATCTCTTGCTCTGTAAATTTAACTTTAATCACATGCAGGAGGCCCCTGCAAGATCTATCAAGCTATTAACCGTAAAGGAGATATGAAATTCTAACTTAAAGGGACACTATAGACACCTGAACAACTTCAGCTTAATGGGGTTGTTCAGGTGAGTACAACAGCTCCCTGCAGCCCTTTTCATGTAAACACTATTTTCTGAGAAAATACAGTGTTTACCTTGGAAGCTAGGAACACCTCCAGTGGTAGTCAGTGTGAGTGAGAGAGAGAGTGAGTGTGGGTGAGAGAGTGTGTGAGATTGAGAGAGGGTGAGAGAGAGTGCAGACAAAGAGAGAGGAAATGGAGGGTGCAACTGGGAACAGAAAGGAATAAGGAGCTGGACAAATCCAGATGTAAAATCCTGATGTAATATATCAAACTTAACGTTTAATCAATAAGATAAAAAAAAGTCCCACAATGGACTAAAAGACAAGACTGACTACAAGTACAATAATAAAAAAAAAAAAAATATGTGCAAAGACAAAACAATACACTAAAGAAAAACTAAAAATAAATAAATAAATATATATATATCAGAAGAGGTGCAAGCTGACACCTTCATGTGCTATGTAAAGGCACAAAACACCCGGTACCTGGGTGGAGGTGTCAGATCTCAAAATATATACCAAGTGCACTCTAATAACCAGCACACATATGGACTACTATTCTAATAGTCCTAGAGGGAGTAAGCACAGTGTTCGTGATATCACTGCCCATATATCTAGACAGGTATACTCAATTATACTGAACAGCAGCTGTGAATTCAGTATACCTGTCTAGACATAACGGCAGCTGTGAATTCAGTATACCTGTCTAGATATAAGGGCAGTGATATCACGAACACTGTGCTTATTCCCTGTAGGACTATTAGAATAGTAGTACATATTTTTGCTAGTTATTAAAGTGCACATAGTATATATTTCGGCACCTAATTATTACCGAGATCTGACACCTCCACCCAGGTACCAGGTGTTTTGGATAGAGAGAGATGGATGGATAGAGCGTGTATGTACGTTTTTAAAATTTGTGTTTTTTATACAAACACTATATATAGAGATCGATCTCTCTCTCTCTCTCTCTCTCTATATATATATATATAGTGTTTATATACGCACAAACTTTGAGCTTAGGAGGGGGACGGGCATAGACAGTGAGCTGAGCTCTCAGCTCGCTAAGGCACATAACGCGCACATGCGAGATACAGCGCTTCGTGTTCATTCGTGATTGGTGTACCAGATCGCTATGCCGCTTTTCCAAGAGAAGCGTATGATTGAGTCCTGCTATTTCGTTATTTTGACGAAAAAGGGGCACGGCCTGCCGAGGATCTCGGCGCTGGATCAGAGGCAAGTTTATATTATTATAATTACTCAAATTTTTAAGGGGAAATTAATATAAAAGCAAGGAAGAAGGCTAGGGGACCTGTCTGTCTTGCTTTTATATTCTGACTATAGTGCTCCTTTAAACATGTAATAAAGGAAGTGTAAACATTAAATCTCACTTTACAGGATGTGTTTATGAGGCTGTGTAAGTGACATACAGGGAGGTGTGACTAGAGCTGCATAAACAAAGTGCTTTAGCTGCTAAATTATAGAGAATTCAAAAGTGAAATCGCAGGGGCATGATCTATACATCCAAACTGCTTTATTAAGCTAAAGTTGTTTAGCCGACTATAGTGTCCCTTCAAATACAGTATGAGTGACAGAAAACTGAAATGTATACAATTATTCAGAAAACAAGAAATTGTAATTGTAATTATATTCACACATCTTTCACATAGAAGAAAAAGACAACACCTCTAACTCATGCATTTACGCACACACATATAGAAGGGTTAAAGTTACTCGAAGATCACAAACACAAGTGTTATCAAGAAGCAAGCTATTATTACACTGTAGACAACTCTATTAGTTCACTTTAATATACTAGAGGGAATGGAGGCTGCAAAGTACTGCAGTTTTGTTAATATTTTATAAAGTAAAACACTCTAGTCAATCATAAAGTACTTTTCTACCGATTGAACGTTAAATGAAGAAAACCAGCTCAATGACATTTTAAGAACGTCTATCAAAAATATCCTGTCTATGGAAACACACGTCTCCCCAGAATATGCTAAACTGTATCTGGAGTACAGAAATCAATGCAGAACATCTACTCCCATAAGAACACCACCAAACTGCTTTCACTCTCTATTTTATTTAAACCACTGGCATAGCTAAATGGGTGGTCAAAGGTCTTTGGTGAGGAGGATTCCCTTGTGGCTGCACATACATTCAAACTGCAATTACCCACTTCTTAAAGCCGAACAGCTGCCTGCTTCCAGTAGGTTCAGAATCCTGCATCCTAAACTAGAGTAGGAGGCACTTCTTTACATTTCCGCTCTATGAGGTAGATTTTTTTAATTTTATTTTTTTAACTTTGACAATAACTCATACTGAGTGGGGGACTGCATTTATTCCTTTGTCTCTGTTTTCCCTCTAATGTATACACACTTTGCATTATCATACATTTTGGGTGGCGGCCTTGTCTCTAGGACTCTTAGCTTTCAGGCTGCACGACTTTTAGGGGGGAACCCCTGATCAGGCATGCTTTTTGGGTGATTTCTGTGCAGGACCACCAACTGATGGCTATTATATTTATTCCAGTAGGGCTTGCTGTTGCGTTCTCATTATATGCTTTAACTTATTTTGTTGGGTGAATTATGGCTTGCTTTACATGTGCATGTAAATCCGGAAGATGTTGCTATGACAACAGAATGCTGGATATTGTACACGAAGCATAGTTAACATGCTCCCAGGGTGATCAGTTGATTTCTGTGATGTTTTACTACTTTAAAAAATATATATTTGGACCTGGTTGCTAAAGGATATATTTAGCTAAAACATTGGAATGGCATTCCTCCTGTTCAAGTTTTGTGATGGTAACACTTGAACTAGACCAGTGGCTTAGCTTTACTGTGCTTCATTTTTCTTTTATTTGGAATTATTTTCATGATCTATATTTTTTTCTGCACTTGAAAGAAATTTGCTGCATATGAGGCTGAATTAGGTTGAACAATTTGTCTTATTTAGGTTTCATTATGTAAGAGATTTATGGTTATTTAAACTTGGAGGAAATAATAGACTATTTTTACATTACTGGTGTGAGTTTGGTTGTATTGCTATATATACTCATCTTAGCTAATAAGGGGTCTTGCCATATTTTGCACCCAGGAAATATGTACAATTAGAGGTCGAAGTGCACCTATAAATCAATATATGTGCTTTATAAAGAAAATAAATAATTTTAATTAATAATATTGCACAGCAAGGCTAGCCAATTAACAGCTATTCTTGAGGGGAGGTCATTATTTGGGATACTGAAAGAGAATAGGAATTAATCAAAGAAATTGGTGATTAGCAGTATTTTTTGTGGTTTTTTTTTTTCTAGCATAGGCAGGCAAATTTGCCAAAATATATATTTGTTATCTAAAGCCAATAATGATATAACAAGTCACTAATGCCAAACATATCATTTCTATTTTGCTCAGTTAAAGGGACACTATAGTCACCAGAACAACTACAGCTTATTGAATTTATTCTGGTGAGTAGAATCGTTACCTTAAAGGACCACTATAGTGCCAGGAAAACACACTCGTTTTCCTGGCACTATAGTTCCCTGAGGGTGCCCCCACCCTCAGGGACCCCCTCCCGCCCGGCTCTGGAAGGGGGAAAGGGGTAAAAACTTACCTTTTTCCAGCGCTGGGCGGGGAGCTCTCCTCCTCCTCTCCGCCTCCGTTACGCCCCGCCGGCTGAATGCGCACGCGCGGCAAGAGCTGCGCGCGCATTCAGCCGGTCTCATAAGAAAGCATTTACAATGCTTTCCTATGGACGCTGGCGTCTTCTGACTGTGATTTTCACAGTGAGAAGCACGCAAGCGCCTCTAGTGGCTGTAAATGAGACAGCCACTAGAGGATTAGGGGGAAGGCTTAACCCATTCATAATTATAGCAGTTTCTCTGAAACTGCTATAATTATGAAAAATGGGTTAACCCTAGAAGGACCTGGCACCCAGACCACTTCATTAAGCTGAAGTGGTCTGGGTGCCTAGAGTGGTCCTTTAAGGCTTTTTGCTGTAAACACTGTCTTTTCAGATAAAATGCAGTGTTTACATTACAGACTAGTGATAACTTCACTGGCCACTCCTTAGATGGCTGTTAGAGATCCTTCCTGTGTCATTGCTGCCTAAAATGCATCCAAACATTCAGTATCTCCTCCCTCTGCATGCAGACACTGAACATTCCTCATAGAGATTCATTGATTCAATTCATCTCTATGAGGAGATGCTGATTGACCAGGGCTGTGTTTGAATCATGCTGGCTCTGCCTCTGATCTGCCTCTTTGTCGGTCTCAGCCAATCCTATGGGGAAGCACTGTGGTCACCACTTCTAATGATGTCAGCAGACTGTTTGTTTTTCTGAGTCTAATGCAGAGTTACAGCTTCAGGCTTGAATACAGTAAGATATTTACTATATTTCTGGAGGCTCAGATGGTGGTGTTAACACTATAGGGTCAGGAATACATGTTTGTGTTCCTGACCCTATAATGATCCTTTAACTAAACTATTTATCTATTCATACAGATTCAGTAGCTTGCATGATGAGCATCATATAGTCCATACAAGGTGGGAAGTTGCTGCCTGCCTTTAGTTACAGAAACCAAGTACTAAGTTCATCAATGAAACTGTAACATTTACAATGCCTTTTCTGCCACGAGAGCAAGCACTTTCTCTGGAAAATTTACTTTAGTCTTCCTAAAATACTGAGGAATAGTCTTCAGGTCATCATCCAAAATGATAACAGCGAGGATTCAAGAGACACCACAAATGCAAATTCATCCTTATTGCTTTGTTTTGATAGACTCCAAACCCACATAGATGATCTAATCTACTTAACATTCTGATTTTGAGATCAGATGTTATATAAAAACGAACAATAGAATAATACGATATAAAATAAAAGAATTCAGACTATGCCACTGGTGCACTACACAAGTCTTTGGGTCTGTTTGAATGATGCACAGATAGTTAAAATGAACAGAAGTGGAGATTGACATACATAAATCATTAAAATTATAGGAATTCATATGGTTTAATTAATATTTTTTTATTTTTACAAAATTATGTTTTATTTCATACAAAAAAATGTTTTAACAGATGTAGCATGGAAATTAGGTGAATATATATATATGTATTTATTTATTTTTAAATTCTACAGTCTAGCTTTGACTACCAACCATATTAAAGACTGAGCCTACCTGAAACATTATCAGAAGACTTGAGTAATAAATATGTTGCAATGAAGTTGTTTAGGAAACCTTGGTGCCATAAAAGAGTAGACAGGAATGTGTAACATGCACTGGACTGACGAATAATGCAATATGCACGTGATAATTAGAAAGGGTGAAGCAAATTTTGTAAGATGGATGTATATCTGCCACTATAAAACCATAGGTAATCCCTTAAAGTAACAAACAGAAAATCCAATACAGTGCCCAGTATTGGTTTGATGCCAGCAGTGTAGACAACCCCATATATTTAAATTAGTGCAACCATTTGCTAACAGAATGACTACTAGCAGTCCAAATGGCGCTGCTTATCAACTCCACTGCAGCCTACAGACAGCCGCAAGCTCTCTTTGTGGGCTAAATCTGGTTTTACAGGGCTCTCGGTAGTTCACAAAGCAGGAGCTTCTAGCTCTCGGACGACTGTAGTTGAGGTGGGGAGTGGCACTCAGCGGACCCCAGGTAGGAAATCAAACCATTACTTTACAGTTTGGCTACTTAGTAGCTAATCAAAGGAGTACAACATTAAAGGGATACTGAAGGCATCCAGACCCCTTCAGTTCATTGAAATGGTCTGGGTGCAAACATCCATCACCCTTAACCCTAGGGTGGTAATTATTGCAGTTTTCACAGCCACCAGAGGGACTTCTGAAGTGCTCAGATGACTTTAGATGCTATGCATGGGAATCTCCAGCGTCACCGGAATCCACGTAGAAAAGCATTGCCGTGCATGCGTCTTAGGTCTCCCCCGCTGGTGGGGGATGAGCGTGGGCGGAGCTGAGTCAGTGCCAAGGGACATTAGCGCTGGACCCAGGTAAGTGACAGAAGGGGTTATTAACCCCTTCTGCACCAAAAGTGTGTTTTCCTGGCACTATATTTTCTCTTTCATTACTTTCCTGTTGATAATTCCCACACGCAGGAATCAGAATCCTATTAATGGTTGATTGTCATCAATATTAACTTGCAAACAGAATAAACAAGTCACATATATTGGGCCACAAGCTAACTCACTAAGATACTGAATGTGTTTTTTAAAAAATAAATACAAAAAAAGTAGAATACCAACACATTTACATATGTACACAAACAACTATTTTATTGTTGGTAACTAACATTATACAGAATTTTGATTGTGTGTATTTTTGGATAAATTAAGAAATGTTTTGTGTGAGTGAGCGTGATTTTATTTACTGGGCTTTTTTTTTTTAAATATATATATAGATGGACTGGCAACTTTTAGTGATATGTCCCAGTCAGAATCAGTGCACAGAAAATAAGTATCTGAATGGTATTGCTGGCATTGCAATGATGAAAATAGTGAATCTTACTTGAATTTAGCCTCTACACCTGTAGCAGCCTTCTGGTATTCCTCAGTGGTAACTTTATAGAACTGAGCACTCTGAAAAGACAAGATAAATAATGATTAAAAACCTATTACAAATGTACTGATTAGGAAAATACTTCTGTATTTTATCATGTTAACTATTGCAATCATTATAAAACCACAAAATATCAGTATTTGATAACATATCCTTGAAATGTATTGCACTGCTATACATTTATTGCTCTCTTCTGTATATCGGGTTGCATGTGCTAATGAGAAGTATCAATAACAGACATTTATCCAGCACTAACAGTTCTGAAAGAATGAAGAAAATATATATTTTTTTACTGTAATAGAAAGTAAAAGGGCTTTTAAAATCATTTTAAGCAGGTCTGAGAAAGCATAGTCAGGATTCTACAAACAGGAGGCTGAACTCTCTGGGAACCTATTTTCCAGGGCAAGAGGCAGCATGTTACATCTTCCAGAGCAGAACGTAACACACTACATACCCAGAGGAGGAGGTGGTGCACCTCATTCCATAATCAGAACACTGTATTTTGCTACATGTCCTGATCCCAGAGCAAGAGTTGTACCCAACCCAATGTGAGAGAGCGAGAGAGAGCAAAAAAACAAAGTGCAAGAGAGTACTGAGAACGGACAACAGCTCAATTAGCCTTCCCTTCAGTGGGTCTCCACTCAGGTCTTAAGCTGGTTTTAGCTCATCATGTGCCATTACAAAAAGAACCATGGCCATTTGCATATCAGAACTGATATTACAGCCAATATAAATATGTATTTATTTTATTTCAATTAAACTTTTTGTTTTTTTAAAACTAATAGAATGTGTAGTCTAACTTAAAAAGTACACAAACCTAAAAACATTTTGTTTAATCAACTCATTACATTCCTCGAAATAAAGCAAATTTGAAATGACTTTATCCAAAATGTTTTTGATTGCCTGTAACCAGAGGCCATGTGAAGCAAGTAAATATTAGCAGCCTCCCTCTAAGAACATATATGGAGATTTATCAAACTGTCACAGACATGTTTCTGTCTACATTTTGGTGCAATTTATTACATTTGACTGAATTTATTACATTTTACTGATTTTATTACATTTTTTGTTTTTTGTGACTTAACCATCAATTTTTTTATATATCTGCTGACGCAAAATATTTATTCATTTTTTTTCTCCACTTTTCCCAGAAAAAAAATTGCAGCGGTCACTTTTTACATTACATTCATAAATGATTAAAATAAAAAAATAGGTGGAATTTAACAGACATTTTTCACAACAAATATCCCCCATAAAGTATACATCATAATGTATATGTTACAATATACAATTCTGTCCACTGTTCATATTTAATATGTCAAAATGATCAGAAATACACTAGACAACACTATCTGATGCCAAAGCCCATTTCTAGTTGCCAAGGTGAAGAAAGCTTGGGACATGACTGGCCCTACCTTAATGTGATTCCTTCTTCAAATCTCCAATTCTTTAACATAGTAATCTCAAATTCTGCACCCTCTTCCCACGCCGAGATGCTGATGGCTTACAACTCCCAGAAATAATTGAAAGCAATATATGATCAGAGAATCATGGGAGGTGCAGTTCAGCAACATGTGGATAACCAGAGATTTAGATGACTCCTTTAACATATTCAAAAAATGCTATTCTATACATGCTTCAATTTTTTACTCGCCCTATACTCCAAATAGACCACAGGCTTCAGGTTTACTAGTTTTCTATCTTTAAACTCCTTACACTAATTGCACAAATATATAGTCTAGTAATACCATAAGGCCCCTTCCCACCTCTGCATTCCTAGTCACCCTCTGCATTCCTTTGCTACCACTAACTAATCCAGCAGTATACATTTCATATGTCCTCCTTGTGCTTATCCAGCTAGTAGTAATAATCTAGTCTGAATCTACCTAACAGTATTTATGCTTACTAATTAATTTATAGTCACCCTGGGCAAAAATGTTTTAGAAAAAAAATTAAAAACATACTTAACACTTGAGACTTATCACAATGGTAAGATTAAATTGATGTCTAATTCTGTTATTTTGTTGTTTGTGGTTTTTATAGCGGAAATCAAATACAAAAATCAACAGATCTTACTGTGCAAAAATAAGAAAGTTATATCTGGCAGTCATGTAGTTAAAAGTCAGCCTCCTCGCTCTGCATTGTATTAGATCAATAGGCATGTGGTGAAGTAGCAGACAGACTTCTGAGCAGGAGAGGACAGGTCTCCATTTGAGATGATGAATGGCCTTCTATCAAGCCACTGTCCCCACGATGCCAGCATTCACTATAATCCTATTTAGGCTGCGATTTATCTTTCCTTTGCCTGATCAATAAAGATGAACATAACAGCTGCAGGGATCAATAGCTATTTTTTATCATTTTCTGGCACCGTTTTGACATGGAGACAATATCCTAGCTTTAGTTTCACCTTCTTTTAAACTATTTTTGTTGTCATTAAATTTGAAGAGTTACTAGGTTACAAAAGGCAAGCATCTTTTCAACTGTTTTATTGCAATGAGAAATGTAAGGAAACCCACAGAACTGACACCAATGAAAAATTGTTTCGAAAAGTCATAGACACAGTCTTTGATTTAAAGCCTAAATATAAACTCTCAAAATCAACCATAACAAACACCTTTAACACAAATGATAACTCCTATATATTTTATCTCAAACAATTCTCCATAGCTTGCAATTCTTAACACTGATATGAAAAACACAAGGGAAGATTTTTTATTTATTTTTTTACACTTGAAGAATTTAATTGTTAACTGATGGCAGTTTCTTCAAATTGTTAAATTTTAATTTCAATGAGGTTTTATGAAACAACTACTGTACACAAAGGAGTATCATTACTGTGGTAGAACTAGTAATCTTCTAGAGCCGGGGTGACTAAATGATAGACCTCAGCAGCTATAAAACTCAAACTACCATGACTTTCCTTTCACCAACCTTAAAGGACCACTATAGGCACCCAGACCACTTTAGCTCAATGAAATGGTCTGGGTGCCAAGTCTCTCTAGTGTTAACCCTGCAGCTGAAACCATAGCAGTTTCCGAGAAACTGCTATGTTTCACTGAGGGTTAATCCAGCCTCTAGTGGCTGTCTCACTGACAGCCGCTGGAGGCGCTTCCTACTTTGAAAACCACAGTGAGAAGACGCTGGACGTCCATAGGAAAGCATTGAGAAAAGCTTTCCTATTGGAGGTTTGAATGCATGTGCGGCAAGCCATTCGGCGCTGACGTCGGCAGGAGGCGCTGGAGAAAGGTAAGTGTTTTAACCCCTTCAGCCCAGCGGGAGTGTGACCCTGAGGGTGGGAGACGACCTAAAGACCCTATAGTGCCAGCAAAACGAGTTTGTTTTCCTGGCACCATAGTGGTCCTTTAAAGGTACACTATAGTCTACGAAACAACTTAAGCTTAATTAAACAGTTTTTGTGTGTAGATCATGCCCCTGCAGTCTCACTGCTCAATTCTCTGCCATTTGCGGGATAAAACACTTTGTTCATGCAGTCTTGATCACATCTCTCTGCATGTGACTTACACAATCGTCCTAAACACTTCCTGTAATGAGTCATCTAATATTTACACTTCCTTTATTGCAAATTTTGTTTAATATATAATTTCTTATCTCTTGTTCTGCTGATAGCTTGGTAGACCCTGCAGGAGACTCCAGTGTGTGATTAAAGTTCAATGTAAAGAGCACGGGATATAATAAGTTACATCTGATTGAAAATACCTTCATTAAGAATACAGAATAAAATATTAAAATTTTAATATACCTGGATTGTGCCATTTTACTTTTTTATTCATAATTTTATTTATTTTTGCTTGGTATCCTGTTTTTTATCCTTCCTGCTGAGTATTACTCCAAGACATCCTAGGTGGGGATTATACCACTTACGCCCAAGTTATTGAGCAGTTCGTCTGCTCAATCATATTGGAGTACCCATTTTATTTAATATACTCATTATATACTATTTTAAACAGTGAGCACTATTAGTTGTCTCCTTTTTCTTTTATGTGATATATATATATATATTTTATGTGATATATATATATAGTGAGCACTATTAGTTGTTTCCTTTTTCTTTTATGTGATATATATATATATATATCTATTATAAATATTAGCAGCCTCCCTCTAAGAACATATATGGAGATTTATCAAACTGTCACAGACATGTTTCTGTCTACATTTTGGTGCAATTTATTACATTTGACTGAATTTATTACATTTGACTGAATTTATTACATTTGACTGATTTTATTACATTTTTTGTTTTTTTGTGACTTAACCATCAATTTTTAATATATCTGCTGACGCAAAATATTTATTCATTTTTTTCTCCACTTTTCCCAGAAAAAAAATTGCAGCTGTCACTTTTTACATTACATTCATAAATGATTAAAATAAAAAAATAGGTGGAATTTAACAGACATTTTTCACAACAAATATCCCCCATAAAGTATACATCATAATGTATATGTTACAATATACAATTCTTGCCTTATATGATCAGCAGGGAGATCGACTTGCCAGCAATTTGGGAAAACCCATGTGCTCTCCAGGCAGAATCACCCCTTTGTGGAGGATACAGTGGTGTAAATGCATCACTGATCTGCCACTTTACCCATTCTCCACTCTACACGTATCCTACAAGCGGGGATTATACCGCTGTACGCCATTCACACTACAGCTGGTTCAAGCTCTACCGCACGTGAGTAGGACTATATTAGTTTCTATTGTTGTTTTACCATCTTTTACTAGACGTACTGCCCTATCATCTGTCCTTTTTCTCCACATCCAGACAAAAAAGACCAACACCCCTCTACGTATCACATAAGCGGGGATTGTACCGCTGTACGCCATCAACACTAGAGCTAGTTTAGCTCAACTACACGTGAGTAGGACTTTCATAGACTTCGTCTTCCTGCTATCCCACCTTTTTGCAGTTTGATATAATTAACTGTGATGATAATTGATAAAATATTCTTGGTGCACTATTTGCACTATTATCCTTTTCTCTTTTCACATACGGATCCTGGAAAGCTGCCTCCATTTGATCCATACAGAGAATATCCCTCTTCATAAGCAGTTGATACTCCATCTGGCTCCACTAAAGAGTTTGTTTTATATTACTTTGCTTTTTACTATTTTGGACTTTATTCATATTAGCTGGACTACAGCCAGCTTTGGCACAACCTTCATTTGTCTTGTTTTGTGTATTAGCAGTTTAACAACATGTTGTTTGCCTAGAGTTTTGTCAAACATCCCTTTTAGCAAAACTACATCATGTTACTGGATAGGGTCATTACTTGAGAAAAATAGTTAGAGATTATTTCAACTCCAACAGAGGCTTCCTCCTTCAAGATAATTAAAATAAAATGACATTGCGTTAGATTAGATGTGCCAGTTTGTGAATTTACCTTAGTTTTGTACTTGCCTGAAAAACAAGATGAGTATAGTCATCTCAGAAGGGAAAGTGTCAGGGAAAACACAAAATACAACAGGGAAAATTACACTTTTCATTAGTCTGAGGTGCCGTTCAGAGCACAGAAGGACACTTCACTATATTGCCAGTTCCAACGGCAGCAAATTGGTTGTGAGTGTGTAGTAGACACTTGGCTGCTTATCTGCCTACAGTTTTTGAACCGACCGGTCACTGTTCATTCCAATTGTCATGGCCTGCATGGATCAGAACCGATTATCAAATTACATTCAGTTTCATAACTGCCGGTTACTCTTTAATTTTTTTATTTTTTTTTAATTTATCTTCAATTAGTCCGTGTAATTAGCCTGTGTGGATATGTTAACTTTCGAACGTTATTCTTCCTAATCAACAAGTTTACATAATACAATCTTTTCTGAGTTAATTCGAAGAGCTATATGTTCTTGTTCCTACAATTCAAAGCCATGAGAAACTGTGCCTTTTGTTTCCTTTTAAAAAGACCTTGACTTGAGGGTAACCTTAGCTTCTTAGGCCACAACATTACATAACCTGTAGTCCAGGGTTATGATTGTTCTTGCTTGGCTTTATCTTATCTCACACCTTCCCTGCTTGACTTTGTAACAGAGCTTTGTTGTAGGTAAATTTGTTGGTAGTGAAGTCCCAGGAACCACAGAATCTATGGCCCCAGACTATGGAGACAGCTCTTTGCCTCCCAACAGTCCGGTTTTATTCTGTGAAACAGTTCCAAAAAGTGGGGCACCAGAGAACAAATATAGTGTGAGCGCATCATTAAACACACTGGTGCTATATTCAGGGCACTGGGACCCTGCATGTTCTGCAATCAGTGGGCTTGCCTTATATGATTAGCAGGGAGATCGACTTGCCAGTAATTTGGGAAAACCCATGTGCTCTCCAGGCAGAATCACCCCTTTGTGGAGGATACAGTGGTGTAAATGCATCACTGATCTGCCACTTTACACATTCTCCACTGGCATCCTGTTTCTCAGCATGCCAGAGTTGGGAGTTATGTGACTCTAAAGGATCTATCAAATGTGGTCATGCTTAGAAATGCTTCATCTAAATTTAGCCTTGTGTTCTACTTAATGTAGGATACCCAACTTAAAAAAAAAATAAAAACAGGACTTACTCCGTATTGTTATATAACTGAAATCTGTGTATGTTAGAAGTAAAAACATTATTTATTTTACTACTTCATATTGTATAGTACTGGAATAGAGAAAGCGATAAAACTGTCAAAGAAGATATAGCTTAAGAGTCTTGAAGATGAAGCTGCTGATATTGGCTTATTAGGATAAGACAAGTACTATAATAATATATGCTCATAGCTTACTTAAATAGAAGGAGGTCCCCTGTCCTTGCAGTCTTGCATAATTGCTTATAACTGCTGCAATTTGGGGAAAAACTGCTTCATCTAAACGCCTGCCCACTTTCACTCAGACACCTAAAGAGAAATCTATACTACCTTGTTGGCCTGCACAAATATCAGTATGGTGTACACACACACACACCAAACGAGTGCTTGTGTTTTAAGTGACCCTCTCCCGTCTAGTTTAAATGAGCTCACGCAACAACTTTGTGTATGTGCAGTCAGCGGCTCATGTTCATGAAAACCTTGAATGGCACTGTCAACAGCTAATGTGATAGTTATTAATATCAATCTGTGCTATAAATTAATTGTGTATTTCAAACATAACATCTCATCTGTAGTTTAGGAAAAATAAATTCTCTAGATATCGTATTTTTAAACTTGACAATTGTACACAGCATAATGAAACTGAACAGATTTTTGGAAGGCAACCGAGGAACTTTTTCTCTCTTTCCTTCAAAGCTGCGTGAGTGTAAAAACAGATATTGTGAACATATGTTTAACAGCCATATGTAACTGCAACACAGTAAGTACTGTTTCTTAGATGTGATTATTTAAATATAGCAGTTTTTCATTAAAAAAAGAAATGGTCATTGTCTATATTCTTTTTCCAAAAGTGACATGTTTAATATAGTGATAAGGTTCTATTTAGCATTCAAAATGATTATTATAAAGGTCCTTATTGAGATTGTACAGAAGGAATTTGGACACCTAGGTAACACTGTATATTCTAATGCTTTCAATGACACATGAAAACAAAATTAATATTAAATTATACTTTGTGGTAAAACAATTACAAATAGAACAATTCTTGGGAGAGTTACATTTTTTAAGTGGAGGAATAAATTGCAGTTTGATATAATTAACTGTGATGATAATTGATAAAATATTCTTGGTGCTTCCTATATGACACTCTTCATCAATACAAACCGACATGCACTGACGATTAGTGTTAATACCCACACACGTCTTATGCTACTAGCCAGGCCTTAGATGTTAGTCATTACTGCATCACTAGCCAGGGTTAACTTTTCACTTGTCAATGGCTAGTGGAAATGTTAAGTCCTGTGCATGGAATAATTGATCTTGTAAAGATAGAAAGACAAAGAAATACAAACATAAATAAAGAAAAAATGAGCAAATCCTTAAAGTCAACTGGCTTGACTCATGTTGTACAATTAAGTGTTTTTTTACCTTAGTAATATTAAAAGTTCATATTTCAATTTATTTTCATAACTCCTGTCTCAGTGGGTGTTACACTTGCAGTAAGATACACCACGTCTGTATACCAAGTTCGGGAAGCACAGACTTATTTCCACCTGACAGGTTTAAAGTAATCAACGCTTTATGTTGGCTTTGTATAAATAAAATTTAAATTTGTCACTCTCCATTCTCAGATTGCCTGTCCAAAGCTGATGCAAGAAATCACTATGGCTGTTTCTCTCCTCTCTTCAGGCTGCTGGTCACACATAGAGCCTACCATTCCTCCCTCAGCTTGGATTGAAGCAAGAGAGACACCAAGATAAGGGTTTCCATGTAGAGTGCAGACACTACAGTGAACAGATTCAGAGGAGGAGGAATTGGCTGTTTTAAACTCTGGTTTTAAATAACTCTAGAAGTGTGTTAGCAATTCAGCTATCAGAATGCACAGATTAAATTTGATTTTATATCACTTAAAGGACCACTCTAGGCACCCAGACCACTTCAACTTAATGAGGTGGTCTGGGTGCCAGGTCCCTCTAGAATTAACCCCCCCCCCTTTTTTTTTTTTTAAATAAACATAGCAGTTTCAGAGAAACTGCTATGTTTATAAATAGGTTAATCCAGCCTCTAGTGGCTGTTTCATTGACAGCCGCTAGAGGCGTTTGCGTGCTAAGACGCCAGCGTCCATAGGAAAGCATTATGAATGCTTTCCTATGAGACGGGCTGAATGCGCGCGCAGCTCCTGCCACGCATGTGCATCCAGCCGAAGAGGAGGATCGGAGGCAGAGAGCTCCCCGCCCGGCGCTGGAATAAAGGTAAGTTTAACCCCTTCCCTCGCCATCCAGCCCGGCGGGAGGGGGTCCCTGAGGGTGGGGGCACCCTCAGGGCACTACAGTGCCAGGAAAACGAGTACATTTTCCTGGCACTATAGTGGTCCTTTAAGATTAAGTAATGTTTGTCATGTCAGGTACCCTTCATAAACATTTTTCCAGAATCATGTTTGCCATTCTATTTCTATATGCAATGCTAGATTACAGATTAGAATTAAAACAGTTGGAAGCATTAGGAACAGAGGTTAGGTATTCTGGTCAAGAATACTGTTAAACTCACCCCCCACCCCCTTAAAGGACCACTCTAGGCACCCAGACCACTTCAGCTTAATGAAGTGGTCTGGGTGCCAGGTCCTTCTAGGGTTAACCCATTTTTTTTATAAACATAGCAGTTTCAGAGAAACTGCTATGTTTATGAATGGGTTAAGCCTTCCCCCTAATCCTCTAGTGGCTGTCTCATTGACAGCCACTAGAGGCGCTTGGTGCTTCTCACTGTGATTTTCACAGTGAGAGCACGCCAGCGTCCATAGGAAAGCATTGTAAATGATTTCCTATGAGACCGGCTGAATGCGCGCGCAGCTCTTGCCGCGCGTGCGCATTCAGCCGGCGGGGCAGAACGGAGGAGGATCGGAGGAGGAGAGCTCTCCGCCCGGCGCTGGAAAAAGGTACGTTTAAACCCCTTTCCCCCTTCCAGAGCCGGGCGGGAGTGGGACCCTGAGGGTGGGGGCACCCTCAGGGCACTATAGTGCCAGGAAAACGAGTATGTTTTCCTGGCACTAAAATATCACACATGTGGAACACTTTTGGTGAACAGATCCCATAACAATAACCTGACATATTTGGATTACATATTTAATTTGAAGTTTAATGATACAAACAGAAAAACAAATCTTCACTCAAATGAAGATTGCTGCTAACAAAATGTTTGAGATATTAAAAAAAAAAAAAAAAGTTTTCCCTCATAACATACTTGCATCTCAAATCTCATATACTAATATTAAACTAATGAGGCTAAGATAGGAAGTACATGTTTTAGAAAGTTGACAGCCTGGATTCTCACTTACATTTGTACTCCACGCCTAGTATGTACACACATTTCTAGACATGAAAATATATTTTGCATTGTTCTACAAAGATACAAAAATCTATATAAACGTATCTATCATGTTGCACAGTATACTTTATATACATTTCTGTATATCTGTAGAACATGCAAAATATATTTTCATGGCTAGTAGAAATAATGTCTAGAACAGGGGTAGGCAACCTTTTAGCAGCACTGTGCCGATATAGGATTGTGAAGTCCCGTAGCGTGCGGTCCTATTTTTTTTTTAAATTGAGGTATGTGTTATTTTTACTATAATTGATTTGTATCGTTGTATATGTGCGTATATGCGCGTATATGCAGGGCCGTCTTTAATATTGACTGGACCCTGGGCAAAGCATTTGCTTGGGGCCCCCTGGACCCTGTCTCCCCTCCTCAGGCATGCAATCAAGTCCTCCACCCCAACGCTGACACACAGACATCCTAACCCATACACACAGACAGATATACTGACACATACAGAAATACTGACACACACACAAACATACTAACACACACAAAATTTACACTTTAAAACCCACCCTCCAGTTTCCTACCTTTCCTGCTGGTGGCTGAAGGTGTTGGGAGTTGGGGTCTGGCTCTTGGCCAGCCCCCCTCCACTCTGCCTACTCTTCTTTCCCGCACGCTCCTCTCTTTGTGGGAGGAAGTGATGCACGGCCGTCCCTTCCTCCCAGCCTGCTGCCGAAAAGCAAGGGGCCCGCTCGCGCTGTTAAAGCACCTCAGCACGCGAGAAGATGGCCCTGCGTATATGAGCTATTATATTGTATATGTTCATGAGTAGTTTATGGTATTGTGTATGATACATATGCATGTAAGCTGCTTGTGGAATTGTGTGTGTGGATGGCTATATCACATTGTGTGTTTGGTAGTGTGTGGGGGCTGTTTGGGGTATTGCATGTGAGAGGCTGCATGTGGGGTTGTGTGCATGTATGTGGATTGTTAGTGGTGTTGCGTTTAAGCGGATTGTGTGTATGTTTGTGTGTGGGCTGTCCGTATTATTTGTATGAGGGGAGGGTTATTCTGCATTTCTGTGTATATCTAGCAGTGTGGGGTGGCTTCCCTGGGTTCCAGTGGGGACCAGGCCGGCCAGATACAGGTCAAGGACAGGAGCTGCAACAGCAACTGCGTGCTGCTCTACTACTCTGTGGATTCCCATTCACCAGTGCTGGGATGAAGTGATTTGAGATCACTTCCTCTACGTACTGCAATGCATTATCTGAGGATTGTCCTTCACCACCTTTTCGGATTAGCAGATATCTGAAGTTTTACTGGGACTCCTGATAGGCTTGAGTGCCGTGCAAAGGCACCTCAAGTGTCGTGCATGGCACTAGTGCCGTAGGTTGCCTACCCCTGGTCTAGAAACATTAGTGAGACAAATTATACCTCATTTGCATTGTAAGATATAATGTAGCTGGCAACAGGATGCCAAAAGCACACTTGGTAAATTATTTGATTTTTTTTATTTGCAGCTTACATCAGTATCCCAAGAACAGTGCTCACAAATGCCCAGAAGATGGCACAATCAAATATAAAAGAATAAAAATTACTATAACATTGTCCCAAAACAAGCAAGAGATGACAAAGATCATTTTCACATAAATGCAGCTTTTGCAGTTCTGTATTCATTATACAAGGATCACCAAATGTTAAAGCAAATACATGTGTATTTTGAAAAAAGGGTGAATTAATGGGTCACCATAAGCACCATAACAACAACAAAGCAATAGTTCATGTAGTGGAGACTGCCATGCTTCCAGTGTTCCTTCCCAAGTAGAATTCAACTGCAGTGTTTTGCAAAGATGTCAGGAGCTAGAAGAATGCCACCTGGATCAGTAACATTAAAGGATGATATCGTTGAACAATTTAAATGTAAAGGTCTCCCATTTATGTAAAAACTTGCCAAATTACTTTTGGCACTTAAAATGTATAGACGGTAAATACAAAACACAAAGGTTTGCAATTTATGGATGTAGACACCCTCCAAATAAAGTGGAAAGTCTGTACTTAAGTTTCTTAATCCTGGTTTTATTTCATACATTATTATTATTATTTTATTATTTATATATCGCCATCACATTCCGTAGCGCTGTACATTGGGTGGACTAACAGACATGTAATTTTAACCAGACAAATGGACGTACAGAGAGGTGGAGGGCCCTGCTCAATTAGCTTACATTGTAGAGGGAGTGGGGTATTGTGACACAAAGGGTAAAAGTAGGGGTATGAAGTAGGTTGTTAGAAAAGTATTCATTGATGGCTTAGTAGGTAATTTTTGACAGTTGCAGGAGATGAGTCATGGAGGGTATCAGTTTAACTGATATGCTTTCTTGAAAAAGTGAGTTTTCAATGATTTTTTGAATGAGTGGAGACTGGGTGAAAGTCTTACGGAGAAGGGAAGGGTGTTCCACAGAAGAGGTGCAGCCCTGGACAAATCTTGGAGGCGAGCATTAGAGGTGGGAGTACGGACAGAGGATAGACGTAGGTCTTTGGCAGAGCATAGGGGCCTCGACGGCACATACTTGTGTATTAGGGAGTGCAGGTAGGTTGGAGCAGCTTAATGTAGGGACTTGTAAGCAAGCACTAGAATTTTAAATTGAGCCCTATATTTAACTAGAAGCCAGTGCAGGGACTGACAGAGCGGGGAGGCGTGGGAGGTGCGAGCGGACAGGAAAATGAGCCTTGCCGCTGCATTCATTATAGATTGCAGCGGTGCAATCTGGGAACATATAAGACCACTGAGAAGGGTATTGCAGAAGTCAAGGCGAGAGAGAACAAGAGCATGGACCAGCACCTTAGCCGCATCTGGGATTAAAAAGGGGCGAATGCGCGCTATGTTTTTTGAAATGGAAGCAACAGGATTTGGTGATTGGATATGAGGGGTGAAGGAGAGGTTGGAGTCAAAAAGAACACCCAGGCAGTGTGGAAGAACACAGAGTCAAACTACCAGTTGGAATGCCCAAACAATACATGAACTGCAATAAAGCAGTACTGTTACATATGAGAATTTCATTAAAGGAACACTATAGGCACCAAGCACACTTCAGCTCAATGAAGTGGTCTGGGTGCCGGGTCCATCTAGGGTTAACCCTGCCTGCTGTAAACATAACAGTTTCAGAGAAACTGATCTGTTTCACTGAGGGGTAATCCAGCCTCTAGTGGCTGTCTCACTGAGTAATGCTTTCCTATGGGCGGTTTGAATGCGCGTGCGGCTCTTGCCTCGCATGTGGATCTGACATGGCAGGGAGAGGAGAGGTCACCAGCACCAAGGGAGTCCGGTGCTGGAGAAAGGTAAGTGGCTGACGGGGTTTTAACCCATTCAGCACAGCGGGAGGGGGGCCCGGAGGGTGGGGGGGGACACCTAATCACCCTATAGTTCTAGGGAAACGAGTTTGTTTTCCTGGCACTATAGTGGTCCTTTAATGATGGAATATTTATCCAAAGTTATTTTTGATTGTTTTTTCATTGATTGTTTCAACAGAATCAGAAGTTATATATGTAAGCTTGTTTGAGCAGGGCCTTCCAATATTTCCTTTTCTAGAATTGTAAAGCGCAGTGGAATATGTTGGCGCTATATAACTGCTAATAATAATCTATGACACAAATTGGACTGACTTCGCAAAATGTGGCAAATGGCTGAGCTTGTTCAAACACATCCTAACACAACGATGTGTAAGAGATCCCTACAAGACTACACAGAAACTGAAAAAACAGTAATGGGATTGTGGAGATGCAGCTGAGTAAGACCAGGAAAGAATATATCATTAATACAAAGACCCCAAAAAATAACAGTGTCACTTTAATATTTAGGCCCTTGTATTAGAGAGGACAATTTTAAGAGATTATGTTTGCATATTTTACCATTATCTTTGCTTAAGACCCAGTAAGCAAATATTTTAGCAAACTGAGAAACTGAGAAAACACAGAAACTCACATAAACCATAATGTAAACCACAAAAGCCTTCAAATGTAAACACCTACTTGTTGTTTAAATTATGACTCTATGGCAAAATCCTCATCTCGCCAGTAGTTGTTTACCTTAGGAAAATATGTGTGTATGTCTAGAAAATCTGACTGTGTCCTTAAGTACTATACATTATAATAAACACACATACACATTAAAATAAATATGTGATACAATAAAAACATCACAAAAATGTAAAAACTGCACTAGCTAATGTACAGCAACACAGAAAAACATTGGGTTCTGGCCTTTAGGTGTTCAAGCAGTGGCATACATACCACGGTCGCAGGGGTCGCAGCTGCGACCGGGCTAGTCACTCCATGGGCCAGGCCGTCCTACGGACCCCTACGACCAGGTACCCGCCTACATATTTTACGGCCCCGGCCCGCGTGGCAAACCACCGGGGCTGCCGTTCAATGGGTCCATCGGGTGGCCCATGCTGTTAGGGCCATCCGATGGAGATGGATTGTAAGGGGGCCCAGTCAGGGCTGTGGCGCTTTAACAGTGCGACCGGGCCCCTTGTGATGAGATCACACGCTAGGAGGAAGTGACTGCACGCCACTCCCAGCTAACACACAGGGCCCGCGCGGGAGGAAGCAGAGGGAGTCAGAATGGGAACTCTGACTGCCATTAACCTGAGCCACCATTGGACCCCAGGGAAAGTCACTCTCCTGCACCTAAAAGGTAGGAAACAGGAGGGTGTCTTTGTATGTATGTGTCTTTGTATGTGTGTGTGCCTGCCTGTGTCGGTCTGTATGTATGTGTGTCTGTATGGGTGTCTGTCTGTATGTATGCGTGTCTGTCTGTATGTATACATGTCTGTATGTATGCGTGTCTGTCTGTATGTATGCATGCATGTGTGTCTGTATGTATGTGTGGTTGTATGTTTGTATGTGTGTGTGCCTGTCTGTGTGTGTCTGTCTGTGTGTCTCTGTATGTGTCTGTCTGTATGTATGCATGCATGTGTGTCTGTATGTATGTGTGGTTGTATGTTTGTATGTGTGTGTGCCTGTCTGTGTGTGTCTGTCTGTGTGTCTCTGTATGTGTCTGTCTGTATGTATGCATGCATGTGTGTCTGTATGTATGTGTGGTTGTATGTTTGTATGTGTGTGTGCCTGTCTGTGTGTGTCTGTCTGTGTGTCTCTGTATGTGTCTGTATGTATCTGTCTGTATGTGTGTGTGTCTCTGTATGTCTGTATGTATGTGTGTCTGTATGTATATGTGTGCGTGTCTGTCGAGGGTAGGGAGTGGGGGGAAGAGGGGGACGGGGGGACCCACGGATCAGTTTCGCACAGGGGCCCCATGGATTGTGTGTACACCACTGTCTTCAAGAGATGAGGTAGGGGGACGAACACAAAAGAAAATCGAGCAAGGCTACAGTAAATGAAAGTTCAGAAGCCTTTTATCTTGTTTACTTGTTTAATTAAGCAGAACTGGCTGAACTGATTGCTTTTTTGGACTGAAGTTATTTGGAGGGATGATGAATCTATCCATCTAATTGGTGAAGCAGTAATATTAGTAAGTCTGTATTCATTATATATTTCCATTTCCAAGCTCTAAACTTTTAATTCATGTTCGATCGTGCAGGAACGAATTGCAAGTATGAGCACATCAAGGCAAAAACTGCCAACTGCTAGATACAGCCATAACATATAAACATATCTACATTTTCTAGTTAATTTTCATCATATTCATTTTCTTTTTCTTATATATGAAAGAAGAGCAGTGTTCAGAAGTAATGTCAATAATGTTTCGGACAGCGCCTTCAATTAAAGTCTAATAAAGTCAGAATGCGCAAAAAAATAATTTCTAGTCCTAAAATAAGCAGGCAGAGTTTAAGGTCTTTGAAGTTTATTTCCATAATCCCCTTATTTCATGCTTATCACAAAAGCAATCAACTAGAAAGGTTGTCATTTGGATGTCCTAAATAAACAGTGCTTTGTAGCTTCAAATAAACAGCTATTTAGCACATAAGGGCCAACCTATACATGTGCTGTGCTTCCTTTTAATATGTAATGGACAGCAGTCAACAGCCGGCAATTGCTTATGTTAAAGGGACACTTCAAAGTCAGTTTACTGCACATTTAATTTATGATATACAGGATTTTGAAACCCAATTTAAAAAGGGAGAATCATCCTAGATAGCGTTTCTTCTGTTCTTTCCCCTTTTCCTTCCTTTAGTGCCCTGGTGCTTGTTCTACTCTCGGAGATTGCTGACCATGTTTGGATAATAAGTCAATTAATACCTGCTCCAATATGGGAGGAAGCGTATAGTTAAATAACTTTTGTCTAATAGCAGGCCCACATAAAAAAAAGGCAGCATGCCATTGGCACCACAATCTTGGCTAGGAAGCATTGAAAAGGTTTCCCAATGTAAATATTCAGGCAAACCAGGTTAAGGCCAAACACAGATCTTTTGTTTTATGGCATGTCTATTTTAATAGCACACAAAGTGAGGTCTGCAACAACTTAAGGGTTTGACAGCTTTTGTAAAAGGCACCAAGGTTAGCATGCCCATTTCTTCATAATGAAAACCAGTCACATTGATAGTTTTGCTTGATGGACTTCCAGAGATGTGAACACTGAAATATTACTCAATGGTAAGACATTTCATCTTTTCTTTTCAATTGTTGTATTTTGACTACATTACTACCTATAACATTTAAATTTAGAAGTGTTGGGCAACCATACCCCGATTTTAAGGCTTTATAGAAGTTGAATTCAACATGACGCGTAAACTTCAGCCTAGTGTAATGAAGGGAACATAACTCAATGATTAAGCAGAACCTTCAAGTGCTGTAGCAGAGGTATCGTCTCATATATGTAATGTTTGCAGTTATGAAGTCACATGAGGACACACTTCACACAAAAAAAATTATAATCAGAGGTCCGGTGTATCCTTTTAAGGAGGTTAGATTTAAATAGAAGATTGAGAAAGCATGACCATATCTCTTCTTTGCTTCAGGGGTGTTAAGATAAACAGATGCAGATGAACAAGGTGAATCCGTTTGGCACATGCATTCTGATGGTGGACACCATTAATAAAAAGATTGAAAATGCAGAATAATAAAGTAACTAACTGACCATTCAAGCTTAGTAACTTGTTGGTTTATCCCAACATAAAAATGTTTCCCTTTCCTTCACAGGAGTACTGTACATGCATTAGATTTACAATACAGAAACAAGAAAGTTACAGAAAGTAAAGTCTTTGACAGCTTTCCCCTGGGGCCCTGTCATTTGGAGCTCAGAAAAAGATTAAAGTTTTGCAGGAAAAAAAAAGCAGTAAAAATGAAAATATCACTCAAGGTGACAGCAAGTAATATTAGAGGCTTTATGAATATGTAAACCCCTCTAGGTTTGTAAATGCAGAGATAAACACTATGGTTTAAAAAAAAAAAAAAGGGTATTTTAATATATTAGATTACAAAATACAGTTTAATACAGAAAGTTATTGTGAAAAACTAAAATTATAACAATAAAACCAATATTTTTTTCCCTCTGTTATATGTTTTGAATATATCGAAATATCTACGGAAAATATATTTTAAAAAAGTAATGATGAATTTATATTTATGCTGCATAAAGTTACTGAAAGGTAATATCAAACAATAAGATAAACCATGCAGTGTTAACAAGTATAATTTTAACAATAAGCGAACATTTATCACATATTTGACAAATGTATGGTCTCCTAGATTAAGACGACTATAAAGCTAAACAATTTCACACCAACTGTACAATAAACAAACTGAAGTATAACGCTATCTAAAACATGCAAGAAAACAAAAACAGAACAAGCTACAAGTGTATTTTGAATAATAAACAATAACCCATGATACAAGAGGCTTTTTTGTCTCTAAAACACTGCACGGAATGTGTAGGATAAAAAAATGCTGCATTATTAACAAGTTGCTCAAATTTCCCAGGTAAAAGTAAAAAGATATTTTAGGCTCTATAAACACAATGCTTGCTGAAGTCGTTTTGATGCCAGTACCCTGTCCCTGCAGGCATTCATTTGACAAGTTTGTTAAACTAACAATAACAACAAAGTCTGAAAGTGGAGCTCATTGCACTGCTTTGAAGTCCTGTCAGTCAAAAACCAGGAATGATGCATCTTGGTTTTTATGAAAATACATAACACTGAGTTGGGATGGAAGCACTGACATGGAATGCACTTTGCAGAGACTACTCTGTTGGAATCATGGCCGGACTGGAAAAAAAAGTTTGGCACAGGCATTTTTAATCATAGCAGCCCCCTGAGAAGGGGGCGTGGCCAGATAGGTGTTTTGTCATCACTAATGACAAGCAATCCCCCTCTCATTGGTTCAATGCGCAGAGCCCCGCTGAAGAGCTCTAACATGAGAAAAAGGCCCTGTATTTGTTCTGCACAGCACAAGCAATTTAATAACATGCTTGCGCTGTGTTTCCTTTAACATGTCTCTGGTGTCTCCATAAGTGGGATACCAGAGGACAAAATGGCTAGGAAAACGTATGGTGCATGCGTATGGAGCCTGCTTGTGGGATTGTGTGTGTGTAGAGTGAGCTAATTGTAGTGTTTTATTGTGTAAATAGGTCTTTTTCATTTGTGTTTGTGGTGTAATATGCGTGGCTAGGGGCTGTAGAGAGTGTGTGTATAGGGGTCATAGTGTATATTGGGGGATGAAGCGTGTGTGTGCATACGGGTTGTAATGTGTGTGTGTGTATATAGGTGACATACTGTGTGTTTAGAGAATGTAGTATGTGTTTGCTTACAAGGAATGTAGTGTGTGCATAGGGGATCCAAAGTTTGTATGTCAGGAATGTAGTGTGTTTAGGTGGTGCAGTGTGTGTGTGTGTAAGGAATCTAGTCTGTAAAGGGCCCAGAGTGTGTATAGGAGATTGTGTGTGTGTGTATACAGAAGATTC
>OW240914.1:150691879-150705582 GCA_933207985.1 Pelobates cultripes | reverse complement strand
TTTCTAATTTTCTTTGTCTGTTAACTCACTGAGGGTTGTATTTTTAGTTATATATATATATATATATATATACACACACACACACACATATATATTTGTGTGTGCGAGCTGTCTGTGTGTTATATCCCCCCTCCCAGTCAAAAGGTAAGAAGGGAGGGGGGCTGTGCTGCCATCCCTGGTGGTCCTAGTGGGCTAGAGTTCCCTCTTGCGAGATCTGAGCGTTGCCGTGGTAACCATGGCAACGCTCCAACCTTGCGAGAGGAACCTGGCGGAGCTGCAGGTTAGAGCTCCACCGGATCCTCTCTCCCTCCATCCCCAGCCGGTGGCCGCATGTAACTGCCTGTGGGCTGGTGAGGGAGATCTTTGATCTCCCCACTGGCCCACGAAGGCACAAAGCAGGGCCGTTGCTCTGATAGTGCCGGCTCTGCATGGGCCAACAGGGAAGATCCTGTGATCTCCCCTGCCGATGGCTAGTCCGGGCATTTGAGCAGTATGCCCGATGGCCTGATTGGAATGACCACTTGCAAATCCATAGACTGCCTGACTGGGAGCCCTAGTAGCTGTTTAATAGCAGTTGCAATGTTTACAAATTTCTCAATAAAGAGAATGGGCTAATAACCATATCATCAATGTAATGCAAAGTGTTTATGATGCTTAGATTGACCGTATATGCAATTCCTGTGTTTGTTTTTTTACATGATTTTGAATTTTATCATATCATTATATGGTCTTTTACCCCTTTATTGCACTTCTAAATTGGTCACCAAACATTTGCAGACAGCTTGCTTTAAATGACAGGGCACAGAAGCAACAAATATTAACATTTTCTAAAAGTACACACCATAATTAGAAAAAAAAAAAAAAAGGATAAAAGAAGCTAAAATAAAGGTAAGAACAGTCAATCTATCCTAAAATAGCACAAATGAGATCAATGTATTTATAGCATTTACAATATGGTTTCAAAGTTGATTTGTGTAAGCCCAAAAGGCATTCATACCTCTTTCAACAGTTGTGATAAAAGGTTAAGAGTACAAGGGCTGCACATCATTATGCCTATAAACCCCACCCCCCCCCCCTTTTTTTTAAAAATTATAATCAAAAAACATTTGATTGATAGGGTAGGGAAGAGTGAACAGCCAGCCCCCTTTCGTATATTCAAATTCTACATATTGGGTTATAGCATTATTAGAAAAAAGAGACATGGGGGAATTTCACCACCCATTTCAGATGCATTAATTTAGATGCATTCACGGTAGCTTACTTTTTTCCCTTGAAAATTTAATTAAAAGTGGTCAAACGTTGTAATAACAGTTTGACTTCTTATTTAAGGACTGATTCCAGCTTCTCTTCAGCCTTGCCAGGCTCACTGGAAAAAGAGTGATCAGCTGATGCAATCATCCAACCAGCAAGCCCTGCATTGCAGGGCCCTGCTCAGGAAAGACAACAAAAGCACTTAGATGAGGCTGGGAGCATTAAAAAAGTTAAACCATTACCAAAGGATTTGCCTACTTACATTGACAGTGGTACCAAGCAACTCCTGACACCAAAACCACTACTTTGCTCTGTAGTGATTATGGTGTGCGGGATATTTAGCCATGCGGGTGTTCCATTTTGAGTACTTTAAAAAATAAAAAAAAGTATTTGTATCTACTGTAAATCATCGGTTTTGATGCAAAACAAAGTGAAGAGCAAATTTAACTATGAATGACTAACCCATGGGTAGTCAACCTGGTCCCTACCGGTTTGGGATTTCAGGTGGACGGTGGTGGGTTCTGCACCTCAATAGCTGTGGCCCAAGGCCAGCAAGCCGTTCCTTTCAGGACATTGCTGTGCATTACCCTGCAGCCCCAGATGCAGCAGGCAAAAGTAAACATGCCACCACTGGACCACCAGGGCTTGCAGCATTATGTCTCCCCTCCCTAGTAAAAGGTAAGAAGAAGGGAGGGGTAGACATTAAGATAGGTTTTCACATCGCACCCTACACACACAAACACACACTGCCCTTCTTTCACTCACACAAAGCACCCAATAGACACACATATAAAAAAGGAGAATAGAAAAAAAATAGATAAATGTAAGTAAACACACTTTTTGTGTTTTTTTTTTTTTTTTTAACACAAATTGCACATGCGCTATAAAATTAATTACGGCGGCCCTGGTGGGCGGTAAGGACATTTTACCATTAATAAAGATTCAAAAGTGGGCAGTAGGTATTAAAAGGTTGACTACCCCTGGACTAACCCTACATAAAAAACTATTTTTTACCTAAAACCTTGATAACTTCCCCCAAAACATGGGGACCTGTGCTAAAACTTAGCATTTCCAAATATGAATATCTACTATTGGTGCACGCTCTAATATTGCCATATTGTTTACCAATTTCCCAGGTATACAAAATAAAAAGTTGTTTGGTTTTGATTTTCTACACAACTTGAAACTCTTTTTTGCATACCCTGATGCCTTACTACATCACAACAAAATTATGTTTTTTTTATTAAGATGCCTGAAGTCTATATCCACCAAAAAAAAACATAAAACATAAGTTAAAAAATAAAATGTAATCAATTGTGTAAAAAATAAAACAATACGTTTTTAAGCAGTTTCCCTAGGGAAAAGCAAAAAGTTAGGAACTGGACAGAAGTAAATTAGCAAAGATACATTGGTTTTAATTAACCAGTGCTGTCAGGCTGTACTAATAAACATGGCTTGTAAGCCAGTGCTAATATAAAACTGAAGAATTAGTGTTTTATTATCGCATGCAGTCTTCTGTGTAAGTCACAAGCTTTCCCAGCAACATTATTAATACTGGTCACCTCAGTTTCAATTTATAAATGTATTATTGCATTTTTTAGATCTGGTTTAAATGCATTTCAGATATTGACGGATGTGAATAATCCCTACATTTGATTAGTAACTGGTCATAGGAACAGCATTTGGGGAATAATTACTGCTTATCATATATGATTGCAATCCTGCACAGAAGAGCAAAGGATAACAAATATTAAAATAACAATAAAGGGAGTTTAATGTGCACCAAAAGATGCCAGCAGATTTGACAGCCATAACTGAATGATATACAGAAAGCAGCTAAAAAGATCTGAGGATCATAATATCGAGTAAATGAAAAACCATGCCAATATTGTGAGAGTCTCCAAATGAAAATTTCAGAAGATGTGACATCTCTGAGTGAAGGTGATAGGTAGGCAAAGGCAATAAAATGGTGTGACAGTAATTTTCCACTAACAGAACAAAATATTAAGTTGAGTATTATTGCATAATGCCGAGTCAGCTGAAATGTGTTCAGATGTGATCTGAAAAGGTATACAAAAAGAAGTTGGCACTGCACTCTATTTAAAGCCATGCGGGATATTTAGCATGTTTACAGCTGACATGGGACTGTGGTTTGCATGTTTACAGGAACATAGATCATTTTCCTTTAGCATGACATTTTAATTCGGTCTCCATGACTCTGTATATAGTCCTACTATAACTTAACTACATTGCTGTTCTCTTAGAAATTGCATGATTTTGAACTTACTTATTCCTATATTTAAACGGATTCTATAGTGCCAAGAAAACAAAGCCGTTTTATTGGCACTATAGGTTCCTACAGTGGCCCCTCCCTCATACCCCCTGTCCTGCGGCGCTGAAGGGGTTAAAACCTCTTTAGTCACTTACCTGAATCCGATGTCTCTCGCTACTGGGTATGGCTCTGCCCACTCTGCTTCCCCGTTCGCATTAGGATTTCCCCATAGGAAAACATTATTTAATGCTTTCCTATGGGGAAATAGTAAACACTGGAAGTCCTCATGCAGAGCATGAGAACATCTAGCATCAGATACAGGACCACAGGTCCGTTTCAATTCAGGAAGTCCCTCTAGTGGCTGTTTACATTGAAAAGGCTACAGGGACAAGCTATAGGCACCAGAACCACTACATTAAGCTGTAGTGGTTCTGGTGACTATAGTGCCCCTTTAAAAAAAAAAAAAAAACACAACAACAAAAAACTGGCTCCTAACTTTTTTAGCTGGCTCCTAGATTCTAAACAAATTTGTCAAGCTCTGTAGTAAGTGTATATAGACCCACTCACATGGTACAGAGCCTCAACAGGACAGGCTCAGATCACTTGGGCAGACGTGTTTTAGGTGACACGGAACCTTTAAGTGATGACTTCTGTGCTTTTCCTTAAAAACAAAAGCCAATATCTGGTACAGTACGTCTGAGAATTATTAGTCGATGAGAAGAAAAAAATAGAACTGCTCACCTTGATCAGAGCCTATAAACCTGGCTCTGAGTATAATGGCATATGTGTCAGTAGGGGGACACTACCCTGTTTGCGGGTATCTGGAACACTGGCTTACATCCACAGCAGAAGATGTAGTAAAATTAATTTATTAAATAAAATAAAAACTTCGGTCGGCTTTCTCAATACCCCTCCCAGGTGACATGGGGACCCTAGTCAACACCCAACAAGTTCGACGGGTATTATGTTTTTTTTGGTCCTTTTTTAGGGCTGAAAAAAATAAGGTTTTAGAAAAAAGAAGATATCAAATGGGTAAAGTATTTGGTTTTATGGTCTCACCCCTCACTATTTTTAGGCTGAGGGGGGTAGGTAGGGCTTTAATAAATTTTATTTGGGTGGGGGTGGGTGCCCTCATTTACATCTAGGGCACCCACACGCTGCTTATAGGTGGGGGGAGGTCAATAGGTGTGTGTGTCCGTATTGTAATTTAGGGCCCCCAGCTGCCGCTCATGGGTGGGGGCAAGGGGGAGGAGGACAATAGGCCCTCCTCCTTTTCATTTAGGGCCCCCACCAACCGCTCATGGGTCCTCTCTCCCCTCCCCATTTAGGGCCCCCAACCGCCGCTCATGGGTGGATGCCAAGGGGGACCCTATGTCCCTCATTTAGTTGAATGAGCTCCCAGGCTCCCCCTCCCACCCCAGGCTCCCCCCCCCCCAGGCTAGTTAAGAGATTGGGGGGCAGATTTATTTTTATTTTTTTACAACAGTGAGCAGCCAGAGGCGGCTCACTGTTTACTAGACATGCCCCTACTCGCAATATAGCGAGTAGGGGGATATAAATTACAATACTAAGTAATTATTACTTGGTATTAGTAAAGTTGGCTGAAAGACCAATCTTGGTCTTTCAGCCTCTTGGTAGATAGCTCCCTGATACCGTGGGAATTAGGAAACTATCTACTAAGCGTCTGCAAGATGCAGCCGCAGCACGGATCGGAATGTCATTCATTCAAATTTCGAACCAACCTAAAAGTACCAATTGCCGTCCTAACATGAATGAACAAACTGTCTTAAGACAGTCTTAATTAATCTCTTGAAAAAGAAAAAAGTTAACTGTTCGTGCTATACTGTAAAGAGTACCCAAGGTTTTAAAGTGTACCCTTACAAACACTTAAAACACAGTAGTGAAAAAAAGAAAAAAAACAAAAGGTACAAAGCAATGTGTTAATCTCTTATTTGCATTTGCTCTGCGCTGATCAATTGTATACCATGTTTAATGTACCACACACTTAAATCATGTCTTAATCCTTAGTGTTCTAAGATACCAACCTACTAACCAACAAAGGAATCCAGTATGTAGTGAACTATTCTAAAATAGAACATTAGTAAACAATGAGATCCTTAAAGGACCACTCTAGGCACCCAGACCACTTCAGCTTAATGAAGTGGTCTGGGTGCCAGGTCCCTCTAGGATTAACCCTTTTTTTTATAAACATAGAAGTTTCAGAGAAACTGCTATGTTTATATTAGGGTTAATCCAGCCTCTAAAGCCTCTAGTGGCTGTCTCATTGACAGCCGCTAGAGGCGCTTGCGTGCTTCTCACTGTGAAAATCACAGTGAGAACACGCAAGCGTCCATAGGAAAGCATTGTAAATGCTTTCCTATGAGACCGGCTGAATGCGCGCGCAGCTCCTGCCGCGCATGCGCATTCAGCCGAAGAGGCGGATAGCTCCCCGCCCGGCGCTGGAAAAAAGGTAAGAGTTAACCCTTTCCTCTCCCCAGAGCCGGGCGGGAGGGGGACCCTGAGGGTGGGGGCACCCTCAGGGCACTATAGTGCCAGGAAAACGAGTATGTTTTCCTGGCACTATAGTGGTCCTTTAAGGAGTTTTGATTCTCATGTATCTGGATACATTTCTATCTGGGAAACATTCTCATGGGCTATTTTGCTTTTCAAAACCTCCTTAATTACATAAATAATTTGCATTTTATTTAGGTATAAAATAACACAGACTGAAATATCTTGTTAACTAAAATCAACTGCATCATTTTTATTAAGATACCTTCCAACTAACTTAGACTAACTATGTGCTATTGGGAAATATAATTAACGCTCAAAGTAAGCGAACCTTTGTCAACACAGATACAACAAAGAAAAAACTAAACGATAATTGTTTGGCGATATGGGTGCCTGGATTGGTCCTGTTCATATATCATACTCTTTGGTGCAATGAAACTGTTCCTTTGACAGGTGGAAATTTGACATCCTAAAATTGGCAGGGAATTTTCTAATCTTGCTGTACCAGGCCAGCAAACTCCTCATCAAAGTGTCAGACAGGCAATGAAGTCAAAAGCAGGATTTCAGTGTCTATATGAAATATAATGTTGCACTTCTTTATGTTATGATAAAGTGACAAGAACTTTTACATTTAAGAGAGGTAAAAACACTTGTAAATAATACATTTACTGAATTGGTTGAATTTTTTTTAAATATAGTTCTATAATGCCCCAAAATCTGTTCACAAACATGCTTTTGCCACAACTGCATAAATAGGATTTATTTTGTAACATGTTATTTAAAAACTAAATTAAACGTATACAATATGATATTATATGTGCATATAACAATGGCCAATATTATATACACATATACACATGTACAATGGCCAATGTAAGCAGACCAAGAGGAACCTGAAAAGTAAGTTTGAAGTATACATTTAATCACTTGGCAATTATGATTTCCAAGAAGTGGGAGGTACTGCCTTGCAAACTGAACACCAGTTCTCTCCATAAAAATATTCATGGTGACATGACATTCTACTGTGTATAGCGTTTAAGACAAATAACTCAAGAAATAGATGAAAGTCTTGAGAGGAACCAAAAATGTGAAGAACACTTAAATTGTATAACTGTACATGTTAAAACAATACAGAACCCAACTTTTCTTTTTGGTCCAAATGCTCGTTGCCAACTCACTCATTATTAAGTAATCTCCCCTCCCATGGAATCTATAGACATCAAAAAGGACAGAATCAAACACCGTGCCCTATGAACGTACTATATCGGCCCACACACCTACCTGGTCTCCCTCCCACCGACCTCTGAATGCTGTAGCAAGAAGAAAGAGGTCCCTATATGCGTGAGAGCTGCAACATATATCAGCACTTACCCCCAACAGAGCTCCATGCCACACCATAAAAGGAGTCACTATATTAAGGTATGCTCCACCTCAGGTATGTCTTGCTCTATGATTTATATTTATTTGTAGGAAATGGGGACCAGGAAGAAGATGGAATACTGCTGTGATGTCCCAGCATGTCTTCACACCACCTGCTGTATTGAGGGAGCTGTAGTCTCCCAACATGCACTATGGAACCATTAACTTCACAGAGTACCGTAGCTCAAGGGAGACATGAGAATCAGAAGTGTGTTGTTCTCCTCAGAAGTCACCTCTAAAATATCAAAGTTGTTCTATTTGATGTTTAAAGGGACACTATAGTCACCAGAAAAACTACAGCTAATATAATTTTTTCTGGTGAGTAGAATCATTACCTTCAGGCTTTTTGCTGTAAACACTATCTTTTCAGAGAAAATGTAGTGTTTACATTACAGCCTAATGATAACTTCACTTCACTGGCCACTCCTCAGATAGCTGTTGGAGATCCTTCCTGGGTCATGGCTGCCTAAAATGCATCCAAACATTCAGTATCTCCTCCCTCTGCATGCAGACACTGTACTTTCCTTATAGAGATTCATCGATTCAATTCATCTCTATGAGGAGATGCTGATTGGCCAGGGCTGTGTTTGAATCATGCTGCCTCTGCCCCTGATCTGCCTCCTTGTCAGTCTCAACCAATCCTATGGAGAAACATTGTGATTGGATCAGGCTACCACTTCTAATGAAGTCAGCAGACTGCTTGTTTTTCTGAGTCTAACAGCATGCACGGTTACAGCTTCAGGCTTGAATACAGTAACATTTTTACTATATTTATGAAGGCATGAGGGAATACATGTTTGTGTTCCTGACCCTATAGTGAACCTTTAAAATATTTATTTATAAATTTTGGATTTAAAAAATAGGGGTCTTTTACATGGAAAAATACAGTATATTTCTCCAAAGATGGAAACAAAGTTTCATTACACAATATTACCAATAACACTAGTAAAACAGACACACTGGGGGGTGTTGGGTAAAGAATGTTTTTTTTTTCCATCTAGAATTCAATAAAACTTTAGCTAAAATAGGTCTTACACATCTATATTCTCTGATACAGTAACTCTAATCTTTGTCAGGATGACACAGGAAAATACATTTTACTCTGTCATTTCTATACAAACTCAAACCAAAAGTTTGCTTGTCTGTAAGGTGAATGCTTTATTGCACTCTATGATTCCATGAGCCCACATGCTATTATTGCAGAGCACAGAGACACATTGCTAAGCCATGAATAGAGAGAAAGAATAGATCATTAAATTATCATTCCATTGCACAACTGGAGGAATCTTTCCTACCAAATGGATTAGCATGAAAGCAGAGTAGAAGAATAAAGCGGCTCTGCTGTGGAGATGGTCGTTTAGTGTCTCGTAAATTAGATTTTTTTTGCGGAAAATCCTGACACATCATAATGGTGAAATCCTATTTACAGCAGCACACAGGGCTGATAATACTATTTAATACCTTGTATATGAGGTGGCATCCGCTCACATATTTGTATACGTTTCCCTGCTGTCTTAACGGAGCACTTATAATTCCTGACAGATTACAGCATAAATAAAGGGCTTGCCTTAATCCATTAATACAAAGGAGAAGTCGCTGACCCATAACTGGAGATCCAAAAGAAAATCTATTGAGGGAAGAATAGGGTCCTCAAAATACTAATCAAAAGCATGGAAAACACAACAGAAGAGAAGTTTATCAAAAAGAAAACCACAATGTATAATAAAATAAATGAAAAAAAAATATTTTTCAGTAAACCTTGCTCCTCTTCTGTTATGATGGAATTACATATCCAGTGTGCTCTGCTGTAATTAGGCTGTTTAGCATACAGTGTAAACTGGATAATCAGGATAATCAGATGGATATCAATTTCTGTCCAATAAACAGAAGTAATCCTGTCAGTTAACATACATGTGGACAGAACATAATGGAGAACATGGTACAAACCAATGCATGTAGCAGGGAATATAAATCTGTATTGAGAAATTAACATTAAAGACCCTTTGGAGAAGAATGAAACAGTACAGGTGTCCATAGCATAAAGAGTGCTCATTCTATGCTAGGGAGTGTTTACAATAGTGGGGTGGACATTGAGTCATGCTACTCAGAAACATGTAATATTGCCTCAGGACGTTGTGGTAGCCATTAATATAACAAAGTGTAATTTAGAACAAGACCAACGTATTTATTTATGTATACTAATCTCAAAACACATTCATTGTGGAAGAATTACACACAAGATTAAGGCACTGTCTCTATACTGGCAATTATGGAAGAGACTGTATGTGAAAAATCACATTCTCCTCCCAAAATAGCATGCTTCCATTAGTCCAGGACATAGAGGAATCATCGGTTATGTGGATGCTGCTTCTATCTATATGCAAGCTATAGTGATTCTTCCATGTTCTTGAGCTATGTAGATCCTTCCTATAGTGCTGTGCTCAGTTTTAGGTTCATGTAAATGCTACCTCCTGGATTCAGTTTTCCTAATTTCTGCTTGCATGCTTCAACATCCAGTTTTCCAGTGCCTCAATTCCTGTTCATCAGTTAAGATGGATGTGAGCTCAGCAATACTGCTCAGGTGGTTTAAAGTGTTCTATTTCAACAGCAGCCACCTTCTGGCATTTCTGCTTAACTTGGTTAGTACTTTGCTAAATTCGAAATACATTGGCATCCTTTTTTACTCGTCTTCGTTTTGTCATGTCAAATTCCGGCTATGTGCCATTACAATGTCCTGGTGATAATGGGTAAAACCACTAGTGAGGTAGACCATTTGTTCCATTTAACAGCTGCATGGAATCTTTTTTGCTACATGTACATTTTCTAAATAAAGCAACAGGTTATTCGATTTAATAAAAAGTAAATACGTGCTTCTGAAGCAAGCCAGGGGACTTAGCAACGGATCATTTGATTATTTAATTGTCAATGGGAACTGAATCAAGGCCACATACCCTTCAGTAAATGTCATGGAAATCTTCCCATCATGTGTAAATTAAAATGCACTTTCTAATACCTTGCCTGATACTTGGTGATGTTTCCTGGCGATTGCATCACAAAGTGTCACAGCTCATCTATATGATTAATTGACTTTTTGATTACTTTGGTTTTTCCAATTAGACGCTTCCTATATTGTGCAAAGAGGAGAAAAAGCAGAGGCAATGATAATAAAGGGAGATGACAAGAGAACAGATTAGTGTCAGCTCAGTCTGCTCCTTATGAAGAGGAATTATTAGACATATTCACAGGCAGATGATGTCTGTCACTTTTAAAATATCATGCTGTCTCCAATGAAGATCTGACAAGCTTTGAGAGGAAGCAAAAAACAATTACTGGGGGGGGGAAGCAACCCCCCTCTAAGAATAAAGACTGCTAGTATTCTAACCATTATATGTGATTAGGCAATAAGAGCGCGTTGGGTGCAATATTTAGAAGAAAACCACAACGAACAGAAAAAAAAAAAATGGCCAGGGGTATACCTGTTCTATACAATCTTCCCCGCTTATACATTTCCTTGCAAGTGCCTAGTTAACAAAACCTTTTATCACCATATTATTAACAAGGAATTAGCACTTTAGAACAGAAGATTTTCAATGGCTTCCTACTGTTCTGTTGGAAAAGAAAAAAAACAACAAAAAAAATGTAATTTCCCTTTCTACTGTATCAAAATCCATTACTCCGTTCAGATCCAGCAATATAGCAATTCTTATTTTCAGCTTTGAAAGGCAATTTTGTCCCCCATAGAATCATTTCAGTAATATGAGAAGCAGTAATGACCATAGCAGCCTTCTCAATGCTGGAACTACAACCCGACAATGCCCCAATCAAAAGCTGCATTCTCTTTTTCCATTTACATTGCATGGTCAAATTGCTCAGCAGTTGCGCTTACTGGGGAATTATTGATGAAAATAATTGCACTTTGTAAATATAACGATCATAATACTGGACAACACAAATAGAGATATGTTGTGACAGAGATTATAAAGATGAAAAAAAACAAAAAGCCATACAAAGCTGATACTGTATAACAAATAAGAACCAATGGCTCGTTTAGTCAGGCTGATTTGAAAGGACAAACAAGCCCCAAGCAGTAGAATATCCATTTCCTTTTATGACTTTACTACTTCCACTGGCATGCCAATCATGGTATCTACTACATAAACAGTGATTTGGTGGCAAATCATGAGAAGTAAGGTAGTGAAATTATTTTCAGATCACACAACAGTATTGAGAAAACCATACCAATGATTATTTCAAAAGAAACTTTACCTCTGCTATAGTAGACAACCAATATTATGTGATCTGCTAGTAACATTGGACTGCTCATATTGCCATAAACCTTCTGCCATTCCTTTCACAAATTAGTAACATAGACACCACAAATTTTAAGGTTTCTAGCACAAGTGGCAAACAAAAATACTAAAAATGCTTGTTCATATCTCTTTTACAATATAAATACATTCTAAAACAAAAAAGAAATAAAATTCTAAAAGCTTTGAGCACAATTACTGCACTTTATTTGTGGTATTGATAGACACTGTAATTAATTGTATATTTTATATAACGCTACACTACTTATTGATTGTAAAATTATAAAACAGTACAAGGCATTTTTTTCCACTACCTGAAAAAAGAGGGGGAAGGAAACACCCAAAAGCAAACAACAACCTACTAACGGCCGCCTAATGCGTTTCATGATAAATACAACAGGGCTATTCGCCAAAGTGAGAATTTAAAGTGAATTTCTAATTTAAGGCCAAAGTAGTCGAACTGACAGCATAGTGGACTTACATTTCCAGTTCAGATATTTTGGTGTCAAATTTGAAAATTTACTTTGAATGTTCATTTTAGTGGAAAATCCTGTTTTTCTTGCACATGGCATGGAAGAAACTTCCTGCTTCTCAAACAGGTGAACGTCAACCACATTTAACAATGCGTTTAAGCAATAAAAAAATAAAATTTAAAAAATGATTGGGGAAGGGCTGGAACACTCCACACCATAACCACTAGAGAGACATCCAGTTTCTCCTGCAGGTGAAGACTGGGTGTGTACAGAGGGCACCTGAGACCCCCAGGTAAGTAAGTCGACACGCCCTATTAAAACTATTTGACGAATTACCCTGGGATGGTGCAAGGGTGAGAGCTGTATAATGGCTTATTATTGGAGTGGTTGCTTTACTCTTCTGTAAAATTTTAAAATTCTTTTTTCACACAATTCTCCAGTGATTAAGTTTGAGTTTCTTTTGGGGAGGGAATAAACGTGTTTAAACAAGTGGACTTATTTTCTTGTTTCAGATATTCAACAGAAGTTTTGCCTAGAATTCCTGACACTACACTTTAGTGAATTAGCCTGCCGAGGTTGCCAGTGTCCAGGATGTTAGCGTAAGCTTCCATAGAGCAATATGAATTGCATAAAGTTATCCTTGTAACCTTAGACACTAAAGATTAGGAGCACTATGATTTTAGTACTTAAAATCCCATAAAAACAGCAGGACAGGCTCTGGGGGCTCTACAGAAGTTAAACAAATTGGCTTTCAGCCGGAATTGCTTCTCTAATTAACACATCCCAGGGTTAAACAGACTGCACTTCTTTCTTCCTCCCGTCCTCACAGTTGTAATGGTTTGCTCTGGTGTGTGATGAGCATTACTTACATGCTTGAATTTTCTAAAGGGGAGCTACCATGAAAAATTAACATTTCATATTATTGTATATTAGGTACCAACATATTACAGAGTGCTGTACAACAAATGGATAAGACAAACTAGTAAAAAAAAAAATATATATATATATATATATATATATATATATATATATATATATATATATATAAAAATATAAATATTTATATATTTCAAATCTCGACACTTATCCCAATCAAAAAATACACAAGAATATAATGCCTGGGTGCAATACTGCATACAATATATTATATATAAATATATATATATATATATATATATATATATATATATATTAGAAAAAAGAGTGTGGCACTCACAGGTCTGCTTATTGTGGTTTTATTCTGTGAATCACATCATAAAGAGATCTTTACAGATGATCAACATTTTGACCACTTTGGGGGCACACAGGGAGAACTTGTGAAGAGTTTCTTCTTTTATTAATTTAAATGTACAGTCAAAATTCAGTTTCACTACAAGACCTTTATAAAGAGCTAACTAAAGGTCTCATGATGAGACTGGAACATTGACTGTTTTTGTACCTTTGGATTAATAAAAGAATAAACTCTTCACA
>OW240914.1:150680167-150691779 GCA_933207985.1 Pelobates cultripes | reverse complement strand
AATTTTCTGTGTGTGCCTCATCTTGACTAGTATTTTGGATCCTAGAGAGCTGCACCAAGGTACCTACGTTAGACAATGTTCTCAACTCTTGGACATATGTGTATCTATATATATTTTTCGTGGAAAGTGCACTCAGGAGGACTTTGTAGTGAAGATAATGTTCTTTATTGTGTAAAACTAACACACATACAAATCATCACTGTTTCAGTCCTATTTTGGACTTGAGAAAACTCCAAAATAGAACAGAAACGTTGAGGATTTGTATGTGTGTTATTTTTACACAATAAAGAACATTTTCTTCACTACAAAGTCCTCCTGAGTGCACTTTCGTGGCAATATACACTGCTCAAAAAAATAAAGGGAACACTTAAACAACACAATGTAACTCAAAGTCAATCACACTTCTATGAAATCAAACTGTCCCTTTAGGAAGCAACACTGAGTGACAATCAATTTCACATGCTGTTGTGCAAATGGGATAGACAACAGGTGGAAATTATAGGCAGTTAGCAAGACACCCCCAATAAAGGAGTGGTTATGCAGGTGGTGACCACAGACCACTTCTCAGTTCCTATGCTTCCTGGCTGATGTTTTGGTCACTTTTGAATGCTGGTGGTGCTTTCACTCTAGTGGTAGCATGAGATGGAGTCTACAACCCACACAAGTGGCTCAGGTAGTGCAGCTCATCCAGGATGGCACATCAATGCGAGCTGTGGGAAGAAGGTTTGCTGTGTCTGTCAGCGTAGTGTCCAGAGCATGGAGGCGCTACCAGGAGACAGGCCAGTACATCAGGAGACGTGGAGGAGGCCAAGAACCCAGCAGCAGGACCGCTACCTCCGCCTTTGTGCAAGGAGGAACAGGAGGAGCACTGCCAGAGCCCTGCAAAATGATCTCCAGCAGGCCACAAATGTGCATGTGTCTGCTCAAACGGTCAGAAAGACTCCATGAGGGTGGTATGAGGGCCCGACGTCCACAGCGGGGGGTTGTGCTTACAGCCCAACACCGTGCAGGACGTTTGGCAAATTCGCCACTGGCGCCCTGTGCTCTTCACAGATGAAAGCAGGATCACACTGAGCACATGTGACAGACGTGACAAGAGTCTGGAGATGCCGTGGAGAACGTTCTGTTGCCTGCATCATCCTCCAGCATGACCGGTTTGGCAGTGGGTCAGTAATGGTGTGGGGTGGCATTTCTTTGGAGGACCGCACAGCCCTCCATGTGCTCGCCAGAGGTAACCTGACTGCCATTAGGTACCGAGATGAGATCCTCAGACCCCTTGTGAGACTATATGCTGGTGCGGTTGACCCTGGGTTTCTCCTAATGCAAGACAATGCTAGACCTCATGTGGCTGGAGTGTGTCAGCTGTTTCTGCAAGACGAAGGCATTGATGCTATGACTGGCCCGCCCGTTCCCCAGACCTGAATCCAATTGAGCACATCTGGGACATCATGTCTCGCTCCATCCACCAGCGTCACGTTGCACCACAGACTGTTCAGGAGTTGGCAGATGCTTTAGTCCAGGTCTGGGAGGAGATCCCTCAGGAGACCATCCGCCACCTCATCAGGAGAATGCACAGGCGTTGTATTGAGGTCATACAGGCACGTGGAGGCCACACACACTACTGAGCCTCATTTTGACTTCTTTTAAGGACATTGCATCAAAGTTGGATCAGCCTGTAGTGTGTTTTTCCACTTTAATTTTGAGTGTGATTCCAAATCCAGACCTCCATGGGTTGAAAAATTTGATTTCCATTTTTTAATTTTTGTGTAATTTTGTTGTCAGCACATTCAACTATATAAAGAACAAAGCATTTCAGAAGAATATTTAATTCATTCAGATCTAGGATGTGTTATTTTGTGCAGTGTAGATTAAGGCACATAGTTTGCACCAATGCAGTACAAGATGGGAGAGTCTGTGCAGGGCACACGCTGTAGATAGATAGATAGATAGATACACATATATATTTTTATTTTACACACACACAAAGTTTAAAAGTTGCTACAGCCATAGCCATAGCCCAAAATTCGCTCTTATTTGCTCGTATATGAAATTGGTTTTACTATATATTTAAGCGTAAAATAACATACAAAATAAGATGCCTGCTCTGTTCAGAATGCCAATAACAACCTGTTTCTTTCCTAGATAAACAGTAAACAATGCAACACAAAAAAATGAAGGCATCTTATATAATTTTAAATGAGATATTGCAAGTTAAAATCTAATATTGTTAAAAACAATTGAATGAATAATATATATTAAGCGTTTGAAGTAACACTCTAATGTTCTAATATATATGGATAGATAAAATGACATTCTTTTTAGCATAAGTCAAATCTGTGCATTTGCAATATTTGCCATACATATATATATATTATTTAAATCCTTGCTATGACGCTTTTTTTTCCTTTTCTTTTTCTACCTCAAACTGTGTTCTCACAGCTGGCATGTAGCAGCTACTTGCTCATATACACTATGAAAAAAAACGAAAAAAAAAACATTATGACGCAGTTAATAAATCATGTTCTCTGCTGTACATCCCTTCAAAATGCTGCTTTTGGTACTGCAGAGTACCAATCAACATTAACGGTCCACTTGAAGCTAAATGGGATGGTACAAGAGTGTTATAGGGTCTTCTGATGTTCCTTTATTTTGTGCTGAATAAAAAAGAAACACATGGGAGCAAAATGGCTTTGAAACATCCGCTTAAAGAGCTTTTCCTGTTACATAATCAGGAACTTAACAGATATAAGAGAGGTCAATGCGTGGCTTAAGTCTTGGTGCAGGAAGGAGGGTTTTGGGTTTTTAGAGCACTGGGCCGACTTTGCGATTGGGTACAACCTTTATAGTGGTGATGGATTGCACCTAAACGGGAGAGGGTCTGCAGTGCTGGGGGATAGGATGGCTAGAAGGTTGGAGGAGATTTTAAACTAGTAGTAGGGGGGGAGGGTCATAGCAATCTACAAAATGGAGATAGGACAGAAAGGAGATGGGCTTTAGCACAGTATAAGGGGGGTGGAAACGGGGGGAGGGGCAAGCTCAGAACAGAGAAGCTGTGTAATGTTGAAAATTCACAAAATATACAAGTGGCGCATAATATTAAATGTATGCTTACTAATGCAAGGAGCCTAAATAACAAAATGGGGAAACTAGAGGCATTAGCATACACTAAACAATATGATATAATAGGCATAACTGAAACATGGTGGGATGAGACACATGACTGGGCAGCTAACTTAAATGGGTACATGTTATTTAGGAAGGATAGGAAAAACAAGAAGGGTGGTGGGGTATGTTTGTATGTCAAACATGATTTAAAGCCAAATGTTAAGCAAATGGAATGCGAGGAGGATAATGTGGAAGCTTTATGGGTAAATATCTGCTTGGGGGAAAAGAAGGGAAACCAACTATTGGTTGGGATATGTTATAAACCACCTAATGTTAATATTGACGAGGAACAACAGCTGTTTGAGCAAATTGAGAAAGCTGCAAATCTGGGTAACACTTTAATTATTGGAGATTTTAATTACCCGGATATAAATTGGGACAGAGGGACTAGTGCCTCAGCAAAGGGAATTAGGTTTTTAAACTTGTTAAATGACACCTTCATGTCACAACTTGTACAAGCACCAACTAGAATGGATGCTTGTCTGGACCTGGTTTTAACAAACAACGTTGATCTTTTGACCAACATTCAAGTAGGTGAGCACTTGGGAAATAGTGATCACAATATAGTGTCCTTTGAAATAAACTCAAAAAAACAAAAGCACATGGGGAATACTAAAACATATAATTTTAAAAAGGCCAATTTCAATAAGTTAAGGGAAGCTTTACAATATATTGACTGGCATAAACTCTTTAGTGAAAAGAACACTGAGGATAAATGGATCATCTTCCAACAAATATTACAAAGGTACATTTCTCAGTATGTACCATTGGGAAATAAATATAAAAGAAACAAATTAAAACCAACATGGCTTAGTAGAGAAGTAAAACAAGAGATTACAACCAAGAGAAGGGCATTTAAAGCATTTAAATCGGACAAATCAGATGCATCTTATAAAAGATATAAGGATGCAAATAATGCGTGCAAAAAGGCAATTAGACTTGCTAAACTTCAAAATGAAATAATGATAGCTGAAGAGAGCAAAACCAACCCCAAAGCATTTTTTAAGTACATAAATTCTAAAAAAAACCAAAATGAAAGTGTAGGTACACTAAAAACTGAAACGGGGGTGTTAATTAATGAAGACCAGGAAAAGGCAGGAATTTTAAATAACTTTTTCTCCTCCGTATATATTAAGGAAGAACCCATGGCAATAGATGTGCAAATGATTGCTACTAAAAACTTGCAGAATAATTGTAATTGGTTAACTCAAGACAAGGTGCTGCAGCAACTAAAGAAAGTTAATATAAACAAAGCTCCAGGGCCTGACGGTATCCATCCACGTGTACTTAAGGAACTAAGTGCAGAAATAAGTGAACCTCTGTTTTTAATCTTTCAAGATTCTTTTCTTTCAGGAAGTGTTCCGGAGGATTGGAGGAAGGCAGATGTGGTTCCTATATTCAAAAAGGGTTCAAAATCCTTGCCTGGAAATTATAGACCTGTGAGCTTAACTTCTGTGGCTGGTAAAATATTTGAAAGTTTATTAAGGGATAATATTCAAGAATTCCTTGAGAAGAACATGGTTATCAGCAAAAATCAGCATGGTTTTATGAAGCACAGGTCATGTCAAACTAACTTGATTGCGTTCTACGAAGAAGTAAGTAGAAGTATAGATCAGGGTGTTGCCGTGGATGTGATCTTTTTGGATTTTGCCAAGGCATTTGATACAGTTCCACACAATAGATTAGTGTTCAAACTCAAGGAAATCGGTCTAGATGAAAATGCTTGTTCTTGGGTAGAACATTGGCTTAAAAACAGAGTACAAAGAGTTGTCATTAATGGTAAATTTTCAAGCTGGACAGAGGTGGCAAGTGGTGTCCCTCAGGGGTCTGTTCTGGGACCCCTTCTATTTAACATGTTTATAAATGATCTTGAAGACCGCATTGAAAGTCATGTTTCAGTGTTTGCAGATGACACCAAACTTTGTAAAACAATACAATGTGAGCAAGATATTACTTTGCTGCAGAGGGATTTAGATAGACTGGGAGACTGGGCACTCAAATGGCAGATGAAATGTAATGTTGAAAAATGCAAAGTTATGCACTTCGGCGTAAAGAATACACAAGCAACGTATACCCTTAATGGAAGCGAATTAGGGATAACAACACATGAAAAGGACTTGGGAATTGTTATAGACAACAAACTATGCAACAATGTGCAATGTTAATCAGCAGTGGCCAAGGCCAGTAAGGTATTGTCATGCATGAAAAAGGGCATTCATTCTCGGGACAAGAATATAATTTTGCCTCTTTATAAATCACTGGTAAGACCCCATATTGAATATGCTGTGCAATTTTGGGCACCTGTTCTAAAGAAGGATATTATGGCACTAGAAAAAGTGCAGAGGCGGGCTACAAAATTAATAAAAGGAATGGAACATATCAGCTATGAAGAAAGGTTAACAAATTTAAACCTATTTAGTTTAGAAAAACGTCGCCTGAGAGGGATATGATAACATTATACAAATATATTCGGGGCCAATACAAACCATTGTGTGGAAATCTATTCACAAACCGGACTTTACATAGGACACGAGGCCATGCGTTTAGACTGGAAGAAAGAAGATTTCGTCTAAGGCAAAGGAAAGGTTTTTTTACTGTAAGAACAATCAGGATGTGGAATTCTCTGCCTGAAGAAGTGGTTTTATCAGAGTCCATACAGATGTTCAAACGGCTACTAGATGCACACTTGCAAGAACAGAATATTCAAGGATATAATCTTTCAATGTAGGGTAATAACTGCTTGATCCAAGGATAAATCTGACTGCCATTCTGGGTCAAGAAGGAATTTTTTTCCTAGCTTGTTGCAAAATTGTGCTTCAAACTGGGTTTTTTTGCCTTCTTTTGGATCAACAGCAAAAAACAAATGTGAGGAAGGCTGAACTTGATGGACGCAAGTCTCTTTTCAGCTATGTAACTATGTAACTATGTAACTATAACAAGATGCAAAATAGATTTAAAGCCCCTTATGTGAGAAAGTTTTTCATCTTGTTTAATTAAACCAGAATGAGTTTTAATGTCAGCTAATGAACGAAAAAGGTGTATAAACCTCCTGCATGGGAGATAACCCCTAGTGAACTGGAGTCACTATAAACTAGAGCAGAGATTGCCAGGAGAGAGCAAACATGGTACATGTGTCGCTAAAGGAGTGGGAGCCTCAGGACGGGCTACCAGAATTTAAATAGGGGGAAAGAAGAATTGATAACCCCCTTAAGAGAAAGTTAATAGCATAAAACTTAGCTTTTAATAATTTGAATTAAAAAAAAAAAAAATCCCAACTCCTAAACAACCGAAAAGGAAAAAAATTATTTACATACATTAAAAGAAGTGTGTCCTGAGTCGTGGCCAGAATAACCAGTGAATCTCTACTAGGGATCGACCGATATTGATTTTTTAGAGCCGATACCGATAATCTGCGAACTTTCAGGCCGATAGCCGATATCTTGCCGATATTCTGTACATTTACTATTTTGAATAAATAAACTAATTCGAAAGGTAAATGCACAAAATATACATGCCACATGTAGTGGATGAAGTGTTTTTAGACAGGGGAACTGTGTGTGTAGTGGATGCAGAGTGTGTGTGTAGTGTGTGTGTATAATGAATGTAGTGTGTATATAATGCAGTGTGTTTATGTATTGTGTGTGTATAATGCAGTGTGTTTTTGTGTGTGTGTTTGTGCAGTGTGTGTATGTAATGCAGTGTGTATGTAATGCAGTGTGTATGTAAAGTGTGTGTTTGTGTAGTGTGTGTGTAGTGTGTATGTAATGCAGTGTGTGTGTGTAGTGTGTATGTAATGCAGTGTGTGTGTGTAGTGTGTATGTAATGCAGTGTGTGTGCAGTGTAGTGTGTGCAGTGTGTGTGTGTAGTGTGTATGTAATGCAGTATGTGTGCAGTGTGTGTTTGTGTAGTGTGTGTTTGTATGTAATGCAGTGTGAGTGTCTGTGTAGTGTGTGTATGTAATGCAGTGTGAGTGTCTGTGTAGTGTGTGTATGTAATGCAGTGTGTGTGTGTCTGTGTATGTAATGCAGTGTGTGTGTCTTTGTAGTGTGTATGTAATGCAGTGTGTGTGTCTGTGTAGTGTGTATGTAATGCAGTATGTGTGCAGTGTGTGTGTGTGTGTGTGTGTGTAGTGATGTAATTTGTTTAATTTTTTATTTTAATATTTTTTTAATATTTAAATGTTTTTTTGTTTAGTCCCCCCCCAGTGTGTGTTTGTGTAGAGTGTGTTTGTGTCTGTGTAGTGTGTATGTAATGCAGTGTGTGTTTGTGTAGTGTGTGTTTGGGTGTGTGTGTAGTGATGTAATTTGTGTAATTTTTTATTTTAATATTTAAAAATGTTTTTATTTTTTGTTTAGTCCCCCCTCCCAGCTTCTTACCAGGGAGGGGGATATAGTATCCCCTGGTGGTCCAGTGGCTTGTTAAGTACAGTGGTGGCTCAGCAGCAGCAAGCGCTGACTTACCTTGCAAGCAGCTCCTACAGCTCCCTGTGTAAATCTCGCGGCTCTTAGTGCCGCTCGGAGCGTTGCCATGGTAACCCGTGGCAACGCTCTGCGGCCGCGGGTCTCGCGAGATTTACACAGGGAGCTGCATGCAAGGTAAGTCAGCGTTTGCTGCTGGCCCCCACAGGACCGCCGGGCTTGTAATGGGCCCGGCGCTCCTGTTATATATTATCGGCAATATCGGTATCTGAATTGGCCGATACCGATATTGCCGAAAATACCAAATATCGGCCGATAATATCGGCCAGACCGATAATCGGTCGATCCCTAATCTCTACTAAACGGAACTTGGCTGGGGATATAGGATCGCTCCACAAAGCGAGGATACTGTAGAAACCTAGAGAGTCAGGCTGTACTGTAGTGCCTCTTCTAACCGCGTGGACTCAGGAAACAAGGGACCATCTGCTACATGGATCTTTGTCCGTGAGCAACTTAATGCCTTAACGTACTGGGCAATGTTATGTACTCAGGTGACTCCGTTAATAAGGATGGTCTAAAGGTATATCCAGCTGTGTATGGTACTTATAGGAGATACAATTGAAAAAACTCTGAGTAGTCAGCTGCACATTGTATCTAAATGCCAGATTTGTAATAAGTAGTATAAGAGCTAATATAATGAAGGGTATAGTAGTAATCAGGTGTCTTCTGGGAAAGGTGATGGTCTATACTGAATTTGTGCCCTTTACCCCAAAAACCTGAGCTCCTATATATTTGTAGAGGGAACTCACCCCGAACGTCCTGCTATGATATCTGTGAGGATGCTGGATATTGAACTGGTCCTAGACTTTTCAGAATGATCGGAACCATTATCCTTCCCCCAAGCAGTTTGAGTCTGGACATTAGCTCACTCCTAATACAGTGGTTAGAGATTGTGCCTATCAGAATGGGGATCCGCTCAATTCTCTGCCATTTAGGAGTTAAATCACTTTGTTAATGAAGCCATAGTCACACCTTCCTTCATGTAACATACACAACCTTCCTAAACACTTGCTGTAAAGGGAGATGTAATGTTTACAATTCCTTTATTGCACAGTCTGTTTAATTTAGAATTTCTTATCTCAGCTAACAGCTTGCTAGACCTTGCAGGAGCCTCCTGTGAGTGATTAAAAGGACACTCCAGGCAGCTAAACAAGTTAATCTTAAAGTAAAGCTAATACGCTCAAAATACCTCTGGTAAGTTTCTCTTCTCTCAACTCTGTTTTTTCCTGCAGTGCTGTAAAATGATTTTGTCTCTTTATATTTATAATAAACATATGACACTACATGATACCTAATGTGGTGAGAAAATTTGTTTGTGTGTGTGAGATGTGGTTTGTAAGTTCAAGTGTATGAATACTGAGGACTCCGAGGAGGCGTGGACAGGCTTTGTGGCTATGTGTTGAGCTGAGTGAAGCTCAGGCACACCCAGTAAAGCATGTCAGTACTGATTGTCATAGAGAATCAATGGAGCATGGCCATTGGTGGACAGTCTGGCTGAAACACAGGAAGCAGGGAGATATGACATGCAATCAGAGGAGGAGCAGAGAATCTGATCATAGTAAAGATTAAAACAGGTACTTCTAATGCTCATTTTACACTATATAGGGGGAAAAGCAGCATTCAGTGACACTTGGTGTATTTTTTTATTTTTATTTTTTTTGGGGGGGAGTGCATTTTTTTTTCCTATACAGTTCCTTTAAAGTTCAATTTATAGAGCAGGAGATAAAAACATGAAAACAAGTTAAAATCTGATCGAAAATGAAACTTTGTTGTTTTTTTTTTGGCATGTAGGCTGTGTCAGTCACAGCCAGGGGAAGTGATGCTAGGGCTGCATGGACAAAAACCAAAGTGATTTAACTCATCCCCCCTCTCAAAATATTGTAAAGCGCTACGGAATCTGTTGGTGCTATATAAATGACAATAATAATAATAACTCCTAAATATCAGAGAATTGAGCAGTGAGACTGCAGGGACATGATCTATACACTAAAACTGCTTCATTAAGCTAAAGTTGCTTTGGAGACTATAGTGTCCCTTTAAGCAAATCAATGGTTATGGTGCCAGGCAAGGGTTAAAATATCATGCTTACTTGGTGGAGAGAAATTTAAATATAAAAATTAATAAATGCCTATCCATCATGTTGCATGTTTGCATTTCCTATTCTTGCTTGGTAAGCTTATTGCTTCCACAGCCTCAGGGATCTACAAGCCATTTATTTTCCAGAGAATGCTAAGTAAAGCAGACACACTTACCCTTTCTTCCAGTCTGGCCAGCTGATCCTTGTAATATTCATCATGTTTCTTCAATTCGCGCTCTTTCTCCTCCAACTTCTTTGCCTAAAAGTAAAATATGGCAAACTGTGTCAGTTCTTGAGGTACCATATGAACACACAGATTCACACCAGGTAACCTAACTGCATCTTTGCAAACAATAACATATAGGTAAATTAAGGTTATAGCAAGATAGGGAGACTCATATTATGCATTAAATACTTTTTAAAAAAATTTATATTTCGTATCTGTTGTAATGAGTTATCCAATACTCATATATAAACAGACATTATTTGGAAATTCTGTCTTCGGGTGCAATGTTATGGTGCCCGAATATATGAGTTCCGATTCTCAATAATAAAATTGACTTTTTTTTAGTTATTACCAATAGATATTAATATCAATTAGTGGTAAATCTACACATACACATCATATATCTCTGTGGCACTAGCCCTATCAGCGCTGGTCCCATTTCTTGATGGGCATGGGTAGCTGGCCCCTGGACTAGGAAAGGCAAGCTGCTCCTGGTTGCTGAACAGCCCCCCTGGCCTTGACACTTGCCTGGCAGTAGGGGCAGATCCAGAGCCTACTCTCAGGAGAGGCACTTTAAGATTATTAAATTGCAGACAGGATAGAAATAAAAATATCAAAAGTTTACGTTACAGTTTTTTGTTTTTTTTGCTGTGTGCTTCTCTATGTACGAGTGGAAAAAAGCAATAAAACTCACAAAATGCACCTTTGGCATAGCAGGGTATGGGTGTAAAGTGTCACTGTGTGAGTGAATGCAGCGGTTACGGTGTAGAGTATATGTTTGTGTGCATATGTAAATGTAGAGGTGTGTGCTTGGAGAGTTGGTGTATGCCTGTGTTAATGAAGTGGAGCCATGGCATACATAGGGTGCTGTCACTCACAGAAACTCACACACATTTACACCCTCAAAAACACACACAATTTACATTCTTAAACACACACATTTACACCCTACAATATACACACAATGTATACCTTCAAAAACAGACATACATACTTAATTACACTCTCAGAAGCACACTCACACAGAATAACACCGTGACAGAGCATCTCTGCAAGTATCCCCTTCTCTGGCAAAGTTCAGCTAGGGTGATGATAACTAGTTCAAAAGCATCAGCGGATGGTTGGTGAAGGCTAAAACAGATACAACGTTTATTCAGAAACTCACACAGATATTTATACAGACATTCCCAAAAGGTGGTCATCAACCCAAACAATATAATCCCATCCCAGCACCTTGGTGTCTGGGAAATGATCAATGGGGTAATTTAACTACCAGACACAAGGGTACTTAACAATAATATCCCCAAAACAGAGCATTCCCCATGAGTTATCTCCGAGCAATACATCCCCGAAGAGCTCTGGTGTAAAGGGGGCAAACTGTCCAAAAAGCCCTCAGATCGGAGTCATTTTGACTGAATAATCACCGACTGAAGTTTGGTCAGGCGGCTACCTTGCTCCAACCCGACTCAGAGTCCCAGACTGTTAACAAGTCTCGGTCTCAAACAATGGCTTCTCTTAACCCTGCAGAAGAGACTTCCTTCAAGTCCTTGGTGTCTAGCATGGCGTGGAGGGGTAAGCATAAGGATTACAGCCCTTTTGTGGGGGAGATGGTCCAGAACCCAGTGCCAGTTGCTTAACCCCTTAAGGGCACATGACATGTGTGACA
>OW240914.1:150548003-150680067 GCA_933207985.1 Pelobates cultripes | reverse complement strand
CTTGATCTTCCCACCAACCATGCTGCCATTTAATGCCTGCCGCCCCAAGGCCACTTTTTGGGAAATTCAGCCTTGGGAACACCTGTTGGTGCCATTCCCCGGTAATGGGACAGACCATTTTACAATGTTTTCCTTATAACCTAGGTCCATGCCGGGGCACCATGTCTTATTCAGCAGAATGCGGACATCGGGCTTTTGCAGAAATGCAGAATTTGAAATGCTGATCCTGCTGTTCGTTGATTGGCTGTAAGAGTTAGCAGAGTGCTGTCAACTAATGATTGAGTACCCGTGCATAGAAATCTGCACAGAACGGATGTCCCTGTGACATTGACGGACGTGGAATTACACCTATGGTGGAAATGGAGTTAAAGCCCAAATGTTTGGCATTTCATTGCAAAATGCTGTACAGACTCCAGGCACCTTGATCATTTAAAATCACTGAAATGGTTATAGTGCCAGGAGTAACCCTTTTACAAGTTACACTTTATGTATGTTTTCGGCTGTCTTTCAACTACTAGACAGAAACACCGTCCATGTCAGACTGACTTAATACTACGTCAGCTGAGTTTAGGCACTTGGGAATAGAACTTGATAACTTTAAGTGTCAGGGTGACTTGGCTCGTAAGAATGTTACTGTTCATGGCCTTGATTTCTAAAAAGAACTAAGGCTGTACAGACTTTCAGGGCTAATAAAAATAAAGATGGCTCCTGAATACACCTGTCATATTCACACACCTGTTGTACAAGCAATGATAGGATATTAATGCTCCAGCAAACATACTGAAAAACTGTAATAAAGAAGAATTCAATTGTGACCAGAAAGGTTGTTAAAAGAGACAACATATATTTTGTATCCCACATATATTTTTCACTTTAATACACAGCCTTTAAGATTGCATAACAAAACAGATCAATGTTTTGAGTTTATTTGAAGTAAATATACTTACAAACGTTTCCAGCTCCTGATGCATTCAAGGGAAAATCAAAACATGTCAGATTAGTAGAAAATAAAAAAAGTGAAATCAGTTTTCTAGATTAAGACATTGAAAATGCTAATTATTATTGTTTATTAAAAGAAAATAAATTATTTGTTCATCACCTTGAAGCTGTCCAGTTTCATGCAAAGAAACTCAAAAGAATAAATTAGATGGATAGTGTTCTAGTATATAATGCTATACAAATTAGCCTATTTTCCAACAGCATGTAGCACTGAAGAAGGCTTAAAAACAAAAGATGCCTTTATCAAATTTAATGCTACTCAAAAAGTCATCCGAAACACTCCAACTATTTGTAGAGAAAGAAACAAAGGATGTCTTATGATATTTGGCCTTACTGATGTACAAGAATAGAGAAGGTCAATATATTAAAAGGTCAAAACAGGACCAGCTGCTATAACACTGACCTTCAGCATCGAGGCTCAAAAGATCCAACTTGAAAAGAGTATATTTGGTAAATACACAAAGACTAGATATAAATGCCAAAGCAGCCAGGGATATATTTGTGATGAAAATGTACTTTTTATTATTATTTCATTTTTTTATTACACAATAAAAGCTGAAAGAAGCATGTGAGGCTGACAAATTGAATTTTTAATTCACAAAATAATTTTTTTTTTTTAAAAATCCCACAAAACTCAAGCACAGGTTTTCTCTGGCCGGATACTGCAGATCTTCTGTGAATGGTTGTGCACAATACAGATTTCCAGTTCTACATATATAAAATTCAATTTAAATTCACAGCTGGACAATGGGGAGGAAATAGAAAATAATTTGATGGCTTCAATTCATTTGATTATCTCAGACTGCTGTATGATCTGTCTCCAACATAAGAGGTCCAATAGGTAGCTCTACAGGGCCTAGTATTGCTTCAGGCAGCTAATGACCTATGGCAGACAGATATGTTTCCACCACAAAAACAAATAAATAAAACAAGATGGATGTACATCACCAGCATTGTAGACACACAAGACAGCAGTGCCACCTAACCATCTGCCGGAACATTCTCCCAATTTCTCTAATTGCATTGAAACTGCAGCAAGAACTGGGTTAAACTCACACAGGTTTCAATTACAGCTTTCGGCTACCTGAACATTCTCAGAGTTCATTAACCTGTTCCTGAAATAATGGGCTTGTCATGTAGTAAAAGTGCTGCATGGCAATAGTAAAAACAGTAAATAAATCAATACTTCCCATCTGACCAAACAGCTAATATAGAAATTCTAATTCTCCACCTCCCCTCACCATACCATTTCTGATATTTAGCCTTTTACAGAGATTGGCAAATATTTGTGTTTATAAATGCCAAAAATGTTATATTTTTTTTTATAGATTTGTCAAAATGCAGAGCCAGTGACGTAGTAGTTTTGGTGCTTACTGTACTTTTAAATGTTTATAAGTTGCATGTACCTGCTATTTTTATCCTGCATGCACCACTGTGTACCTGCTAATACTGCAACTTTATTTACATCAATAACATTAAACAAGAATAGACGAAGTGGCCATGAGCACTTTTGGGATTAATGGCGGAAGGACCTCTAAACCTCCGAAGATGAAGACAGAGAGCAAGATTCGGTCGATGAAGACTCACCCTCTGTACACGCTCACCCATCTAATTCAGGTACCGACAATGACAGCTGTGTGGATTCGATAGTGATAATACTCTTAGATCCACATTCCGTTAGATACCTCAGCCGCTTTCCTCATTAAGGTCGAGTAGTGATGGCAGTTTCTTTCGCAAGCCCAAGCCAGTGCCTTTCAAGCTATTGCGTCTGGCTTAGAATGGTCAGCATGTCCTTATTACAGTACATCGACCACCTTGACAGAACCAGATCACAGCTCCCAAAGTACAACGAATCTAACAGCGTTTTGTCCGCACTTTGAGTATCATCAACGACCGGCATCTTCTTCAAGCAATCTACGGTCACATCTCGCAGTAGAAGGGTCCATTCAAGACTTATTTCTTTATCTCCTGGATTATTTACCAGCGACACAAGCATTGTTTGATTTGTTGGCCGAGCGTTAAAACAGCAAACAAAGAGCCCCCTGTCATGTTATAAAATTGTAGGTTATGCTAGCTTTAGTGTACCTATAATCTGGATTTTATTAATGACAGGAGGCAAACATTTCCCTCCCAGTTTTCATCCCACCCTTGTTTGGTCATTTTGTCTACGTTTTTGGGTACATCAGGTGTGTATACAACACTTGTTCATGTTACCGCTTCTTACATAAAGGGTTGGGATCTCTGTATATTACAGTAATTCTGGTTGTGGCACTGGGTGCCTGCATGTTTGTTCAGAGTACATTTCATCATCTAACCAGCCCTTTTCGATTCGGTTTCTCTCATTTCAGTTTACAATCCGTCTGTGGTGCCATGTTTGACTTTTCTTCTCGGATGGAGGACGTCGTTGCATTCATTATATCCTAGGACTTTGTTTTTCTCTACATTTTTTTCTGTCTTTTGTTCTGTTTTGTGGCAGCTTGAAAGAGAAAGTTATGTGTGGGGAGGGGAGTTTTATTGTGCCCAACTCTTTTTCTGGAGTTCTAGTAAAGAGAGACTTAAGCAAATATGAAGCCTCCTGTCATTTATAAAATTAAGATTATAGGTATACAAAAGCTAGCATAATCTACAATCATACCACCCAAAACTCCTGGCTGCAGAGCAATAGCCCCAAATTTTAATCATCCTCCTGTTATTAACTCAACACTCATCTTTGAAAAGCATTTGTCAAGGCCAAAGTGAAGACTTCAGTAATTGAACATCTTTGCAAGGAAGTTCATCTAAAGGCTGTCTGTTTGCTGCCATTAGAGAAATAAAGACTGACAAATGTGAGCATTTATCAGATATTGCAATATTTAGATTTGTCAAAATGCAGAGCCAGTGACGTAGTAGTTTTGGTGCTTACTGTACTTTTAAATGTTTATAAGTTGCATGTACCTGCTATTTTTATCCTGCATGCACCACTGTGTACCTGCTAATACTGCAACTTTATTTACATCAATAACATTAAACAAGAATGCTGATTTTTTGGACATGGGCATGAGGGCCTATCCAACTGGCAACCACTGCTTGCAGTAGGCTATACGGTTCATATAATTGTATTTGTAGACCTGCCTCTCCAGATTATGGTCTCTCCACCAAGCAATGCAATAAAATTAAATAAAATCATATGACTGGTCCTTTGCCACTGATCAAGGGGAACATTGAACATTGCAGCTCAGGTATTATTGCTGGGGGCTTCTATAAAATGTATGTCATGAAGGTACCAAATATTTTAATCCAGCTCTAAAGTATATATTTGGCAAGTACTCCTATCCACAAGCAAAATTATGTCCCTATATACAGGGAGTTTAAGGGTTAATTTAGAATTAAGGTCCAGTGCTACTGGAGGTGTAAATGTAAATTCTATTCATATTGGGTGTCGGTCAACAACACGCATAGCATGCTGGCGACACACAACCAAAGGTGGCAGTGATCCCATCCCCACCATGTGCCAAATTCTTCTCCCCTCAGACCATCCAACAGGATGTCCCTGCCTGAGCTGTTGGGGGACATCTCCGGATAATAAGGGAAGAGCATGTCAGTTATGGTTGCTTTAACAAAATGTGTCTTATCAAAACAGTTTATTCACTGGAGTAACTCTCTAAGTAAAACAGAGACAGGGGGCTGGCTGTATTACGGTCCAATTCACATATTTTCGGAAATGTTGTCTTTCCCCCTTTTCAGAAATATAAAAAAAGAAATATACAAAGCTAATATTCTCTATATTTATGTTTAACACCCTTTCTGCACCAGACTATATTCATAAAGAATTTCATAAGAAACATCCTGCATAACACAATGTATAGCAGTAATTTTGACTAAATCCATCATTAAACTTAAATACTTTACAAATGTACATCTCTCTCACTGTAGTTTATAGTGAATTATTAGATATTATTGGCCTACATTGAAGGAATATAACCAATGGCCCAGCAGCTATTTGCAGGGGAAAAAAAGACATACATAATACATTTAAAAGCTAGTTAAACAGAAAACGGTGTATTATTGTACTGTGATCTGTATCCTTCCATATAATGAGAAACACAGTGCTACACTGCAATAAATCCCCAACACAAAGCAAAATCTGATCAGAAGGCAAGCGATATCGCACAGCAGATGCATACAATTTGCTGTAAATAAACTTAAGCCCTCTAGCGACACTATTGGAGAGTGCAAAGAGCACGTCCCTTGTAATTTATCTGCTGCAATCAGATTTGCAATGTGCTGTGTCTCACATAAATCAGATTACACTTTTTGATGTGGGAGGCCCATCTATCAAGATGGCACTCATATATACACTATGAAGAATTTGTCTGCTGTTACATTTATCAAGCAAAGAGGTGATTAAAGGGATTACCAGCTTCAGGGGGCAAAGCACAGTTTAAAGTTAAAAATGTGTCTGTTATTAGCAATTGTATATGTAGAAATAAATACATATATGAAGAGCAATTTTGTCAAGTCAAGAAATCAGCAGCAACATCAGCAGTAACTCAAATTTGCTCTTTAGAAATAATCACCACGGGGGGGACGGGCCCTGACTGCCATGCCTGCAAGACGTGTCCTGCATGAGCTACAGGCAATAGCATGGAAATCGGCAGTTTGTGGGTCTATTATTGGACTCATAAGCACCCCAAATCAACGTATAAGCTGCATTAGCCTGGGCCTGACCTTTGAAAATCGGACGTTTTCAATTTTGAGTGGACACTCTCTGGTCGAAGGCCCAAATTACTCTGCGGCTTGGTTTGTAGTGAGGAAGGGAGAAGCAGCCAATCTCCTGCCTGGAATGAGCAGACCTGACTAAAGCACAGATTAGTGCCCTCTCCCCTCTTATCCCACCCCACCCCCCCATTTGGACCGGTGGGGGGTGATCCCGGTCTACACCTCATTGGCTCATCTGCTTAGTTGTGGGCACATGGCAGAGAAGAGGCGCTGATACTAAGCAGCATATAAAATGGTGGACACCGTGTGCTCCAACTGTTGGGAAGAGCTGCCTATGCTGGAGAGGGTGAATAGGATATTTGACCTGTTCTGGGAGAAACTGGCTGCACGCAAGCAAGTTGCTCTACCAGCCAAACCTGTTACCCACTCACCTCATTAACCAGCAACTGAAACGTAGCAGAGGGTCTGGAACCTCCGCCCGGCGGAGTAGGAGACAGCGTTGAAAGGGTGAAAGTTGGGCACAACCTACCCTTAAGCCCTCACGACCGCTGTTGCGCCCACACTCGGCGCTCCAGAGGGAGTGATGCATACAAGCTTATTCCACGCCGGACGGATCCCGCTCAGCAGGGACACCAGCGAGCAACAAGCATGTTCGGAAACCCAGTTCCTGGCGGCAAGGTCCACAAAGGCACAACAGTGAGGCGTATCCGCACTGGGAGCTAGAGGGGATCTCCTCCACTGCTTGACTGCAACATTTTTTGGGATTGTGTCTTACCTGTGACAGGGGTGGGCTGAATAGGGTTCAAACAATCTTCCCCTTACATAATTAGATACAATCCAATGAAGCTCTATTTCTGTAGATTTCATACCTTATTAATGGTTGTTGTTTTTATTTTGTTCTTGCAAATATCTCTCTGTCACAGTGAGCTCTGTCCTAATATGCCAGATTTAACTCATGGGGCCTGTGGGTTGGTACACTCGCATGAATATAACCATAGGGCTATTCACCTTTTGTGTCCATAACTTTTGCAGACATAGCATTATAGCCTACTGATAGCTTGTTTTAAACATTTATACTCCTGATCACACTACTTGCTTTACTCACGTTTTTTTTTTTTTTTTTCTAAAATAGTGCGGTACACATAACATTTCATGTAAAGCCTTGTCTTGTTCCCTTATGTATTCTGAAATGTCCCTTGGATGCTTGTAATCATAATATGCATTGGAAAAATAATAAATAAATAAATCACTATTTTTATTTTGGAATAGCTTACTATGCACTTTGCAAAAGCAGCCCCCTTGCTCTAATCTACCATCTGGCCCTATGTAAGGACCTCAAGTAACAGCGTGCTTAGCCAGCAAAGACAGACCAATAGGTAGCCAATCCTAAAGAATATTAAAGCAAGATAACCTGTAATTATACTTATCAATACATATACATATATATATATATATATATATATATATATACATAGGAAGAAGAGAGGAAAACTCTCAAAAGCTTGTCTTTGAAATATAATGTTAGTCCAATAAAAAAGGTACCACTACATACTGCAATACTCTGGTATTTTGCCATTTATATATATATATATATATATATATATATATATATATATATATTTATTTGTGTCCGTGGAACAAAGGCCATATAGAGTGATAGACAGAAAAATAGGAATAGCGTAATACAGAATGGAAAAGGTCGGTTGTGGTGTCCTGGCACCAACGATGCTGGTAGGCCTGTAAAATAAAGAGGGCCCACCCTTAAGGTGTAAAGAAAGGTAGATTGAGTGTACAGAGGGAGTGGCGATGCAAATAGCTAGACCAGGAACGGTACAGGGGAAGGTGAGGAGTCACTTTAAAAAGTTAAATAAGCCCCTCCCACAATTCCAGGCAAAAGCCTTTACACTTGTGTCCAGGGCACAAAGGCTGTATAGAGTGATAGAGACAAAAAATAGGAATAGCGTAATACAGAATGGAAAAAGTTGGTTGTGGTGTGCCAGAAGCGACGATGCTGGTAGGCCTGTAAAATAAAGAGGGCAAAATAGAGAAATACAGTAAAATATTTAATACAACGAACATACTTATATACAAGGTTATTTTTATAAGTCTTAATGGAATTCCTATTCTGGTTGTGGAATGTACCGTCATAGGCTGAGGACTTCAGCGATCTGATGTTTTAATTATGTGTACTGGTATAAACCTGATTTAAGCCTTAGATGCCGCCCCTAAAGAGTGACCAGAAAAATGGAAGGGTTAAGGCCTAGTCTTCTTGATTAATGTTTTGACATGACGCATGAATTAGATATTTTGATGGTTTGTATGATAATTAAGTTTAAGGTGGCAAAAAACAAGCCCTAGTAAAGAAATCATAGCAAATGTGTCGGTAATATGATGCCAATACTTAGCCAGATACACGTAAACAAAGAGAGTAAATGAGAATCTATCGTAATTAAAGGAAAACTGTTAAATGTGTGCATAGGGTGGACCATGCATGGGTCAAGCATAAAGAGCAAAACCTCTTGTCAGCCCATACATATGGTTGTATAAGCGAGGAAACATGTAGGTTTACCAAATAATTTACCAGTGTGAAATTTCTTCCCCCCCCCACCACCCACTGGATTTATCTATATTGGAGCAGTGTTTATAAATCTGATTAGCGTAAAGCTAAATACAGGAACAAAGTAATGTAATTAGCATCTCTGTATACACTTAGCATGTAGAGATCACTGTCAATGCTAATTATATCACGAAGCACAGCAGGAGGCCACAAGAGACACTTCTAATAGTTCACTTGATTTCTTTGCTTATACTCCCGGCCCACACAATTCAACTCTGCGCTGCCAATGGTTATAAGGTTACGCACATGCTAAACTAGCAACATTTCAGATTTAATAGATTTCTAATGTTTTAAAGTGACATGAAAATAATACTTTTAGAGTTATTCTCCTTCATTAAAATCAAGTTTTTAAAGCTATTTTCAACAGATTCCAGGTGGGACATCGGAGATCGCTTTCCAGAAGAGTGTGCAGAACCCTCAGACTCCCAAGCCTCTGGTACAGTACCAGAGTATGAGGAATAAACATAGAAAATCAATAGAAAATAAAAAAATTATATATAACACTTCCCTGGTCCCAGCACTCTGTGCTCACAGTCTTTATGATGCTCCTGTGCACAACACCTCGAAAGGGTGGCATGGGAACATAAGAACATGTGAATTCATATATTATATACACCATGATCAATACCAGATATGAGAATTAAGCAATATACGAGAACAAATAGAAGTAAATATGCTAAGTGATGATCACAAATAATTTATCTCCTCTGTAAGAAGCAATATGGAGTTTTTTTTTTTTGTTTTTTTTTATTACGTCCAAAAGGGTATGAATCCAATAAACTTCACGTTTGAGTAATGTCACATCACAGTTGCCACCCCTGGATGAGATGGGCATGTGATCAATGCCCATGAAACAGAGTGAGGCAAGGTTGTGGCTTGTGTCAAGGAAGTGTCGGGATACTGGTGTACTAACCGATCCACTGAGTAGGGCACTTCAGATAGTGGATCTATGGCCCCGCATTCAGAACAGCCCAGTTATAAGACAAACTCCTCCTATAAATGCAGGCTTTGGCCTTAAACTTGTGGTCAGAAACATGATAGTAGTGTGCATCAACTAGTGGTGGTGATAAGTCGGTTCTGGATAAATGATTGGATGGTTACTTTGACATTTTCATTCTGCTTCAAATATGTCGGGTAACACTCTCAGAAACGAATGATTTGAACACCTGTTTAAAATTTAGCATAATCAAAATCTAAAATGTTAAATGGTAAGAAACAAAAGATACATTACTTTCCTTTAGCACAAGGGACTGGGCATCCTTTTGACATTATAACTAGGTTGAGGACTAGGACCTTGGTACCATAAAGATGATGTGTTGATGACATTATTTATGGGTCAAGAGTTATGGGGTTAAGGCCCTTTTAATAATTGTAAGCCCGTATCTAACAGCTCATTGAAGAGTTGAAGTTCCCATAAGGAGTGCATAAAGATAGCAGAATGCACAGGAAACCTAGTAATTTTTATAGTAAACATAAATAAAGGTATGTGAATAATATACACGTTGTGGAGAGACTTCTAGGTATAAAAAGTTAAAGGTGTTGCCTTGTTTAAAGAAATTCATTGTTTCCTTGCTGCAAAACAGAAATAAAACAGTTCATTTAAACTAGTGGCTTTTTGCTGCAGACGTGTAGATGGTATTGACTAGTAATTTTCCCACATGCCAATACTTGAAAACAACATATTGATTTAATAGGATGAGAGTCTGGAAATTATCAGCCAGCTCTCTGGCGTTTTCTGATTAGCAGAACTTTTTGCACAGTACATTGACAATGAGACAAGGTTTGTGATTAACAGCTCAGTAACGATTTCTCTTTGCATTTCTAGGAGACTGAGCAATAACATTTTAGCAAGTTTTGCAATAATAAAGTAACAGATGACTTGTTCCATCGAATTTATATTTTGCCCCTGAAATAGATATGCTGGGCCTGGGAAACATATAAAAAGGTAACTTATAATGCCTTAGAGGTCCGCTGAAATATATTATTGTTTAAGCAAGTATTTGGAGAACTATAAAAGCAGCAGCCAATAACAGAAGCAAACACTATGGACCTGATTTACTTTGCCTCTTCGTAAGAACAACACACTCACGCCAATTCCAAACTGTCAATATTGAACGGAAAAAAGAACAAAAAAAACCCCAATACAACAGATTAGTAGTTGTTTTTTTACACGTGTACCTGAAATTTATAACAAAGTGCTAATAAGGCTTTTATTTCTTTGTCTCATTTACAGAACTCGAGGCTAAACTTGCATAAATTTGTTTTACAGATCATATTTAACACTTTTAGGCTGAGCACTTTACAATGATCAATAATATTACACATGGGGTAGTAAAAATAATCATCAAAATCATGTGTTATGTGCTTGAATTACTGCAAATAAGCTGCCACTGTCAATGGCAACTAGAGAATGCTGAAGCCTACATAGCATGATGGCGGCTGACCAGGCCGGTGGTAAACGGGTGCAAGCTCTGTCAAATGTTGAGTGACCTACCGCAGATGGCAACTGGTGAGGCAGGATCATATGAGCAGTCATTGTGAAGGGCAGCTGGTTTAAGATGCAGGATCTATTACATGTTCCTAAAAAACCCACTTCAATGCAAAGCTCTGTGACATGTATAGCAATAGAGAATGGTAGTGATGAATGAATTCTTAGACCTAGACAATGCTGCAATATGTTGCTGAACTTTCAAAACTAATCATATAACTATTCTGATATGCAAGATGTATTTCCATATTCATCCATTTAATATCATGTAATAAAACAATCATGTCAGGGCATGATAATTAAGTTTCTTCTCTGCTTACTGTGCTGAAATGGATAATTAGTATGGGCATTTTGATGTATCTGCATGTGTATTATGAAGAATGGTAGGATTATGTATATTCCAGAAAATTAAGAAAATTGTGAGGGAATGATAAATTACATGGATACATGTGCTGATATGCTAATGGTGCCACTAAGTCATTACCACTGCATGATGACAAATGAATGCATAATGGCTTATACGCAATTTACAAATCTTCCTGGTGATAAACTATCCATTCAAGACATATTACTGAAAGAAAAGTGGAAAAAGTTTTTGTTTTACAGTAATAACAATAGGATGGGACCCAGACTGAAAAAAAGAAGTTCATTATGTTGGGATATCTCCAACTATATGGACTTAATCAAGTGTGCTTTTGTAGCCTATTACACAGACATTGATACTGGGCAAATGGCAAAGCCCAGCACTGATCACGATCGGCATGGGGGCACGCAGGGAGAACACTGATCATCTACTGCCACTTTGGGTACAGCATACAGGTTATCAGTCAGTCTGGGGCTGAGATTTAACCCTGCTCACACCATATTGCAGCAATGGGGATTTAAATCCACATTTAAAAGGCTGTGCATAATACTCATTTTTTTTTTTCATTGTACTGTACTTATTTGTCAGTCTGGGATAATTAAATATAACCCCTGGTATCACTTGATACCTGGGACTTCTTGGTGTGAGCAAGGATTTAACCCTGTTCACACTAAAACATTCTATGCTGTTCTAAGGGGTTTAAGTCCCCTCAGTCGAGGACAGGATTGAATGCCCTAATATCAGGAAGGATTTAAAGGAATCCTCCAGGCACCATAACAACTTCATTCCCTGGCACAGTCTTAGATTTAGGTGATAAACCACTCTCTGTGCTTTAACACTAAACATGTGTCCCGAAGCTCCCTCTCCTCTTCTGCTCCGAGCTAATGCCAAAGAGCTAGCATGAGCACGGAGGAGTTGTCAGCTAATTTTTTGGAGTGTCAGCTGATTGTTTCAACCTATCATTGGCCACCCACCACAAGTAAAGGATTGAAACGTACATATATTTACTTTAAAAAAGAAAAAAGGCACCTATAATCAATAAAAACTCATGCAGTATACATACATATAAGCATAACATTTCCATTTCACAACTGACCATTGCATAATCTTTTACGTGATCCATATTTACTAGATGAAGCATAGCAAAATACAAAAGGGAACACAGACGTGAGAATCATATCCTAAAGTAGGAGTTTAGGATATCTAGCAACCGCCCTTGCTACTACAACTGAGCTATTTAAATTTCTTAAGTCTGAGTTTGAACAGCACCCTTGGTGTAGTCTTATAATTGGAGTCATTATATACTGCCCCATGGTATTTTTTGTAGTTTGGTTATGTCTCCACATTCTTCTGTATATATTTAAATCATATGTATACTACATGTTTTTATTGGGAATAGGCATGGTTACACATTATTCTTTGTTTGATATATATCGTTTTTGGGATTAGGAGTATTAGGGATCCTTGTTTAGCATTAGTGCTGCCTTATGGGCATCTATGTTGCGGAGAATGCTCACTATATTCACTCTTTACTATACTTATGTGCAATGGCCAGCCAGTTGTAGGCTAAGAGCAGCTGAGTCTCTCAACCAATCACTGCTGCCTGACTCACTGCTAACACTACTGATTTAGCATTATCCCATAACATATGAGGAGAGGGATTGGTGAGATTGTGACAAGGGACTCCATATACCGTAACAACTTCATTAAGATGATTAATTATAGTGTCCAGAGGATTCCATTAAGGGGAAGCGGGTGTAATCCAATGTTCATTTTTAGCCGATGTTCAATGTTACAAATCCCCCCTAGTCGACTGAATCGGTAGAATGCCGTTATTCAAACAAATAAAAAAAATAAAAAACTTTCTCCTGTAGTGTAGAGTTCAATCACCAAGCAGGTTTCCTCTAACAGTGCGATTTTATAAGTGAATACATTTAATAGTTACTAGACTTGTTCTACCCAGTATTTAAAACAACCTTTTAAAAATGTCTTAATGTGCATCTCTGCTAAAGCCAATATAAATGAACAATACATTTATTTAACACTCTGCATGTATTTTAGAAAATATGAATTTACCTTAAAATATACATCAATCCCTTGTAGATTTATACAGCTTTGGCTCGGCTATTAAAAACCAGCCTTGTATTCTTTATATACCAAGCAATTGTCAATGTGACAAAACAAAATCATCAGGTTTAAACAGAGGTCCAAGGCATGTCACTAACTGTTCTATGTATATACTTAGACATACCAGACACTTTTCATAAGATGTTCACTTTTAACCCCTTAAGGACCAGACTTCTGGAATAAAAGGGAATCATGACATGTCACACATGTCATGTGTCCTTAAGGGGTTAAAAAGGTTGATGCTACTTTTAAACGTATAACTTTTTTTTCCAGCAGGGTGATTTCATGTTTTTGCTCTCTCCTCTAAGTTACCATTCATCATTTCTATTTTATAATACTTTATTTCCACAGGATATTAAAAAATTGTTGTATACACAAGAATTATGTTAAATGAATAATTTGCCATATATTTTTTAATTTTCTTTTAACCAAGATGTGGGAACCTATTAAACCCAGCTCATAATACAACAAAAAGCATTGACATTTTAGATATACTCTGCAAATGACCAAATAAGAGTTAGGTTCATATTCTACCTTTGAAACAATGATTTGCATTAGACAAACTCTGGGATGCCCGATTCTAGCCAGTCTGTCATATACATTAAACACTGTGTTAGAAAGTGTCAACACTTTCACACATAACATTTATAGTGATTTAACACCCAAAGGAAAAATAGAATGGTGTGGAAATGCTATAATGTGCAGACAGGAATGTGTTATTGGAATCATCTCTGAATGTTCATTTGCACCTAAAATTGTATCTTTTCCTAATGAACATTAGTTTGCTCACTGAGCACAGAGGTAATTACAGATTGACTGAGTGACACATGCTGTTCTTTTTATATTCCTTTGTGTAGTGTGCCCTCCAATGGCTATCCTGTCATATTTATGGTTAGCCAAAGGATGCATATTAACCATTTCTATTATAATTTTTATGCATGATAGACATAAGTTATTTCACTCAACCCTCTCCTAGATGTGCAAACCTTTCACACAGGAGTAATCTGTAAAAGGCAGTGAGCTCCTTCCTCTCAAAAACGACTGGCTAACAGCCTAGAGCCCTAGATCCGACCCATGAGGAGAAGCATTCTTGTAACGGGTGTTTTTGTACTTGGCAGAGAAAGAAAGATTGTCAAATATTTTCCTTCCCACAACCAAACCCCAAGCTCATGTCTATGGGTGGTTAAATGTACGTTTCTTCTCCATTTTTCTCAGTGCATCTCTAATAACATTATAAGGTATCCTGTAATTCCTCTCTCAACTCCTCATACTTTTTCTTGTTTGTACAAATAAACATAACACAAACAAAATGCAAAGTGAACAAGTTGATAATGGATGCAGTTCTAGAGCACATTGGACACCAATGTCAACACCCAAATCTACATTCACTGTCTCTTACATGCTACTGTCAATATTGGTAGTCTGCAGCTGCCAACAGCAATGTATTGTGAGATCATACATTGCATTGTAACTCAGAGCCACTGAACATTTGTAATATCACATATATGCTTATGCCAAGCATGAGCAGATATTTAAGACACTTCTCTGTACTATCACAGCATGGAAATCAGAGTCAGTCGATCTGCTGTATTTAAAGAGAATATTTTAATACATTTCCATTATAAATAATATACAATATGTAAGATATAATGCTGTTGTGTTTGCAAGATTTCTGAACAAAACTCAATATCGTCTGTTTTTTGTTTATCAGGATAAAACTTTAAAAAAAAGATTCTCGTAAAAAGCAATAATGATCTGTATAACTGACTATCAGCTACATGAATCAACCTTCTTTCAAATTTTTAACAAAGCAGAAAAACATGAGAAACTCTGTTAAAAGAACATTAAGAAAGATTTACAAACGTGGAACCTATAACATGTGATCCAACAAATGCCATAGCTATAGTCTTTTGACGCCAGAGCTATTTAACAATACAGCACCATATTCCATTTAAAACCATTAAATTTTAATAAGATGTACTTTTGTTGTCCTTGTTGTTCTACCATAACCAAACTGGCAATTTCTACAGCAAAATGTGTCCTTGGAATTTCAGTACAATGATGTGGACGTTAGGAAGCATTTACTGTACGCTAAGCATCCATAATCAACAGACTAACAGCAGGAATAGATTTGCTTCAGTATAAAATAGGAGCAACTGAAAGACTCCTTTTATTTCTCGTGATGAAAAGGATTTCATGCCCTTTGAAGTAGAATGTGTTTTGTCTTCAAAATAGTTATTTGGGACCCAAAGGGATCTTTAAAAGACCAATGTTTCCGAGGCAAATTAAATATAAAGTTTATGTCATTCAGAAAGAGCGAGTAAATGGTAGAAATGGTGTGCTGGGAAAAATGTAAAATTAAAGGATAACAAATGGTATTTATCTCTTGTAAAATATGGATTAGTGTTACCCAACGATAGATAGATATTTATTTCCTTTTCCTGAAAAGGAAAAAAAAGAAATCAGCATAATAAAGCAGCCTTTATTAAAGTGAAATTATGCAAACTGTGAATGTCCACACAGGTGTAAATTACAAAAGGCATTATTAAACTGACAGTAAAGACCAGATATGATGATGGTGGATTAACCAGACTCTTTAAAGAGAAACTGCAATATTGTTTGTTACTTTACCCAATGATAATGTACCCTCACAATTACAATCTACCAGGTTATAATCCTGTAAAAATCTCAATGGGTTCAAAATGGAACCCATCCATCATAGAAACAGAATAGGAACTGCATTTTTACAATATTTCCCCATATATCTAGATTTATGTCCTTATACTCCCCCAGGTAAAATAATGTTATATTCCTTGTTATGACTGCCTCTCCTTCCTTGGCTGAAGTAGTCAATAAAGATGAACAATACATATGATCTTAAGCCATCCATGACGGGGGTGTTAGTGAACATGCATGGGAATGTCTGTACTGTACCCAATAACCACAGTCTAGAGATGCATATGAATATAAGGTCTGATTAGTGCACGTTGATGACGATTATCTCATTCATGCATAATCTTTATAAATGGTCTTTAGAATTGAGTTTTGTATTTATTTGAAGGGCATATCTTATATATAATATGTCTCTGCTACAGTATTACGTTTTGTGGGAAATAAATGTGTAATTATCATCCACTGAGGTATTAAAACTGTCTAATTATGTAACTTGTAAAAAGTGAAATAAAATGTAATTAAACCCCAAAAAATATATATATTTTTTTTAATATTTTCACTGAATTCTATTTAAACAATTCTGGCAATAGCTTTAATCGGTTTGAAAAAAGCTTGTTTGTGAGCTGAAAAGTGTTTTATCTATTTATTTTAAATTTCAGGTTGTAGGAATAAACAAAAGTGTATTAACAACCTTCGATTGGAAAACACCAAGTGTGTCAATGAAGGAAAATAAGGGGCTACTTCATGCCCTTTTTTCTTTTTCTTCTTCATTTATATAATTCGCTCTTCCACCCTCCCCGACATGTCCATAGATAAGAACTGCACAATGTTAACAAAGGTAATAAATCCCTGTCCAAGGAATGATTTGGGGTACACTGCAATAGTAGCTATGAAGTGGTTTTATTACATGGAATTAGAAAAATATATACGCAGCAGGATAAATATTGCTGTGTTCCAAATAGCTTCATAGACTATATGTGAACATGTTAAGTCATTTAACATTTTCTTTTTCAGAGCTGTTAAAGTAGCTTAGTCATCACAATTCTTCTTTTCAGCATCACACCACTCTTTATTCGTTTTTCAAATTTGAGCTATCATTTCAATAATAAATGCAGCAAATTTCAGTCTAAGCTGAGCTTCCTGTGGGCACACTGAACAACCAGCATTACCATAAAGTTGAAAGAATCATAGCTTTTCTACAGATCATAGACTCTTACTGGTTGCTGACCTCACATGCTCTCCACAATATATGTATTACCAGAAACAAACAATGAGAGTATGAAGATTATAATACTATTTCATGGTGTCTACTTTTACACTGAAAAAACTGCTGAACTTTAAGTGGTCATTACTATAGATTGGTTAAATGATAATTATATTTGAAGAGGAGGTAAGAAAAAAAAAAAAATAATAGCAAAACTGCCACAATTCCCAGAACGCACTATAACGTTTCAAGGGAATGCATTTCTCATTCAAAATATATCAGACACAGAGTACCATTTCTTACCCCACCAGCTGTGGGACTACAATTCTCATTATTATGGGGAAGCTATAGGTGGGTACAACTTTGTTATTCCTGCACCAGACTATTAATTGGATAGTAGAAACAATCTAACATTGGTCCTGGGAGTTCTGCCAATACATTTTGGATGTTTAAAAAGCAAAGAAAATGTTGATGTACTGTAGTCAGTAAAGTAAACATTACAATGTTAACACAAAAAAAAAAGTGATTACAGGATTGTTAAGAATTATCAGGATGTGGATTTGTTGCTTTAATTTGGCACATCATTAGATTTCCAATGAAGCAGACAACATTTAGATGATAATGTAATAGTGAGTTACAACACAATATAAACCTATCAAAAGAACTGGCTTCCTTGTGTGCATCCAGCTTACTATAAAATGTTAATGGGTAAACTGCAGAAATGTGCAGGTACCATAACGTATACAGCTTAGTCACCCTGCTATCAATCACCGCTTGCTCACACTCACCAGTGGCCCTTGGTGCCAATTAAAACACTAAGAAGACAAACTCATGTTGCCAGGTTATATTTCCACTCCCTCCTTTTCACCAATTAAAGCAAATTCTTGGTGCTTTCTGCCAAGAGATCTCAGACTTTTGGATAAAAGGATAATAAAATTTTTTTTAAAAAAAAGAACAAAAAAATAATCTGTACAAAAGCAGAATTATAAATATCTATATGTAAAACACACATGCTTGCAGTGATCATCCCATTTGGAATATCAAAGAAAACAAATGTAATCTGTGTGTGACGAAAGTAACTTCACCACTGGCTTTTGGAGGGGCCTGGTTGCCAGCCTCCTACCCTGTGACTATGGCCCCTGCAATAGACCTCACTAAAATACTTTAAAACAGGCTCTGTTTGCGCAATTGGGACTATATGGTTTGTTTACTGAACGAACCGGAGACCAACCTGGAGCTTGTTAAGCTTAGCGAATAGATTGAGCCAAGTTAGATACACAAAGAAAGTGGGGGGTAACCCCAAATAAAGAATAAAGAGAACAAGATGAAGTGTATCTAATTCATGATGCAAAATAAAAGCATCAACGAAATTCAAGATAGCCAACAATTAGCCTACTATGAAGGCCAGATAAAGCCACTAAAAACAAAAATAATAAAAGTTTATTGATTGAAACAAATAAATGACCCAAATACGTGCTACCATATAAACACCAAAAATCAAAAATAATTGCTAGACAGATCTATCAGGAAAAATGTAGATCGTCTAGAACGAATAAAATAAAATTATATATAATCGCAGATCAAAATATGATAACAATTACTGTCAGTTATGGCTGGTGATATGCCAGACTAGAGAGGCAAAATGCCAATCCGATGAATCGGTAAGTATATTAGAACTGGCACTTTAAACCTCCATAATAGAATGATGGACCATATATATGTCTTGTCCAAAGTATAAATCAATATGGAGGGTAGTTAGTTGCTCATGGTGATAAAAAATATATACTGAGCCAAAACATCTGTCTAATGATAAGAAAATCGATTATAAAGTCTGTCACTTTAAAAATCAAAGCCGTGATCATGGACTGTATAGGTCTTCTGAATAACTAAAAATTATTGGTGGATATCAAATCTCCATAGATCACAGCAAACTGGGGAAAAAGATTGGATCAGTATGAAACTGATAAACTAGCAGGTCTTAGAGTAGAAAAACGATAATCTACACGGAGAAATTCTGCTAGTAGGCTAAATAGACAGAGTGTATATATAGATAAACCACAGCATGTATACACTGAGCCGACAGTAAAGCAGTCATAAAGATGCCTAGGAGGAACAGGATAGGGGAGAGATACACATATATAAATAGGGTTATAATAGAAAGAGTTACAAAATATCTGTTTGATAGCACACAATGTGTATAGAAAGTTGTTAACAATATGAGAGAGAAAAACGTCTGAATGATACCCTCTATGAATATGTGACCCGTGCCTTCGAGGGCACCTAGCTCCAACCCCCCAGAGATCCAATAAATAAATAAATCATGAAGGTGAGATCTGCAAAAATTAAGTATAATAAATGAAAATATAAGAAATGAGCAGCGCGGTCGCCAGTCTGTGTGCTGCACTAAAGATCCAACACGTGCAGCATACCACAATCCTCTGACGCGCGCGTTTCGCTACACCTAGCTCGTCAGAGAGGAAACGAGAGGTGTGTTAGCACCGGGTTTAAAAATCCAGAGAAATCACCTGATTGGTCCGGACGGGCAATTCCTAATTGGTTAGAGAAGATGACGTAACGGAGGACATTATCGGGGGTGAAATAGTCTTAGCTACTCCAATAATTAACCCATTAAGGGTCAGGTTAAAGTGTACAAACCAAGGCAATATAAAATGCCTGTTAGATCACTGCATAAAATACATATTCATGGTGAAAACACGTTTGTAGATGCCATATGACCTTAGGAAATATTTAAAGTAATCCTAAAGGATCAAAGGGGATCGGATTGAGAATAGAGCGCCCAAAAATTAAATCTGATGATTATCAAATATATTATACTAACAAATTATGATAAAAAAACAAAAATAATAATAATAAACACCATACCAAGTAATGGTCAAATGATGTAAGTACAATTATTTTGTCTGATGCCATAAGGTATAGTACATAATAGGAGATGTTCAATTAAATATGAAATATGGTGGCTCCTATTGATAGTATATATATCTAAGAAAGAAAGGGAGAACATGTTCAAAAGTTCCTACAATAATAGATACATTGTTGCAAATTTCACCTCTGTGGTCAAAGTGTTCGTCTGGGTGGCTGCAATTCCAATGGATGACCATGAGGTGGCGGCCATCTTGTTCGGAGGGGCCAAAACCGTGAATAGAATTCAGGTGGACTTAGCCGCGAATGCCCTGGAACTAATGCCTCGCGGTTCCCGGTCGGTCCTCCAGAGGCACTTAGCCGCGATTCTATGGAACTGTTTTTCGGGTATGGGAGCATGCCTTCGGTCGGTCAAATAAATGACTTCCAGGAAATTTCTGGACCCCTGAACTGATCTGGGTGATTTTTGGATATGTTGGTCACCGAGATCAGGGCTATCAGGGGATGTAACATTTGTGGGGTTTTATGAATTTTTAGGGTACCTTTTGGGTGTTTTTAAAAAGTATGTTTTTTCTGTGCTTGGAGATAATTGGATAGAATTAGTACAGTTACTGATCCAATTATCTCCCAAGCAGGGAGGAGGGATAGTATGTTTGTTATGAGTGTGTCGGGCATTTAATTACTGTTCTTATTGGTATGTGTCTTTGTGTTGGAGTCCCCAACAAGGTCCATGTGGGCGTACCCCTTGCATGGGCATTGTCATAAAAGGCCAAGTGTGACTCCCATTAAATTGAGATTCGTTTACCCCTTCATGAAATCTTGGCTCATGTTTGGGGGATTGGAGAACTACATACACTCTGGGGATTGCTATATCACAAAACTCACCTGAGTATAATCACTAGCTCTTATAAGAGCTGTTCCTGCTACGCTCTCTGGACTAGGAGAGGTCTATAGACTGGAAGCGGGATCCTGGTCTTGGGTCAAGGATGGGTGAAGGATGGCGAGACCCCAACCAAGCTGCGGCGGTTCGTGGGGTTTACGGTGGTTATGGTGTTCCAGTACAGTGCGTATGGTGCTGACAAGTACTAGGAAGCAGCGATTGACATGGGTACCCAGTCGGGATGCCAGGCGGTCCATCACACTGTGTTTTGAGGTTCTAAGCATTAAAGGAACGCTGTAGAGTTTAGGGATACATGCCTATATTTCTAACGCTATAGTCCCCCTAATCTGAGGTCTCTACAGGTCCCCCCCCATTTGCCATAACAAGTAAAAATGAAAGTTTTACACACCTTAAATCAATATGGCAGCAGCTAAAGATTGGATTTAACCCTGCAATGTAAACATTGCAGTTTCTAAAATAAAATACAACCAATTGTTAATAGGTCCACTAAAAATATATATACAAAAATTATATAATTAAAAGTTACAATGCTATATCAGTAATATTAAAAAAAAAATCCCAAGTCAAAGGAACATGCCAGCCACCATACACAACTTCATCAGAACCAATCTCAACCGACCAGCGTCTCCTCCTGTCCTTGGTGTGTAATGCTTCTTGTTTAAAGAATCTGAGCGCAATGGTAGGACAGGGAAACATCTAAACAGAGTGAGAGAAAAACTGTGGTTAAACTGTTCATGGTTTGTTTAACCCCCAAAGGTAAGCTTGCATCAGAGACATCCTTGCAGCATAACAACTTCATTTAAAAAAAAGTTCTTATAGTGTCTGGAGGATCCTTTTAAATTACACTAGAGGACGTGTCATACAGTTGCTGCTAACCTTCAAGAATTAAGAGGTATGGACACATCAGGCTGTCATCAGGAATAACTGCATTCTGTATCACAGACAACTGATATTTTGCAGACTGAAAGAAATTTTAAGACATCAATTTATATTACAAATCTGTCAATGCCCAAAACGCCCCCAAAAAATAATAATAAAATAAATAAATTTTAAAAATTGCTCTAACCATATTCTAACAAAGATACAAAATGAAGTTCTGCGCACAAACTTCCGCTACTCCTGGGCAGTAGCAATGACTATAGTACACCTCAGCCCCAATACATGAAACACACAAAAAAAAATGCTGCACTCGATGGGCATTAAAGTGTAAGCTCACCTGCCATGTCAAGGTAAACCTCTTAGGTGAGTCCTACACTAACAACTTACCTTGCTTACTTGAGCTAGAAGGCAAAATCGCTAATGAGACAAAACAGAGAGGGGTATTTTTCTAAACCCCTACACACTTATTATCAAACACCGCTTGCTCACACTCACCAATGGCCCTAAGACAAACTCATGCTGTCAGGTTATAGTTCCTCTCCCTCCTTTTCACTAGTTAAAACAAATTGTTGGTGCTTGACTGTGTAATACAAACATACAAAATTAAGAACTGCGCTTAAATTCCCATTACTCCTGAGCGGCAGCAATGACTATAGTAGAATATGTCAGCACCAATACATACTAAAAAAAACCCACAAAAAAAGTCACAATCACTGGAAGCAGAAGACAGACATGTAGGTACCCAACGTATTCTTAAAAGCGAGAGAGGGGAATGGTGCCAAATAGATTATTGTCTCCAGAATGGGGATTAACCCCTAGTGAAAATAATTTCACCAAAAATTTTAAAAAGGCAAAGGGGGAGCAGGAGAAAGTAGGATTATGATAAAATATCCTGAAGAGTGGGTTTCCCTACTAGTTATGGAGAAGGGGAAAATAAACCGAAAAAAAGAGGGGACAGGGGGGAAGTATATAACGAAGCAAGTGCAACCTCAATAATGTATTAAAACTTAACTTTTAATATAAACAAGTATAAAAGGGCTGAAAAAACCTAAAAGACAAATAGTAAAAATTATGCGTGGGTGGAGAGAGCCACCCACCAAGTCTGTCTGAGACTAGTGAACCAGAGGTGCTTCCTGGGTCAGTGCTGCACATTCAGCATCTCCACGCTTTGCATGGAGACACTGAACCTTCCCCATAGAGATACACTGATTCAACCATGCACACCATGTTTTTGGTTATGGATAAGAAAAAACACAAGTCAGGGTCTTTAAGAAATTTTATACAGGTGGAAAAATATATCAGTATGAAATAATTAGCACTCTATGCAACATTAAACATCCAAGTCTCCCTCACCAGCTGTCTATTTTATTCAGTGTTAGATGCCTGCGAAACATGATAAAACATGATTTAGGTTTATCAGTAAATTTATTAACGGCACAAGAATCCTTCACTTGTGAGATGTTCCTGGATGTTGGTGGAATAGCAAATTCTTCAAGCAAGGTTTGCGAGTGTGAAGCAAGGTCTTAATGACCCTGTCAACAAAAAAAAGAAGAAATCTTTGCAAGATCATGCATTCCATTTCCATCCCATCAAAGACAGTCCGAAGGTTTGCACAGCAGAAAGGACATTTGAGATGAAAGTCCTGCTGCAGAAACAGAATCCACGGTTCAGATATTTCTATTACAGTCGCATACCAGGTTAGAAGCCACTACAAGCACCAGGGTTGATTCCAGAAAAATTCTGACCAACAACTGAGGTAACAAGTACATCGTAGTTACAAGTACACTGCTCATGGCCCAACACCTGGAGGTAAGTATTGAATTAAAGGCCAGTGTATGTAAGACTACCTCAGATGGATTTCCGTAGATGGAAAGTCCTGTCTACATAAGAAATGTGAATCCCCACAGCGTCACATCCTGAGCACAAGAGGATTTTGGAGACCTCCCTTTATGGCAACTACCAGGCTATTGCCCAACTGAGAGCAGACATGCCTTCTGGATGTTTGTTCACAGGTTTCATAAAGAAGTAAGTATCTTCTAGAGTTTTTTTCTTTGCGAGCAAACACTATAATCCATATCAGGGACTGACACCCACACATTCATCTCTGAAGACGTGACTAAATAAATGCACTCACAACTATTATGATTTATTTTAATTTAAAAAGGACACAATTAAGTTATCTGTTAAGCTTACTATTGGATGATTTAAAAAAAAAAAAAAAAAGAGAGCGAGAGAGAGAGAGAGAAGTGACAATTCCATTATAAAAATAAATATTACGGAATACAAAGTGCCACACGATATGCCAACCTCAACAGATTGTAAAAATTCTATTATTCTAAAATATATTAGTCAACTCACAAGATTTGGAACATTTGACAATATTATAATAAAGTAAAATAAAGGGGGAGGGAGGGGAGTAAATTGCAGCCTACAGCAACATATTTCAAATGCAACTATAACTGAAGACAAATGATTTTACTATTGTTCTTTTATGATCACTGCACATTCAGTCACGTGGAGACTATACAGACTACAGAGAGAAAAGATACTTTGAAATCCCATTCAACAGCAGTATACCGATTATATTTTCAGAACAAAGCAGTAGTTGTTTTGAGTTGTTCCAATTTGTAGAGGCTACCAGGGATGCTTTCAGCTGTAGTCAACACTCAAATGCAACAGTACCAAGAACTTTGAAACATCCAGCTCAAAAAGGTATAATATTAAAACGTAACTTTTATTAGTTTAGAATAAAAAAGCATTTTAAACAAACAATATCCATTAAATATAATACGCTTTATGTAAAAAGCCTTAGGAAAAAATAACACAAAGTGCCCACTAACTAGTAAACCGTTTAGTGTACCACCCCTAAATCAACGGCCAAAATATTGATATAAGAAAAAAAAAAAAACCTTCCTACAATTATCGGCTAACCACACTAATAGGTATTCAAGTGTAGTAGACAAAAATAACCGCAAATAACTTGACCACAAATAACTTAACTCCCACCTAACCTGTTCCTTCGATGGCACCTAATCCCATATTCCCTTAGACTGCCTGATTCCTAAGGCTAAGATTTAATGGTTCGTAATAATTAACTTTAATCAAAAAAAGGGGGGAGGGAGGGGGAAATAAAAACGAAAATAAGCCGTTAAAAACAAACAGTGTATAACGGTTAAATAAGTTAAATATCTTGCAAGGACAATAATCTATTGGATGTGTCTCCATTCAAATGTCTACCATGTATCTTTAGACCATTATACACATAATGTCTGAAGTCCAAACGTACATTTCGCCACACCCCTGGGCTCTTCATCAACTTCTTTTTTTAGAACCGGAATGGCCCAGACCACAGAGAGAAAGACTACGAGACAGGGACAAATAGGGATAGAAAACGCGCACAACTGACAAATGAAAAACAGTACAAATAAGGTGATCAATCTGTAAGATTTTACTCTCCAGATTGAACACCTATCGTTACTCAACAAGGGACTATCATTCGTACCTACCCCTACTACGAATGTGTTTAATTGGGCAAAATACTTGAATTTATTTGGTAGGAAACTTGCACTTTTTGCCTTTCATGAAAAAAGAAAGATAAAAAAATTAAAATTGAAAGATTTAGGTCTGACAGAAGTTGATATTGATGGTTATCAGATACTGCTCGACCTTTTGTATGAACAAGAAACAAATACATCTCTAACCAAGCATAAAACACCTAGTTGGTTTACTCCTAACCTTAATGAGCTCACCAATGTAGGCATTTTTGTGAAAATGTGTACAGCAGAATTTGAAACAGATCTTATGAATTGCTCTTTTAAATACAATTTAAATAAAATGGAACAAATAGCCCTTACAGAACTTCAAAATCTGGATAATGTAATCAAATCCTCTGATAAAGGGGTCAGCATTGTCTTACTTAACAAACAATACATTGACATGTGTCTGGCCCACCTTACAGATTCTACTTGTTAATGATCCCACATCCAAATATCTCAAAACTCTGAAGACGATAGCTAAAACTGCCCTGGATGAAAAAATAATCACGAGTGATGAATATAAATTCATTATTCCTTTTGGCAAGCCTACAGTGGAAACTTTTTACTGCCTTTCTAAAATCCACAAGCATCTACACAATCCACCTGGCAGACCTATCGTTTCTGGCAAACAAAGTAACAGAAAGAACCAGCAATTTTCTGGACACTATATTACAACCATCGGTACACAATTTACAATTACACCTACATGACACAAAACAGGCGCTACTCTTATTAGAAAATCTAACAGTACCTCCTTACACCCTCATTGCTAGCCTGGATGTTGTCTCTCTGTATAGAAATATTCCACATTCTATGGTTTTAAAAGGAATAACATACTTATTAGAGAATTCATCTTTCTCAAGTACAGAGACCATTCATCCGGATACTCCTCACATTTATATTGACCCATAATTTTTTTTTTCCCTTCAACGGAAAGTACTTTGTTCAAATCAAAGGCACTGCCATGGGGTCGGCCTGTGCGCCTAGCTATGCCAACTTATTTTTTGGATGGTGGGAAGAAACGATGGTGTGGACACCATTTAGCACCAGATTCACCTCCCAGATTTTGAGTTGGCATAGGTATATAGACAATATTCTCATCTTTGAACCGGCCCGATGCCACTATTTGAGGATTTTACCTCTGTACTAAATAAGAATTCAAAAGAACTGAAATTAACCCATGTAATAGACGAATATGAGTTAGTCTTTCTGGATCTTAAAATCAAAATTTTAGAAGATGGTGAAGTTTTTACATCTTTATTTAGAAAGCCCACAGCTACCAATAGCTTACTGCATGAGACAGCAATCACCCCCGAAATCTAAAAAATAACATTCCATTTGGCCAATACTTAAGGGCCAAAAGGAATTGTTCTTGGGAGGAAGACTTTGAGAAGGAGGTTAAAGATCTAAGAGCCAGATTCAGGGAGTACTAAAAAGGAGGTACCAATGGGTAAAATCTGTTGACAGACAGGAGTGTCTATACAAACCCTCAAAGAAATCTGAGTCTGACACTACAATTGACAATAAAAATATCAGATTCATAGGTACCTTTGATCGACACTGGGAACCAGCCAAACAAATCTTTTAAAGGAACCGGACGATTCTACAACACGATAAGACCTTGCAAAAAGCTATTATATCTTTTCCTTCAATGACATTCAGAAGAGCTAAAAATCAGAAAGATCATCTACACAGCCACTTTAATACCCTCACAACCAACATCAACTTGGCTACAACCCACAAAGGGAACTTACAGGTGTGGGCACTGTAAAGCCTGTGACTATAGCCTTTCATCTAAAACGATAAAAAGTAATCAAACACACAAAAAAACTATCACTGAAAGCTTTAACTGTAGCTCAAATAATATAGTTTATTTAATTTTTTTTATAGCTGTGGACAACAGTACATCAGTAAAACATTCCAAGAGTGGAGAAGGAGAATTTTACAACACAAACTCCATCAACAATCCTAATATTCAACGCCCATCGCAAGAAATGTAAGGCTTTATCATAATGGAGACCCAAAAGTATTGAAATTTCAGGCTATACAAAAAAATTTAATTAAATTCTCGTAAGGGCAACATAAAGCTACTTTTACTCAGAGCAGAGTCAAGATGGATTTATTATTTTAAAACAATGACTCCTAATGGGTTAAATGAATAATTTAATTTTACACCATATATTCGTTAGGCTTAATGGTTAAAAAGTCTCTTTGAGTACATAATAAAAGAAATAGGTTTTGTTTGTTCTATTTTTTCCATGGCGAATATGCCGAAACTATGTTATTGTTTTGATTGAATCACATATTCGGATTAAGCTTTTTGGTTTATTTATCTTGCTTAGCACAATTGGGATCTCTTTGTGGCTAAGTTCCAGTTCACAGAAACCCTATAATAAATGGTGATTGATTTCTCAGGCTTGGATACAGGAAAGTTTAAGTGGTATTTGGTAACATACAATACTACGCTTTACTACCTATTGACTTTCTAGATACATTCTAAGTTGCAAAATCATCGGCCTATGTTAAACATCTTAAACATTTAAATTGTTACTGCCTTAATTCATATAGAAACTGTATACAGAACATTGCTAAACTTTGAGAGAAAACACTAAGAACGAAGATATACTAGACAAGGTAAGCGTAGGTTAAATAAACACCTAGGTGTATCATTTTAGCATATTACTGTCATATCTATCGGTTATTATAATTTGTCTTTTTTTATAATTATGTTTTTGTTGCTTTTTAGATAGACCAAATAACTGCTTAATCGATATACCCCTTTGGGTTGAACCTTGTCTACACCCGCTATGACGGCGTTTCAACCCGCCCATAAGCATGCCGATGTAGGTTCAATTGGATATCCTGGAAACCCCCATTTGAATACTTTCCTCTATTTAAGATCCCTAAGAGCATTTGATCTTTTCCCCTTGAAGAGCCCGGTGGTATGGCGAAACATACGTCGGTACTTCAGATATTATGTGTATAACAGTCTAAAGAAACAGGGTAGACATTTAAATGGAGACACTTCCAACAGATTATTGTCCTTGCAAGATATTTAACGTATTCAACCATTATACACAGTGTTTGTTTTTAACTGCTTACTTTCCGGGTTTTTTTTTTTAAGTTAAGTTAATTATCACGGACCATTACTATCTTAGCCTTAGGAAACAGGCAGTCTAGGGGAATATGGAATTAGGTACCCTCAAAGGTACAGGTTAGGTGGAAGCGAGAGAAAGGGCCCTTTCTCACTCCCCACCCTCATCCCTGCTCCAATGCCTGTTCCTTACTTTTTCCTTGTCTCCCTTGATACTACTATTTGACAGCCCGTACCTGGCCAGGACCTATTGTGTATCTACTTATCAAGTTATTTGCGGTTATTTTTGGCTACACTTTCGATACCTTTTAGTGTTGTTAGCCAATAACTGTGGGAAGTATTTTTTTGACAATAGTACATACTTACTGCTTCCATAGGAATTAAAAGGCTAAGTAGGAGACAGATGCTGCTAATCAAGTGCCCTTGATTAATTGATCATCATCAAGTGTGACCACTTCTACAAAAAAGCCAAAGTTTTAGCAGTTTGCTGGTCTGGAGCATTCCGGTGTGTGTTAACACAATGCTACTGAAGGAAAGACATCAGCAATTAACTTAGAGAAGCAAATGTTGCTTCCCATCAAACTTGGAAGGGTTATAAGGCCATTGCCAAACTATTTAAAGTCGATAATTTTACTGTGAGAAAGATTATTCAACAGTGGAAAACATTCAGCACAGTTTCCAGTCTTCCCATGAGTAGACGTCCCAGCAAATTCTCCTCAAGGATAGACCTTGTAATGCTCACAAAAGTTGCAGAAAGCCCAAGAGATACATCTCAGGCTCTATAGGCCTCAACATGTCAAATTTTAAAGTTCATGACAGTACCATGAAAAAAAGACTGAACAAGTATGCTTTCTTTGGAAGGGTTGCCTCTTCTCTCTAAAAAGAAGATGGCAGCACGCCTTTGGTTTGCAAAGTTGCATCTGAACAAACCACAAGACTTCTGGAAAGTGTCCTTTGGACAGACATGGCCAAAGTACGGATGTCTGGCCATTACGCACAGCACCACTTTTTGTGAAAACTAAACATAGCATATCAGCCCAAACACCTCATAATAACTGTCAAGCACGGTGATGGTGTATATTAAGGTGACACCATCCCTCTTCTTTCTTTCCTTGATTACTCAAAAGGAAACAGAGAGATTGCTTCTAGTGTAGTAAGTCAGGTGTCATGGATAAATTAATAAATAAAATAGTTGTGCTCACTTTTTTAGAGCCAATATAGATAACCTGGCTCTAGGTAAAAAAAAAAAGCTTGTTACCCACTAAAGGGGGGTATACCTTCTTTGTTGGAGGTAGATGGAGTCTATACCCCCCTTTAGTGGTTGTGATTTGAGCCAGCCCTACGTTTGGCTCTTTACTTGTAATTTAGTCATTGATGCTACATATATACATATATCTCCCAACTCCATCCCTCCTACCCTTCCTTTAGGTTTCTTTTATCAGTGTGGATTTTGTTCATGTCTAACAGGTTAAGGGACACTATAGTAACCAAAACAACTTTAGTGTAGTGAAGCAGTTTTGGTTTATAAATCATGTCCCTGCAGTCTAACTGCTCAATTCTCTGCCATTTATTTAGGGGTTAAATCACTTTTGTTACGTTTGTGCAGACCTAACCACCCAGTCTGCATGAAAACAAAATGGTTTCATTTTCAATCAGATGTAACAAACTTTGAAAGTTTTTTATCTTGTGCTCTGTAAATTGAACTTTAATTACATACAGGAGGCTCTTGCAGGGTCTAGCAAGCTATTAACAAAGCAGTAGATATGGCATTCTAAATTAAACAGAATTTGAAATAAAGGAAGTGCAAACATGACTTTTTACAGGAAGTGTTTAAAAAGGCTGTGTAAGTCACATACAGGAAGGTTTAACTAGGGCTGTATAAACAAAGTGATTTAACTTCTAAATGGCAGTGAATTGCGCAGTGAGACTGCAGGGGCATGATCTATACACGAAAACTGTTTCATTCAGCTTAAGTTGTTTTGGTGACTGTAGTGTCCCTTTAATGGAGTTAAATTCCAAAAGATAAAGCATTATTCTCATACTGCCCTTTACACCTCTCAAGGCACATTTCTATCTATGAACTATCCTTCCTTTTGTGTCACTATGCTCCACTCCCTCATGTAAGCTCATTGAGCAGGGCCCTCAATCCCACTGATCCTGTGTGTCTAACTCGTCTGGTTACAAATACGTGTCTGTTAGTCCACCCATTGGACAGCGCTGCGGAATTTGTTGGCGCTTGATATATATATATATATATATATATAAAATAAAATATAGCTAGGTACTAATTCAGTGGTTTGGGACGGGGATATTGTCTGAATCCTATACATATTAGATTTACAAAGTGCCAATTTAAATTTAAACACATTTTACACAACACCATAACACTAGCCATTGCAAATCCCCTGCAGGAAATATATCCCCAAATTATATTCTTTGATTAAATTATTTTCATCACACTTACATTTATAATGCAATTATGGTCTGACCATGCAGACATTCATAACCAATTGGGGAGACACCGACTTCATAAAACTGTTGCATTTGCTTACTGTAAGAAGCAGAAGGTAGGGGGAATCTTTATTTAAATGAAAAGAAGGTTCTACTTCATTTACAGAAATATATTAATTGGCTAGTCAAAAGCTAAAGAATGATTACAAATTTACAATCAGCCTGGAAAAGTAAAAATATTGAAATGCATTATTGTAAAGCATTCTGGAAGAGTCCACACCCTGTATGTGAAAGGACAAAATATAAGCATAAACTGTCTAATGTCAGAGTGTAAACGACAAACATAGAAGTTACTAGCTGACAGACTTGAAAATGGCTAAAAAAAAAAAAAAAAATGGATTTACTCCAACCAAAATTAGTGGTTTTATTGGAATTGGTGCCAAGTGCTGAAATGCACAAGCAAGAGTTTATGGGATATTCTCTGCATTCTTATAAAATAATTGGAGCATCAGGACTTACAGACACTTTCTGGTCTCAAGGTTTACAGCAAATGCAGGGACTTTAAAGTGATTATATATATATACACACACACACCCACACACTTTTTAATGCACTACCAAATGGCCAGGTGCAATTCTCCACTGGACATTTATCTTTGACTTCCATGTAGTATGTAGGCACTTCCTCTAAAGGAAAATGTATCATGTGAGATGTGAGGGTCTACTTCCTGAAAAATAGTTGATCATCTTCTCGTCTCCTAAACTCGGTTGCTCTGGCCCTGCGAACCATCATGGGAATAGTAAACATTGCAATGCATACCTTTACATTTTTACAGAATTTTGATACCTATAGACACACATGAAGAGAATGTAAACCATGAAGATTACCACAATAAGCTGTAGGTAAGCTATAGGTTCTTCCAGAAGTATGAAGTATTTGTTAAGTGTACATTAATGTGTAAGGTATGCAAGGCTATTCCATGAGGCACAGAAATGAAGAGCAATATATAAGTTTTACAATTACCCGGGCTGCATTTAGAAATATTTTACTTGCTATTATGCCGTGATTCATAGAATACTTATTTATTTCTCTCTGCTCAATTATTTCTCAATATTGCAGAGGCCGCAATGCATTAAATAACCCATATTTCACAGTGTTGTAATAATGCAATAACCGTCACATGAATTTCAAAAGAAATCAGCCAGTATAATAAATGTATTTATAAAAGTCATTACTTTACCCTCACCATTCACTGACAGATATATGAGGCCGTACAGACGGCATATTCTGATGGAGGCTTTAACAAACACGATACTTCTTTTTCTGCTGGCAATTAGCTGCTTTACTTAATAAACTCCAACATTTACAAAGCACAATCTAGCCAATATATAAAGTCGTTCCAGTAATTAGTGAAACATTGTTATTGATTAAGATTTAATATGGCGGTGGCTGTTTTTCAGTGTACTCCATAAAAAGAATGATCTTTAATTTGTCAAAGGACGATTCTTACTCTAAGTACTTTCCTGACACACTGCAGTTAGAATTTAATGCTCTATTAATTTTCAAGCATTGAAAAAAAATGAAATTTAATACACTCATGCAGCAGTTTTGAGAGTAATCTTTTTGGAACGCATGATGTTGACTGCAGTAACTGTCCATTTTCACAATAGTAGCCAAGATATTGGGTGAATGTGGAGAGGGATTTTGTGCAGATTTTCAACAGATTTCCTTTGTAAACAGCAAGCATTATTATATTTTTTAAAGCACAAGTAAATAAAAAAATAAATAAAAATACACTGTAGGTACCCAAACCACTTCTTCTCAATGAAGCGGTCTGTATGCCATGTCTCTAATTTTTACAGCCAAGGAGGCCAGGCCAGTCACAGAGAGAGCAGTGCAGCATGAGATAAAACCTAAGTAAATCTACTGTTTATCCCTTTTGGGGAGGAAAGAAGAGGTCTCCTAAACTGTGACTAAGACACTATAGTATTAGGAATACACATGTGTATTCTTAATGTTGTAGTGTTCCTTAAAAGGGACAGTGTAGGCACACATGACCACTTCATTTCACTGAAGTAGTGTGGGTGCACTGTCCCAGGTACCTTAACCCTGCAAAGCTAATTATTACAGTTTTTAAGAAACTGCAATAATTACCTTTCAAGGTTAACTCCACCTCTATTGGCTGTTTACCATACAGCCAGTGGTGTATCCTGGTTTTGTGCTGCCCTAGGCAGGACAAAACTCAGGCGCCCCCCTGCCCCCCGCGCCACCCCCCACCCAACCCTTCCCCCCGCCCCACCTTCTAAACACACACACACACAGTCAGACACATACACAAACACACACACACACACAGTCAGACACATACACAAACACACACACAGTCAGACACATACACAAACACATACACAGACACAGTCAGACACATACACAAACACATACACAGACACAGTCAGACACAAACACACACACACACACAGTCAGACACACACACACATACACAGTCAGACACAAACACACACACACACAGTCAGACACAAACACACACACAGTCAGACACACACAGTCAGACACAAACACACACACAAACACACACAGTCACATACACACACACAGTCAGACACAAACACACACACACACAGTCAGACACATACACAGACACACACAGTCAGACACACACACACACACACACACAGTCAGACACATACACAGACACAAACACAGACACAAACACACACTCACAAACACACACAGTCAGACACAAACACACACACACATTAACTTTTTTTTTAATTTAAATCCCCCCCCAACCTCCTTACCTTTGGGAGTGCTGGGGGGGGGGTCTCTCTCCCTGGTGGTCCAGTGGCTGCAGGGCGGGCGGCGCTGGCAGGCGGGCGGCCGGCGAGGGAGCACTTCCCATGAGCTGACTGCTCAGCTCCCTCGCGCGTCGGCTGCAGAGTGAGGCTGGGAACCGGAAGATGACGTCATCTTCCGGCTCCCAGCCTCACTTTGCGGTGCGCGAGGGAGCTGAGCAGTCAGCTCATGGGAAGTGCTCCCTCGCCGGCCGCCCGGGATGTCAGTTAGCCGCAAGGCTAACAAGGCATCTGCCCTGGGCATTTGGGGGCGGCGTTTTTTGCCGCCCCCTGAAAAATGCCGCCCAAGGCAAATGCCTTGTTTGCCTCGCGGCTAATACGTCCCTGCATACAGCCACTAGAGCTACTTCCGGGCTGTTGGGCAAATTTTGGTCACCTAACGCTGGGCGTCCATGGGGTCGTCCAGCGTCACCCAAAACCCCCGAAGTATTATATAATGCTTTCCTATGGTGAAATCCTAATGCGTGCATGGCAATTGACGCAATGCGGACCCGAGCCAGTGCCGAGGCACATCTGTGCTGGACCCAGGTAAGTGAAAGAGGTGGGAGCTATAGTATCAGGAAAACAAACAATTCTGCTTCTATGGGATCTTAAAACATTGATTCCCTTTCATCATTTTCCTTATGTGCAACTGGTATCTGCTTGTTGTAGTTTTGCTTGTTTTGTAAATTGTGTTTGGTACACCGAAAAACACTTTAATAAAGGTTGCTAAGTAAATGAAAAATTAAATAAAAACTTTTGCTTTTTTTTATTCTTAAAGTTGCAAGTTTTATCTTCTGCCAAAAATATAAGAAAGTGCAAGACAATATGTCCACAGAAGCCCAAAGTGGTATCACTTTCAACTAATGCATGTTTCAAAGTCAACTGTGCTTCATATTGCATTATTATTTTAACAATAAGGTTAGGGCTCCTTTAATCTTAAGGCAAAACAAAGACAAACATGTCGAATTACCCAAATTGGAAAAGGAACGGAATTAATGGTGGCTAAGGCAAATCTTATTACTAAATGTATTTATGATCTATTGCTACTATGAAGTTGTAATTTAAATCAAAGTTTGACAAATAGTTGTAGAGCATGGGAACCTGAGAATTAGATTTTAATTTATTTTAAGTAGTTAGGGTATACATGAACAGTATTGTACAGAAAGGACACCAACAGTGAGTTATATTGCCCATATAAAGCATCCTGGTTTACCAATCAAGAATTGGCCATCCGAGTTTGATTTTTTTTTTTTTTTATTGCACCGCTGCAATCTATAATGAATTCAGCGGCGAGGCTCGTTTTCCTGTCCTTCCGTACCACCCACCTCTGTCAGTCCCTACATTGGCTTCGAGTTAGATATAGGGCTCAATTTAAGATTCTGGTGCTTGCTTACAAGTCCCTACATAATGCTGCTCCAACCTACCTATCCTCCCTTATACACAAGTATGTCCCATCGAGGACATTGCGCTCTGCCGAAGACCTACGCCTATCTTCACTCCCACATCTGATGCTCGCCTCCACGACTTCTCCAGGGCTGCACCTTTTCTGTGGAACTCCCTTTCCTTCTCCATTAGACTATCACCCAGTCTCCAATCCTTCGAAAACACGTTGAAAAGACACTTCCTCAGGAAAGCATATCATTTAAACTGTTAGTGGGTTTTCATCCCTCCCCTCCCCATGACTACTCTCCTGCAACGGTCAAAAATAACCTAAGTTCTCAGTGAATACTTTTCTAGCAACCTATTTCATTACCCCTACTTATACCCTTTGTGTCACTATACCCCACTCCCTCTAGCATGTAAGCTCATTGAGCAGGGCCCTCAACCCCTCTGCTCCTGTGAGTCCATTTGTCTGGTTACAATTACGTGTCCGTTAGTCCACCCATTGTACATCGCTATGGAATTTGCTGGCGCAATTTAAATAATAAAATAATAATTAAAAATCTAAAAACTAAAAAGTCTCCTAGACCCCAGTATATGGGTGGCTAGGCGCAACAGCTGTACGCTACCTGTTAAACACCTGCACCAAGAGCATTGCACAGCGCAAAATAGAAGAGGGTTGAAAAAGGAACCTGATTTAAATAATCAAGTGTCCAATAGAATGAGAAATGCTATCCCAGTCAATGAATGAGACAAGAATTGTAGCACATGAGAATAGGTGCTTCCTATCTAAAAGCCACATTCATAAAATATTCTCTTTCCAGGGACTCATGTGTTAAAAATAATATATGCAGCAGCTCATTCAGAGATAAACTGGGAGGGCTCCATTTCCTCCAAGAACATAAGTTGCTTTAACAGAAAAGAAAAATGAAACAGAAATTCAAAGATGATTCATTAAACTGCCTATACTTTATCATCCAGGATGCGGCGACAACACCAGAACCGCTACAAATTATTAATGATATAGAATAGTTAAATGAAGTAACAAATGGATTTTTCCCCACTCTTGCGCCCCAGCCAAGAGAAAAGTTGTGATTACGTGTGTTCGCTCACAGTCCTTTCTAAAGTCAGCCGTACACTCGCTTTGACACGAACATCAATTTTGAATATCGCACTAGTGGAAAAATGCCTTCTCAGCTAGCAGCAGAGTTCTGATATTTAACCAAGCATCAGAATGTACATAGGGCAAGCCAAATGATGCAGGCATGAAATAGATTTTATCGCCTAAGCCAGTGGCTGTTGGAGAGGTATCCAAAAGTATACATGGCATTAGCCAGGCACCAAATTCTTCAACTATAAGATTAGCTCGGTGTCTCAATCTTTAAAGGGACATTTATTTAGAGTGTCTTTTTATTTTTGATTACTGGCCTCCCTTGTTAAACTTAAAAGGATACAAAAAGCTAGAATACTTTTCTTTATTCCAGCACTGGGACAGACTCTGCTCTGGTGCTGCTCCACCTCCAGTTAAATCATTCATTCTTATAACTTTGGATCGATCAGATACTTCTCATAGTAAAGCATTGAGGACACATGGCTCATAAGTGGTAATCACAGCATTCTGCCAATCCAAAGCTTTTTCTAACAGAATTATTTAACTTATTGAAAATAACAAGCTCAATAACACCAAACGTTAACACCATGCCAAAAACACTATTGGAATGTGTTTTTATTGTACAGGTAATCATGCACGTATGTTTCCTATGCCAGTACTCCTATACACAGTAGTCTGATGGCAGCAAATTTCAAACAAATGAAAACACACATGCAGCTACACATCTTGTACCTGTACCATAGATAGCAAGATGAATCCACTACATTTCCTCCTCTGCCTGTACAACATATACTGGTAGCTTTAAAGTGTCAACCTTCCTTCTCCAGACTCCAGCTTTGACCATGTGCATTCAACACTTTGGGTGAACAATTTGCTCAGCCTTATATACAACACCAAGATTAGTGGCAGCGCTGTGATCAGCTTATGTAAAAGTTCCACTCATCTAAGCGGATGTGTGGAAAAGCTGATGGGACTGAACTACTTAAGCCATGCAATGTAGCAGGACTGGGTCTATGACGCAGAGCTCACTGCTGCTTGTTTGTGCAGTTTGCAGCCAGTTTTAAAGAAATACCTTTATGTGAACATTGATTTTGTTTTTTAAACATATTACTGAAAAATAAGGTACTATTATGTAAATCAAAATATAATAAAAAATAAACAACAAAAAATAAGAAAAGAAGATTAGCTTTTAATCTGGTCTAAGAAGCTGGATACATGCAACAGAAATTACTTTGGACATAAACTTAAGAAACTACGGTAAGTTAATATCTTATAACTTGGTATGGCAGACGTACACGTGGAAATCTCAGTGTGTAACTGAGAAAAGCACTCTTACCCTTATATCTCCAGGACATATTTGTCATTTTGTAATCCATATACTTCAGGAAAGATGATACATTATAGTTTTATTCAAATGCATGCCTCAGAAGGGTCACCATTTTCCCCATATAGGGATCCATGGTCTTATATTTGATCACATACTGATGTGGACACAATTAGGTCGTCAATAAGAAATCTTTAATGCTGTGGACATATTCTGTAAACAATTTCTAAAGAAACACTTTGGGCACACATACCACTTCATCTCAATAAAGTGGTTAGGGTGCCATGTTTGGCATCCCCCGTGTTTTAACCCTGCCGCTGAAAACACTGCAGTGGAAGTAAAACCACTATTTTTATAAGATGTTCTCATGAAGACCACCTGAATGGTGTTTTGCAGCACATGTGAACTCGCCTCCCAATGCTTTCTTGGTGGGTCTTGATGATCTCAAACAAAGAGGCAGAGCTGGACACCGTATACCAGTGTTGTGAGGGAGAAAAGTAGACTAACCTTTTAAACCACTGCAGCAGGGACCCATTCACATAAATGGTGACTAGGGATATAGATTTGATTCCTAACGTTATAGTGTTCGTCAAGGCACCAACACACTTAAGCAACAGAGCGTGCAGCTAAAGAATGGGATGATCTGTCTAATAGGATTATCCTTACTGTGATCAGATACGCAGAGGCTGGCTGGTCCATCAGCTTCAGTGTGGGCAGCAGTGATAACCAGAGAAGGAAACCCTGTACACTGTACATTGCAGAGGCAATTCCTGCTCATCAGCCAAATTATAAATGACAGGCAAGGAGGCAACTAACCATCAGATATTAATGTGTATAGTAGGAAAAGAGGGTAGCACCTTGATATGATCACAAAGGTAGAAGTAGTCTTGGTGGTAGTCAAATATACTTCTTCTTTCTTCTTGGACCAGAACAGAGAGACTCTGGTTTGGGTGTTTGAGCTGCCTCAACTACATGCACTAGAAACCTATCCTGTGCTCAGATATTAATGTCATAAATGTATAAAGCCGAGGAGCTGGGATACCTGGATACCATACTCATAGGTTCTACATTTAAACTGTAGTCAAGTAAAAATGACAAAAGTTAATCAAAATTAGATGACAGACAAATTATCCAACTAAGGTATAGAGACAACTTGACTATTTTGGCCTAATATTTGCGTATCCGGTTTTATATTTGCTGGGGTTTGTTGTTAAGTGAATGAAACCCACTTATAGAGGCAGTGGAGAATATATATGGTTTATGTATTTAAGTGTTTGTACAGACAAGCACTGAAATATATGTCGGAGGTTCCTTTATTTGCCTGCCTCACAGGCCAAAAGCCAGAAAATAAAAAAGGAGAGGGAAATATACATCTATAACTTGGCATGGAAGCACAATAATTGTATAATATTATATAAACAAAAATGTTTCTTAGTTTCACTTGAACCTCAATGCTATGCCTATGAAAGAAATAGAAAATATGACAGCTTAACACTCTTCCACAGTAGAAACCTGGATACAACCATCTGACTATAATAAAATTTATTCTATACTTTTGCTGCCAATTTGTTCAATGCATTGGATAAACCAATTTGCACCTGAAGCAGATCTGGTCGTTAACACAGTTGTGGTTAAAGGCTTCACATTAAAACAGTTTTGCAGCAGTTTCATACATAATATGGACACAATCTTTTTGTAAGTGCATTATTTGTTTGAAGTCCCATGGGATACATTAACAAATAATACAGATGGGATAAGTGCAGTAGTACTTGCACGGGCTGTGTGAAGCACTTGCATGAATGCATGCATGAAATGAAATTACCTAGTATGGCAAGGAAACAGAAATCAATAGCACAAATTGGTGGAATAAATCTACTTAGCAACAATTAAAAAGCAAAACAGATGTGTGCAATAATGTTGCTAATTTAATATGTATGGGGGGAGAACAGACTGCTTTAACAAACATCAGAAAAACCGCCTTGCAATAAATGGCCCACAGCGGCAGTTTTTAGATCATATTAAAGTAACATTTATTTTCTATTTGTCTTTAATCATGGCATCCTTGAAGGTTTTCACCAGTTATCCTCCTAAAGGAAAATGTGGTGCATGATATTTATATACTTCTTTCAATGGTCTAACTTGAAATGAATGTGAAAGGGGCACTAGTGTCAGGAAAATACAAAGGTGTATTGCTGACACTACAGTTCTAAAATCACCATTTAGGTGGTCAACCCCCCTTACCTTGGGTTAGAAAGGTGATTTACTCACCTTTTTCCAGCGCCGCGCAGGGTTCCTCAGTTCTGATTCCACCCGCCTCCTTGGTTGAGATCACCAGAATTGATTATCTTAGCCAATCATAATGCTTTACCATAGGAAAGCATTGGATTGGCTGAGATAGTCTATTTTGATTATCTCAGCCAATGAGGCAAGGTGAGGGTGGAGCCAAACTCCACTCTTGTTAATCACTGAATTAACTGAAAAAACTGATATAACTGAATTAATAGTCTCTCACAGAGAAGTAATGTGCAACAGTAGTAAATTAGAACTATTTGGAGCACCATGCATACAGACAGTTCCAAAAGTAGTGTATAAGGGGAAGGCAGTACTATAGAAACCTATAAAATGGGAGGGAGAAAAAAAAAGTGTAGGGGGTTGAACAGGGGGGAGATTTGGGGACGACAAATTTATGTTATATTATTCCCCCAAAAAGAAGATGATTTCAAAAGTAAAGTTATTTGAAACTTTTCATTTAAGTATCAACATTTACTCCCAGACCTTTTCCAAATTCTGAGGCTTGCTTATCTGATAAAATGTTTCATTAAGTAGTACACAGTCAACCGATAAACTGAAAAACATTCACAAATATGTATAGATGTAATAAAAGAGCTAAAGTATCTGGCAGCTAAAAGGCTTTATAGCAAATGGATGTTTTGCTTTTAGCTGCAACTTATATTAGCCTCCATCTATAATTAAATTTCTGAAGAAAAAAGGCTTCTGAACAAAATACCTATATCCACGATTTTAGTTCTTTAGATTTGTTAATTTAATTTTTTTTCTGTTTGATTTGCAAACATTAAAACAAATATTTGGGAATTTCTAACATGCTCTACCATCAAGAATCACGGACGAGACCATCACACTACAAGAACCATTAGGACCATCACACTAATTTGGCTCTTACATTTAACTGGTGGTAGTATCAACTCTCCCGTGTAGCATGAGTAAGTCTTTACAGAGCTGCCAAAGGCAAATAACCTGGAAGGCCCGTAAAGTGGTTATTGGATGAGATGCTATTGGTGTTGAAATGAGTTTAACACAAAGAATAAAAAGTTTATATAATAACCCATAAACCTAACACTCAGATAATATGCTCTTGTGCCTTTCTGGACAAATAAGGATCACTAATGTTAGAAACACAAGTACGCAATCGATTTAATAAAGTCTGTGACTTCATTGGTCAGCGGAAGATTGATAAATCAGCCTACATACAAGACTTCTATCAAATATCAGAAAGAAGACTTTCAAGCAGTATATGTGTGTGTGTGGGGGTGGGGGGGAGCGAAGAAGAGAGAGAGAGAGAGAGATACACACACACACACACACACAACATCCATACCAAATACAATAGCTTTGGCTCATTTCAAAGTGAACCACGATGGACAGCAGCATTTGTCTACATTATGAACGTTTTAGCCTTTCATTTCTTTATTGATGTATTCCATATGCCCTGGTTGAAATTATTTTGAAAAGAAACCATTAAAGGTATGCTAATGACTATGAATGGTGACAGATGCTAAGGAAACAGGCCTGTTGGCTGAGGCACAGCACCATTAACTATCTATCATAAAGTGCTCTGAACTTGCTCATTTATTACAACTGTGTAGCCTACGGGAAGAAACAGTAAGGGGTGTACTCTCTTGAAGGCAAAATCATGCAGCACTTACTTATCCTAATGTTCAGATCCCTACTGTTTATCCGCATGATAATTAGGAAAATGAAACGCAGTGAAATATGTCACACTCCTGATATGAATTTAACTATGGACCATTATGTGTGCTTTCATATAATGTTTTGTATTTCTTTCTGTAAATCTCTAGTGCAAGTGAAGCTTTAATGTCCAGGGTTTCTTCCAAGTCATTCCTTTGAAATGACTGTAACCAAAGAAGAAATAACTTGGGCTTAACATGTAGATATCCTTCTCACACAGGGAAACTGAGCAATATTCCATAATTCTGATTACAGCAAACGTTTTTTCTATATTGTCAATATTTATCAAACCATTTGTATATCGAACTATTCATATATATCCAGTGAAGTGACAGATCATTCTTCCTTCACCCCAGTAAACATTGTTTCTGGGGTAACGAGCAGCAGAGCTAAGTGTAAAAAAATTCAACAAAAGCGTTCCATGATGCCTCATGGGCAGCTATAAATATACATATATCAGTGCATGTGCACTTCATCCACAATGCCTTATAGGGACAGGTGCTGTGTGCATGGCACTGCAGGGGTTAATTATTTGCATGCTTTGCTCCGTTTGACTAGCATCCCAATAAAATCTAACCTAAGAAGAAATAAAACAAAATTTACAAAAATAGCCAACCTCTTATTTGGCAGTGCTAAAATTTAAGAAGTGGCATTTCATCTTTAAGGTAAAAGATCTATTGTATGAACAGGATACTTTCCCTTCTGTAGTGTCACACCATGCAGGAAAGTATTTTATCAAACTACAAAAGGTCTATCAATTTTCTAAAAATGTGTTGAAATTGGAAAGCTTTTGAGGAAATGCTGGGTGAACACTGACCATGCGTTGCTATATGAATCTGGGAATGCCCTCAATATAAGCACCTATTTGGCGAGAGCAAAAAATCTAGGAACACATGGGAGACTTGATAAGCAACAGACCTGCTACTTTCTCTAACTTAAGAGACAGTATAATACAACTAAACACATTTAAAACGTTTTTCGGTTTTTATTTTAGATTGTTCTGACTTCGAATTGTACTGCATACTGTCATATTACTACGCACACTAGGGAAAATCCAACGTTCATAATAAACCAAGCTGGAGAACACAAGCAGAAATGAGCCAGACATGTCTTAGATGCTGATCCAATCAAAGTGTAACAGTGCTTCCACATGGAGATACTGTCCATTGAAGTAACTATTATGTTTACATTATATTTGTATTATTTTCTCAGTAATGCTCAATAGGAATACCAAACACCATCACAAGTTGAGAGTTTACAAGATAATAGGCATCTACTAATAAAATAGTCCCCTACATAGACAATAAGGCAACGCAAAGAGAGCTTCATATTCTGCTTTACAGCTGCCTTTATATTCTAGCTAGAGAACAGCATATGCAAAAGTTGCATTTTAAAATGTTAGGGAAGATACGCTCCATTAATCAGGGGCCTCTGAATGCTTGCTCCCACCTCTACCAAGATGATTTAGGGTGAGTTTCCAAAAACAAAAAGACAAGTGTGGTTAAAGGAACACTACCACCACCATAACAACTTAAGCTTAAAGGCCCACTATAGGCACCCAGACCACTTCAGCGCAATATAGGGGTCTGGGTGCCAGGTCCCCCTAGTTTTAACCCTGCAGCTGAAAACATAGCAGTTTCAGAGAAACTGGTATGTTTACACTGCAGGGTTAATCCAGCCAGTAGTGGCTGTCTCCCTGACAACCACTAGAGGCGCTTCCGCAATTTACACCGAGTAAATCGCACTTATTTGACACTCTACATCCTCACGGAGTCCAGCGTCAAATACGATCCCCATAGGAAAGCACTGAGTAATTCTTTCCTATGGGCAGGTTTGAACGCGCACACGCCTCTAGCCACACATGCACATTCGGCTCCACTCGAGAGAGGGCGTCGACAGGGGAGGACAGGTCACCAGCGCTGAGGCAGCCTGGTACTGGATTAAGGTAAGTGGCTGAAAGGGGTTTTAACCCCTTCAGCGCCGAGGGAGGGAGGCTCCAAGGGAGGGGGGCACTCCAAGAGCCTATAATGCCAGGAAACGCGTTTGTTTTCTTGGCACTATAGGATCCCTTTACATTGTTATGGGGCAGGATGTTGGGGCTATGGTACCTGGCATTCCTTCCTCCTGGCTTTCTTTACAGCATTGCTGAGCAGTACAAGGCAGGGATAGATAGGTGGCTGCCAACAGGCTGAGCCCATTAGCTGATGATCTGGCCTATCAATGGGAACCTTTATTAAACTTAAATATATATATAGGTCAAGATCATCAGCTAATGGTCTCAGCCTGCTGGCAGCGCCTATCTATCCCTGCCTTGTACTGTTGTCAGGTCCCATAGCCCCAACATCAGTCGGAAACTGTTGCCACTTTGACAACCAGTAACTCTGTTCTAGGCTGCCTAAAGTAAATTTTGTGCATATGTCAGAATACGTGGTCCCCTGTTAATCAAGGTAAATAGTGCTAATGGTGCTCTTTAGTTGAGACATGAAGTTAGTAAGAGAAAATATATTGTATGCGGTTTCTTTTTTAGCTGAACTCTGTAATTGTCGTTTTTACATAAGCAGGCCTCTCAGCAGTCTCACTTTTGGCGGCACAGTCTTGATTTTATGGTCCCAGTCACACTGACCCTCTTTAGTTCCTTTACTTTCTGGACCAGCCCCTTCTGCCCGTTACTACTGATGCAAGTTGCATGACTGGTGGCATCCCCTCAGAGGCATATCCGTATTCATCAGGGTCTTTCTAGGCACCAGGCAGGGGAGGGAGAGAGGACCCGTGGGTGCCTTAACCTGCAGCTTCACCGGGTCCTCCTCTTGAAAGCTCGGAGCATTGCTATGGTTACCACGGCAACGCTCAGAATCTCACGAGAGTGAACTCTAGCCTCAGGAGCTGCTAAAGTTCACTCTCACCACTTGGACCACCAGGGCTTCTCCACCCGACCACTAGGGATTAGTACTGTCCCCCCTCCGAGGCAAAGGTAAGAAAGAAGAGGGGATATGGAAATTATTATTTTTAATAAAAAATAAATTATATATTTATGAATTTTGCCCTCCTACCCCCACACACTGCACCCCTCACACAATCTGTCCCATCACACACTGCACCGCACATACCTTACACTGCACCCCACACACACTGTGCCACTCACACACACACACATATATTGCACTCCTCACCCACACACTACTGCCCCTAACCCAGCAAATCCCAGGTAAGCTGTCAAACTGTTCTTAAACAGTTTGACTACTTACCCTGGAATGGCACTACTAAGACCATAACCACTACAAAGCGTTGTATTGGTTATTGTCCCTGGATTGGTTCTTAAATTATCTACCAGTGCCCCTCCCAAGATTAGCTTCTGGATCTGTGCCTGAACGGCAAGCATTTCAGGCACAGGGGCCCAGTATATGCTGTAGCGCTGTATACAACCTAGAAAAGGGTTTTGACTTTGGGCTCCTTGGAAAAATATTGAAATATTAAGGCTGCCTTGAACCTAAAAAGTTTTGGGACCACTGCTCTAAATCATACATTAATTTTAAATTACTTTTCTTAGCTGCACTAAGAATATACACATTATTATTATTGTCAAATTGTGGAAACAAACAGTTTTTTGTATAATAATTGATCATTTATATTTGTATTTGTCTCATAAAATAAAAGCCCTCTCTTCTTGCAATAAATCAGAAAGATTGAGGTTGAACACACACATTGCAAAATGCAAACTTTGCTTTAATACTTAAAGGAGCACTAGTCACCCAAGCCACTTCATCTGAATGAAGTGGCCTAGGTGTAGTAGTCCTATAGGTTTAACCCTGCAATATAAAAAACAGCGGTTTTAGAGAAATTGGACTGTTTAACACACCTCCAATGGCTGTCATACTGACACCCACTAGAAGTGCTTTCTCCTGCAAAAAGCAAGTAAAGTTCAGTCACATGACTGCAGCCCTTATAAGAAAGCACTGATTCAATTCTTTTGTATGGAGAAATGTTATCTATGAGGAGCATTTGACAGGACATCAGCAGAATAGGCAATGCGTCTTCCATGCCGACATTGGAGACCAAGTTCCCTCGGTGCTGGGAACAAGGCAAGTAAAAAAATCTTTTTTTAAATATATTTTTTAATGCCAAATTGGGTGACCAGTGGGAGGAAAACCTGTCTAGATAGGGACAGGGACATTGAAGTGTTAAAAATACAAGTTTGTATTTCTAACACTTTCGTGCATAAGTACAAAACTGTCAGGACGAACCAGTGGCCCAACACGCAGAATTAAGTAGAACACGTAACAAATACAAACAGTAACAACGTATTACCAGGCCTTAGAATGGCCAGAATTAACATAATAGAATAAACAGTCATGAGCAGAGGTCAGGAATGCAGAAAGAACAAAGCCAAAGGGTCAGGGATACCAGAAATACGGGAAGTCAAGATCAGAAACGCGCTCTCGGATAAATAACATGATGGAAGACACAACAGTGCACTGAAAACAGCAGGGTTGGGTTTAAATACTCCAGTAAATCCTGCTATTGGCTGATTTGGGTCCCATGAACCCAGAACGTGCATGCACGGTGAAAACAAGATGCCGCGCGCACACGTCACTAGTGAAGTCTTTGTGGGTGCGGTTATCAATTAGCGCCGTCTTGCAGCAGCAGGCGTCCCTCCCAACGCTGGACCCGGCTGCCGACAAACTGCATGGAGGGAGAAACTCTGGGGTTGAGGTGAGTAACCTCTCCCTCCTTTAGTGCGACCGCACCAATCAGGCGCCGTCAGACTGTGGTGCCGATCGGGCACTGCGATAGTGTGACCGTACCGACCAGGCGCGGTCACACTGAGGTGCCGATCAGGCACCGTGACAAAAGCAAGCAAAATGGAGCTTGGTCCTTACGGGGTTAAATGTCACCTTAAAGAGTAAATAAATGAAAGATTTTAGATCAAGGGCAGGGGTCCCTGTTCATTTGAAAGTAGTATGTGATTTAATATGGCCTACTTTCTCCCAGAATGTTCTGACTAAAGCTGGTGCCTTATACATGAATAATATTTGTGATATGCATGTTTCTAAACAACGGAGAAAAATGTGTTTTCATTGTGATAGCTTTATTAACCCCTTAATGACGAATGACGGACCTGGTCTGTCACCCAGGGTAGACCCTTAAAAACAGGTGACGAACTAGGTCCATCATGGGTTAAAATTAACCCCAGATCGCGGGGGGTAACGGTGGCAGACCGGGAGCACCCGATCGCGCTGCCCCTGTTACAGTGCTCGCTCCGACAGGCTGTTAGAGCGAGCACATGTGCTGCAGGGACTTACCAGCCACCTCCCTGCGCTTCCAGGTTCTGTGAAGTGCAGAGAAATGGATCAAAGCTGCGATTCTTCCTGTGTAAAAAAAAAAATATACAGTTTAATTAAAATCCCACACCCCCCCTTTACCCATTTTAAATAAAAATTAACCCCTTCACTGCCAACTGATCAGTGACTACAGTGATCAGTTGGCAGGGATTACATTTTACGGTCATCTGATTTTTATTTATTTTTTTACTCTCAGCGGTTAAATTTATTTTATTAATTAATTTAAATATTTAAAATTATATATTTAGCTAGCTGGGGTGGGTGGAAGTTAGTGGGGAATTGGGGGATTTGGTATTAAGCTAACTAGGGGTTAACGTTAAAAAAAGGTTTAAAATAAACTTTAAAAAGTTTTTTTTTAAATGTTTTAATAACGTTTAAGTAAAATAAAATAAAAAACACCCCTCTTTACCCAGTTCAAATAAAAATTAACCCCTTCCCTGCAGGTCGATCACTGCCTACAGGGATCAAAATACAGATCACAGTATTATACTGTGATCTAATTTTTTTTTAACCCTCAGGGGTTCAATTTATTTAATTCATTCATTTAAATATTTTAAAATGATATACAGTATTTTGCTAGCTGGGGTTGGTGAGAGTTATGGGAAAGTAGGGAATTTATTGTTAGTGCTGCTTACTGCTAGTTTAAAAAAAAGCTTATAAAAAGGTTACATCTGTAAAAAAAAAGCTTTAGGAAAGTTTAAAAAAATTAATAAGAAGCATCTTGGGGGGCGGGGCCTGACAGCCAAGATGGCCGGACGTGCTCTGTGAAAGCTCCGACATCAGCGGGCACAAAATCATTAATTCTGCATAACATAACTATGCCAGCGGCACACAGTACCCGGAAAGCGATGCAGGACCACGCAGGGAACGGAATGATACCAGTACTGCACCGAAAAGCACTGCGAGCGCCTGAGCCGGCCATGCGGCCTAAACTGCAGCGGAACCTGAAGCCTGGGGGAGGCGGCCGATCGCCCGGCACGGGATCGGCTTACAAGCGAGAATCAACCACTGCCCTGCTACCGCCCCCCTATGGACCGGCGAGGGATATCCCGGTCCTCGTCGGGGACGAATACCCCCACAATGCTACTCGAACAAGCATTAAAACCTGCAGTCACACGAAACTGTCAGGACCCAATCAAGATGGCGGCGCAGGCGACGAAGATCACCCTTGCCAAGCCACCCAAGCACACCCTGGAGTTCATTGACCGGCTCTGTGCACACCTATGGACAAAGCTCCGTACCAAGGGTCAAGCCTTCAAACAAACGATGAAAGAGGTGGCGGCATGGATTCGCCCTGCAACCCGGCGCCACCTGCGTGGGTACCCGTCCAGAGCCTTCAGAGCAGCCTCCCGATGGGGACGATACCGAAGAACAAGACAGCGGGAAACAACAACTTGTCCCCCTGGTGCCAGCAACAGCACTCGCTCCCACACACGCCATTGCGGGACCACCCAGAGGCACCGGAACCCTCCAAACGGCGGAGCGCTGCTTCACGTCTGAAGACTCGAGCTGATGGCCGCGATACTATCCGTGCTCCCGCTCAGCTTCCTATTAGTGACAGAATAGGGCCGAGAGCCCCTCCGAGGCACACCGGAGATGGAACCGGGCGGAGGCACCGACCCATCCCTTCTTCCTGGGACACCAGTCGAGCCTCCAGAACTAGCATCGGCTGACCGACCGGGACTAAACCAGAGACTGGCTATGCTCCGGAGTGCCCAGACGCGGATATACTACTCAACCTCACCGTAATGTTTTTATCCAATGTGAAGTTTTATTAGCCCTTATGCCTATCTTTCATATCTTTTAGCGTTCAGTATAACTGTTATATACCTAGACTGCATAGAATCTAGCACTGTTCCATTACATTTCGCTCGGGTGACCCGTCAGAAAGCTTAAGCCCGCTTAAGATATGCATAATACGGTAGCAAACTCCCACGGATACAAATGCATGCCCCACTCATCCTGGCACCCAAACCTTTAACCCTGTGACATGTAATAAAACGTAGAAGCATATGATGGGACCTAACAGTCTTAATCACAAACAGCGTGCACCTCCCTGCAAACGCTTAAACGTGTCACAGCCATAATTCTATTCCAGCGTATTGATCAACCAGAAGTTAATCATAACTTCGTGCCACGCTATTACTAAGCCATGTTAACCCCCTAACACCCCCTAACACACCAGTCCACACCATAATCTTACAGTATTACGCCTGCTTACATACCACCCGGCATGCCAGGAGTCACCCTATTCACTGCTAAGCTAGTGGCATCCTACTGAGCTGCCAACCACACAGGGAAACTTAATGTTACAGCGTATCCCAGGTTCAACTGATTAACCTTGTTTAGAAAAGTACTAATTAGGCCTGATATTTACTACTCAAACGCTTATATCTTGAATTGTTATTTTGTGTTTTATATTTAAAAAATATATGCAAACCCAACATGCCATAACACTGTTTTGCAATGACTATACAAATCGAGCCTGCTAATGCTGTTGTGGCAATACATGCACTGTTGTACCTACCTGCATATCAAAAATAAAGAATTATAAAAAAAAAATTAATAAGCAAAAAAAAAAAGTTTAAAAACTAGTTTTAAAAAGTAAAAAAAGTTTTAAAAAGTAAGAAAATACATTTAAAAACGCTCATTACCACTACACCTGGAACTAGAGAAAAAATTATCCCACGCTAAGGTTCAATATATGCCTTTTGAATTACCCCAGGGTGTATTCTTTAATAAGTAGTATGTGTTTGTGGGAAAATTTCAATAACCAACCATCTAAACTACTCCAAAATGGAACATGGACACAGCGTAAAACTTCAAAGTTAGAAAAAAACTGAATGGCTGCGTCTCAAATGTACCCCTTCAACATCCACATATACCTGGCAAAGGTACATACGGGGGTATTGCTGTACTCAGACGACATAGCTGAGCAACATATGAAGTATTATACAGTCGTAGCACACATAAGGTTTGCAAAATATACCGTGCAAACTTACTCTGTGTGTCAAAAGGGCAGAAAAAAACGCTTATTACCACTACACTTGGTACAAGCTAGCGGAAAAATTATCCCACGCTAAGGTTCACAATATGCCTTTTGAAGTACCCTGGGATGTCTTCTTTAAGAAATGGTATGCCTTTATGGTGTTGTTGTAATATGTAGCCTGCTCAAGTGCTCCAAAGTTGGAACAGACGCATCAAAACCCTCCATGAAAATCCACACTTAAAAACCTGAACTTGTCACGTCTCTTTTACAGCACTGTAACTTCATAAAATAGTGTCTAGGTCATACATTGGGCATAATGTTTTACTCAGAAGGTGTAATTGAGTATAATTTGGGGATTTTTATGACAGTGGTACATATGAAGTGTAAAAAATACAAAATGCAACATATATGTAAAAATTCTATTTTTTCCCCTCCTCACCACAAACATTGACATAAATTGGTAAAAAAAATTGTGACGAGTTAAGGCACAATATACACCATATTAGATACCCTGGGGTATCTGCTTTATCAAATGAAAGCCCCTTGTGGGGTTATTTGAACAGTCACACAGCTATAATACCCTAAAATAAGACATAGGCCCATCAAATCCACCTACGAAAATTCTAACTATATAAACTGAAATAGCCTTGTCTCTTATATAGCACTGTAGCTTTACAGAAAAGTGCCAAAGGCATACAATGTGGGTATTGTTATGCTCAGCAGATGTAGCTGAACACAATATGGGGTTCTGTGCATGACTAGCACACACCAGCTTTACGAAATACACATTACAAAAACCTTGTTATATGTGTATATGCCAAAATAAAGAAAAAACACAATTTTACTCCAATATTTAGCAGAGATTGGCGATGAAATGGCTACGGAAAAAGTGTCAAACGCAGGCAGCAAGCGTTTACTCACCTCCCAGCAGCTCCTCCAGCTCCCCAGTGTAAGTCTCGCGGCCAGCATGCCCAGCGGGTCTCGCGAGAGTTACACTGGGGAGCTGGAGGAGCTGCTGGGAGGTGAGTAAGCGCTTGCTGCCCGCCCCCCCAGGACCGCCGGGTTTGTAATGAGCCTGGCGGTCCTAGGAAGTATTATCGGTAATATCGGTATCTGAATTGGCCGATACCGATATTGCTAAAAAATACCGAATATAGGCAAATTATATCGGTAACACCGATAATCGGTCGATCCCTACTACCAAACCTACAAGACAAACATACCTAATTCTAAAATTGTTGCAAATTGAAATTTTCTTTTAGTCCTTGTATTTTGTGAGCTGCAGCTTTCAAAATAAGCTGAAATCCTAGACATATGATGTACTCTATAAATCAAGACACATTTTGAATTACTTATGCACATGCTATTATTGCCAAAACTGTGAAAAAAAAATATTTTGTTAAATTTTTTGGCATTTTTATATAATTAATGAGAATGTATCTATGTATATGTGACATCAAATTAAAGGCCTGTTTGCCCTTTAAAAAACGATGTATAATATGTGTTGGTGCAATAAATGACAGAAGTGCAAATTGCGTTTGAATACAAACAGCAGAAAAATGCTTAAGGCTTGTGTCCTTAAGCGTAAGACAAGCTTCTGAAGCTCTGTCCTTAAGGGGTTAAACTCTCTCTCTATATATATATCTCTAGACAGACATACAGACAGAGTTATTGATACCCAGTTTAACACTTTTTACCCTAACAGCAAGAAAAGGATGCTTAGTTTATCTATCGGTTTGGTGAATGCATGAAGTATCACTTTTATTTTATAAAAGAAATACTTTTACACATCTAAATGGAGACAACAATTGTTCATTACATATCAAACAAAATAGATAATGGACATCAGATACTGAATGTATGAAACAATCTATACACTCTATATAAGTAATGGCTTGTACACAGTGGTCAAACACTTATTTAAAAAAAACAATCACATTTCACGGTTCCTGAACACATTTAAACATTAACATTTTATGAGACAGACAGTTAGTATAGAGAAAGAGAAGGCTTCTTTATAGGAATATAAATACAATTTACAGATGCATTCATATCTCGGGAACATGTTCATAGACAATGAAGATTCCTAAACCTAGATACATGGTTCCAAAGGGAGGGGATTTTTTTTTTTTTACCTAGGTTTATGCAGAGATGCTTGTCAAAAGGAATAACAGACAATACAACAATTACATCTGTCATGGCATTTACAAGGACAAAAGATGACAATTTTGAGATTGGTCCTTTGTTGTTGCTTGTCAAGCAAAACTTGCATGGTTAAAGAAAAATACAAAGAATCCTTTTTTCAGGTAGGATGTGTCAAGGAAGGAACTGTTTGGTTAAACTGCCTGCATGGTCAATTAATATAACATACATAATATATGCATGTTACATATTAGAAGAAAAAAAAGGCACATGTATGCTGTTCCAAGAAATATGTGATCATCATTAGCACACAAAAACACTTGTAGACCACATTTCCCCCCGCCCCAACCCCCCCACCCCAAGGTAAACACCCATCACATCACACCCCACACATTTTCAAAACAACCGTCAGAGCAATCTACTGGCTCACATACAGAGATGCACAGCTCCACAACAAAGGAGCCTACAAATCACTCCATGGAATACACGATCTGGGTCTACAAGACCAGGACCACATATACGCAGATACATAACGCAAGCTACAAAGATCACACACCAAACCCACACAAGCCTCTATAGACAGAATTACGACCAACCGATGATCAAACGAAAAGCAACTTAACCGAATAACAAATGATATTTAGAATATGCACTTCCTCACGCAACTGTCTTTATTCTGTAATAACTATGTGTGGATGTTCTGTAACATATGTACTGCAAACTTTAACCCCATCCTATCTTTTCTGTACCCTTACCCCCATAACATCCTTAAAAATAAAATAAAGAATTGGGAGAAAAAAAAAAAAAAACACTTGTAGAATTTATAGTTTAGAGAGGAATACAAAATGTTAAAACTCAGCATTCAGGGATCTAAAGTCATTCCCTACCTGTAAGGTTACCTTCTGACACCGATGCTACTGCATTAACGTCTAGCCATCCTCAGACCTGCCGAGCACTCATGTCAATGTGAAAAGTCGCTTGCTGGTACTGATGTGGCCGTATTGTTTTCAGGACAAAAAAAAAAAACTATCTAGGCTCAGCATGAGATCACGCTCGCTACATTTCAGTCACCATCTATCTTAAATAATACTGCAATAAAATAATACTAACTGCGATCTTGGTGCCTTTTATCCATATTTGTTAGTGTAATGTTTGATGCAAGATGCAATTGTGACGCTTGGGGCCTATCGATTGTCATTTTGTTTCTGACCAAGTGATCTTTGACCCTGAAATTGTCTTATCTGCTATTACTGTGTAAGCAGAAGCAACATAAGCACTATAGCAAGCTACAATGACTATGATGCTTGATGTATTCCTTTAATCTTTCCATAATCTACTGTTCTATAACCCTTGCTCTAAGTTTTGCTATTTATTCACCTAATTGTTAAAGAACTATGGATATTGCATACACTCAAGCATACAATCACTTTTTTATTCCTGGTGTCCCTGCTCTCATTCAGTTAAACTGAACACTGAAATGCCTGTTGGGATTAAGAACCATAAGTACATTATTATTATTATTTTATTTATATAGCACCAACAAATTCCGTAGCGCTGTACAATGGGTGGACTAACAGACACATAATTGAGATCAGACCACTGACGTACAGGAACAGAGGGGGTTGAGGGCCCTGCTCGATGAGCTTACATGCTAGAGGGAGTGGGGTATAGTGACACAAAGGGTTAAAGTAGGGGAATTAAATAGTTTGTTACAGAAGGGTTTATTGAGTGCTTGGTAGGTCATTTTTGACAGGTGAAGGAACGGAGTCATGGGGTGGGGGATGAGAAACCTGCTGACAGTTTAATTGATACGCTTTAATGAAGAAGTGAGTTTTCAAAGATTTTTTGAAGGAATGGAGGCTGGGTGAAAGTCTGATTGAGGAGGGAAGGGAGTTCCACAGAATAGGTGCAGCCCTGGAGAAGTCTTGAAGGCGAGCATCAGAGGTGGGGATCCGGGCAGAGGATAGGAGTAGGTCTTGGGCTGAGCGCAGGGGTCTCGACGGGACATACTTGTGTATGAGGGAGGATAGGTATGTTGGAGCAGCATTATGTAGGGATTTGTAAGCAAGCGCCAGAATTTTGAATTGGGCCCTATATCTAACTGGAAGCCAATGCAGGGACTGACAGAGCGTGGAGGCGTGGGAGGTGCGACCGGTCAGGAAAATAAGCCTCGCAGCCGTATTCATTATAGATTGCAGCGGTGCAAGCTGGGAACATGTAAGACCGGTGAGAAGGGGATTGCAATAGTCAAGGCGAGAGAGAACAACAGCATGAACCAGTACCTACATACAACATATCACTTTCCTTTCCACAGGACAGACTTCATTAGACAGTAATATTAGTGGTGGAATGTTAATATAATAAGTAAAAAGTTATACTAATGGGTTATATCTTTGGATGTGGTGGGAATAGGGAGTTCACAGTTTATAAACTTTACTTGTGCTTCACAATACAAAGTTTAATATTTACTTTGTAAAAATAGAACCTTTTTCCCCAAGCTCTGTATATTCTAATAAAAGTAAACTGTATTTACACAAGATCAAACACAGATTGACACACAGATTGCTAGTTAATAAGTGCATGTTGGATGATCAACTACTCCTTCTCTTGAAGATTTCTGCATACACCACACACTTACATCACATCAAGCAGGTAACCCCACTCTAATCTCAACTGTGGCACTTGCCACAAAGTTTATGAGGGGAAATATATCTGTTTAAATGTACTGACATTTACTTTTCCACTCTGGAAATTTGTATATAATATTCAAGCTGTGACTAGCAGAGATAAATAATTCTTCCAATGTAAATTCAGTAAAATTCACTGTTTAGGTACTGATATTAACAATTAAAGGCCAATGATGGTCTATATACCATCATAATCTGGTATAATCTCATAATTTAAATTTTATTTGCTAAATCCTGTACATCCGTGGCTTATGGCCCCAGTAGAAGTTCTGTTTAAAAGGGATGTTGAGTAGAAGTGTTTAATAAGCAGAAAGCAGCCATACCAAGCTGCCATTACTTTATTGACAGCTCTGTCCATTGGTTTTGTCAACACGGCTGTGCAAATCATTTGTCTATGTTATCAACCATGTGCACCACAGCCATGGTTCTCCACAGAGCCTCTCATGGGGATAAGGACTGGAATCGAATGCACCTCGGGGGAGAGGTTGAAGTATATGTTCCTCCTCTCTTGTCTCAGGGAAAGACGGTAAGCTAATAGCTAACTGTAATCTCTACAATTATAAGGAAATGTATTTGTTGGAATAAAGAGTAGGGAACATCCTTATACAATTTCCTAATTTAGTAACCTCTATTATGGTGCTAGAAGTGATTTTAAAGAGACCCTAATTTTTAACTGCAACCCACTCTACTCATGTGGCAACAGAAGGGTCTAGTACTGCCAATGCTGAAGTAGTACATTCCATGTGAGCAGATTGTAAAAATAAATGTCACAGGTCTTTGAGGGGTTAAATAAGTAGGAGTCTTTCAGCCAGCACAAGGTGTTAAGAGCCAGATTGTGATAAAAAAAAAAAGTCACAAAGAAATGGGGGGTGGAGGGGGGAATGGTATTTGCTGTTAATAAAGTCACTTTTTTGTTTTAATATTGGAATAAAAATGAACTTCCTTTATGCAACCAACTATTCTATTTCTGTGTTTTGAAACAGCTTGCTGCTTTCTGTATAATCATACAGTGCCTTCTGGCTATGTCGCTTTCTTCATATTATTTCAGAAGCATTCTAAATGGGCCATATTTCTACTAAGATGATTAATGAGCTAAATGACCTATGTAATAATCACTGCAGGTTAGTAAACACAGTTCATCTCTTCCATTAATGAAGTGTGAGGCCATAATTTCACATGCAGGCCCCATACAATGCTTTCACACTTTATGAAATAAAAAAAATGTAAAAAAAAAATCCAAAAAACCTCTGGACTTAAGGAATGCACTAACTTTTTAAGAATAAATGCTGTTCTAAATACTGTATATTCTGCTTTTTCTATGGCATGGGTATCAAGCTAGACCACAAGCCAGAAAGCAAGGAGAAGAGAGAAAGTACTTGCACCCTTCAAGTTTACAAAGAGATATTTATATTATTTGGGGAACGCTTGTATGAGCTACTAGCAGCAAAAGCCAATAGCAGTAAACAACAAAGAGATACTGTATTGCACATAGGAAACACATGCTAGTATACCTGACCACCATGTCATGCATGACACTGTTACAATGTTTTGATACTGTAACGCATACAGGAAATGCAGGCTAGTATACCAGACTACTATGTTTTGACACTATTGCATTACTTTATTACTTCATTTAAATAAGTTTCAAATTATTTACCTGCATTATTATTCCTATGGCAACCAATACCTAGATGTCGAAATAGGTCAGATGTGTCATTACAGAGAAGAGCGCGTATCCATGTTTAACACATACAAATTGTGATTTGTAGATATTTCATGTGAATTTTTTTTTTTTTTTTTTTTTAAAAAGGACCACTATAGTGCCAGGAAAACATACTCGTTTTCCTGGCACTATAGTGCCCCCACCCTCAGGGTCCCCCTCCCGCCTGGCTCTGGAAAGGGGAAAAGGGGTTAAACTTACCTTTTTCCAGCGCTGGGCGGAGAGCTCTCTGCCTCCTCTCCTCCTCCGATCCGCCGCGTCGACTAGCTGCGCGCGCATTCAGCCGGTCACATAGAAGAGCATTTTCAATGCTTTCCTATGGACGCTGGTGTGCTCTCACTGTGAAAATCACAGTGAGAAGCACGCAAGCGCCTCTAGTGTCTGTCAATGAGACAGCCACTAGAGGGAATGGGGGAAAGCTTAACCCATTCATAAACATAGCAGTTTCTCTGAAACTGCTATGTTTATGAAAAAATGGGTTAACCCTAGAAGGACCTGGCACCCAGACCACTTCATTAAGCTGAAGTGGTCTGGGTGCCTAGAGTGGTCCTTTAAGGTTGCCATTTAGGCAAAATGTTTACAGGGATGCCCACCTTCACTTGGAGGTCCTTCCCATTTCCGTCATCATAAAGGACTAACACCGGTGGTCCAATGGGACATGGGATATGCGGACTCAAAAGTACACAGCAGGGCAGGTGTCTTGCTAGGGGACCTAGGCCCAACCTAAGTAATATGAATGCGGCGTGCGAGGGGATGGGGGAAGAGAGAACTTAACTGTATTCCCTAATATTTCTAATGTGTTTAAATTCTGTTCAGCGTAATGATGTGGTACCTGCATATCTCTTGACAAGTTCTGCTACATCTTCCAGAGTTCGTGTTCTGGTAAAAGAGACCTGTGAGTCTCATTGGTTCTTTTCCTTCTCTGCTTTTTGTTGCTCACATGAATGACATTGTGAGACTCTGATTAACTACTTGGATGTGGACCTGTATGTCCTGACAAAATGCTCTACATGCTTACATGTGACATATGAATATATATAAAAAAATAAAACCTAATAAAAATTATATTCACAAAAATTAAGTCAAAAAGTTGCATTTTTGAGTTCCGAGCTGTCGATCCTGCTATAGAGGATTATTTATAATTGTGTACACACACATATATTAGGGCTCGACAAATCCCAGACGCCAGGTCACGGGGGCGACTAAACATTTTGCCCTGGCGTCTGGGATGTGCCAGCTCTCTAATTAGTGTGGCCGCGGCCATCACAGGGAATATTGCAGGCGGCCGCTCACGGGAGCAGTACTCTGTAGCTCCTCTCTGCTTCCTCGCGTTGTGTAATGATGCCGGGAGCCAGAATATGACGTCATTCCGGCCCCGGCATCACTACAGGCAGTGCGAGGAAGCAGAGAGGAGCTACAGAGTACTACACCCTCGCACACAGGATGAGCGCAGCCCCACTGGACCCCAGGAAGGACCCACTCAGCTCTCCCAAAGGTAGGGAGGCTCAGTGGGTTTCAATTCAAACAAAAATGTGTGTGTGAGAGAGAGCCCGTCAGAGTGTGTGTGCCTGTCAGAGTGTGTGAATGTGTGTGTGTGAGAGAGCCTGTAAGTGTGTCTGTATCTATGTGTGTGTGTGTGTGTATGTGTAAACCTGTCAGAGTGTGAGCCTGTCAATGTCTGTATGTATGTGTGTGCAAGCCTCTCAGAATGTGTGTGTGTGTAAGTCTGTCAGAGTGTTTGCGTGCAAGCCTGTTGTCAGCGTAAGAATGTGTATGTGAGCCTGTCAAGAGTGTGTGTGTGTGTGTCAAGAGTTTGTGTGTGCAAGCCTGTTGTCAGCGTGAGTGTGTGTCTTTCAAGAGTTTGTGCGTGCAAGCCTGTTGTCAGCGTGAGTGTGTATGTGAGCGCGTTTAGGAACCTGCCCCCTGCGATAGTTTTTACTCACCTTTGTAGCCCCATTTTCTCCTGCTGTACCAGTTTCCCCATGATCTTTATGATCTCAGCTAAGCCAATGCTTTCCCTTAGGAAAGCACTGGGAGGATTTTGTGCATGCGCAGCAAATGTACCAATCCACATCTCCTCATAGAGATGCATTAAATTAATGAATCTCTACGAGTAAAATTCAGCACCTCCATGCAGAGCTTGGAGATACTTAACCTGGGTGCTGTATGTGGTGCAGCAGTGACCCAGGACTCTCTAGTGACCGTCTGAGTGACGGTCACTAGAGGTATTGCTAAGCAGTAATGTAAATTCTGCCTTTTTGCAGAAAAGGCAGTGTTTACACTAAAACGCCTGCAGGGACAGGCTATAGACACCAGAACAACTACATCACGCTGTAGTGGTTCTGGTGACTATAGTGTCCCTTTAAGAATTGCATTTTCTCGTTGAAAATGACTGGCTCCTAACTTGTTTAGCTGGCTCCTAGATTCCAAACAAATTTGTCAAGCCCTGGTATATATCGTGTTCAAGTAGACATGGTAGCCGTATTAGTCCAATGATGTAGATGTAAAAAACATAAAATTTGTATCTTGAATTACCTTTTTTATTGGACTAACATAATTTTTTAATAAAAACATGTGTATATACACAATATATATATTTCCCTACACACACACACACACTACCCAAAAGTGAAAAATGTATTCCATGAAAAAAGTGTCAGGTATAAGTTGCAGATTTCTGTTACTTGATTGATGGAGTGCATTTTTCACTTTTGGAGAAGTTCCACAAGTAAGTGTCATCACTTCTCTGTCCAGAGGACTTCAAACCATAAAAAAAAAAAAAAAGGGTTAATAGAGGGGAGAGAAAATTTTAAAAAGAGAAAGAAACTTAATTTACACCTCTTCTCGTACCTTTTAGTAGGCTTCAAAACACAAAAACAGCTAAGAAAAGAAATAAAACCTAATTTCCATCTCCCACAGCAACTTTCAAAGAAAAAACAAAAAACTTAGTTTTCACAAAGCACAACAATCTCCCCCCCTTTCCCCTTAGTTCCCTCTCACATTATAGCATGCTTCTCAAGTTGCTTGAGATCTCATTCAATTGCCTCATTATTCCCTTTACATGTGACCAGTGGCTGCAATTATCCTTTAATTCTCTCTGCCATCACTTACAAATTCCCCTTGCGACCTCCTGTCTCAAATCCCAATTTTTACCTTAGATTGTAGGCTTAAGGGCTATTTTACTCAGGGCTGGCCTTAGGGGTGTGCGAGCTGTGCGGCTGCACAGGGCGCCATGGAGCAGGGGGCGCCCGGCGGCCAACACAGCACACAAAAATAATGGATAAAAAAACAAACCAAAACATTGCGGCGGGGGCAGGGCTAAATGGCTGTGGGGGCGGGGTTAGAAGTGCCGGGTAATTGCTGTATGGGAAGCAGGAAGTAGTCCCTGCTTCCCCAACAACTAGGATCCAGGACCTGCACTACTTCCACCTCCATAATGAATAGAGGTGCCTGTGTGTGTGACTGTCTGCCTGTGTGTGTGTGTGTGTGACTGCCTGCCTCCTTGTGTGACTGTCCTCCTGTGTGTGTGTGTGTGTGTGTGTGTGTGACTGTCTGTCTGTGTGTGACTGTCTGTCTGTGTGTGTGTGTTACACGTGTGTGTGTGTTACACAGTATTAGTGGCTGCATGTACGTGACTGTCCATCTGTACCTCTGTGTGTTTGTAATTGTCTGCCTGTAACTGTGCGTGTGTGACTGTATGCCTGTAACTCTGTGTGTGTAAATCCCCTATACAATCACTACACTTCTATACACACACTATACATGGATGACAGGGGAGTGGCGCTGCGAAGATGTTTCGTACAGGGCGCCTAAAGCTGGCCCTGATCTTACTATATACCTTCTATAAAAGAGATTAAATGGCTAGATCTCAATTCATGGGCATGGCCCTCATTACCTTTTGTATCGGTCTGTTATGGGCATTTTCGTATAACTAGGTTAATCTGACCATGAACAAAAATTTGTATTTCTGTGTAAGATTATCATGTTGACATATTTGTACTGATGGGTTACATAAACATTTGTAATTAGTTTAGTGAATAGAATATCAGTCAGCTGTAAGAGTCTTCTCTTGGTGCCTTTAGAACCAAAATTGGCCTGTAAGAAGACCAAATATAAAGCATAATAATACACTATATATAAAAGAGCAGCAACAGCAAACCCAAAACGATGAATCCCCAAAACAGTGTGACAAGCAAACTATATATAGATCTATCTCTATCTCTATCTATATCTATATATCTATATCTATATATCTATATATCTATATATATATCTATATAGATATATAGATATATATAGATATCTAGATATATATATATATCTAGATACACACACACACACACACCCCCCCCCCAAGGGAATAAAATATAAAATCAATAATACTTATTCACTCTTGATCCTTTGTGAGTTTAAGTCCACCTACAAAAATAGAACAAAGTCTATAGCATAATACTGTACATGCGGATATGTGTTTCACATGTCCCAGAAGACACTTTAGCCATATTTAAAAGTCTAACTTAGGTAATAATAGTAGATATTGATCATGGCAAGTAGACCTCATATAGAATATTCATTTTGTAAATAAACAAACAACATAGATCAATCAATTAGTGTACATCATTAAATATAAAGCATTTCTGCAACTATACGTAAAAATAAAAAAAACAACATAATAAACAAACTCTTACTGCCAAATGGAATAACAAATATACATTAAAAACCATTTATGCTTCAAATGTAAAAATTCCGATCTAAGAATAGTAGCAATTCTTGTGAGACCTAAAATTTTGGAAAAATAGAGAAAATTATCTTTACATTAAAACTTACACGGTAATAAAAAATATAATTCCTACCTAAATAGGAACACTAGTATTTTTATTATACCGTAAAGCCACTAGATGGACTTCAGGGTGGATAGGCGACTTTTGTTCACCTAAACGACGCTGGACATCCTCACGCTATGCATGAGGACTTCCAGCATCACAGGAATTCCAAGAGGAAAGTATTCAATAAGGCATTCCTAAGTGTAAATCCTAATGCGCCAGCTGACATTGGCACTGGACCCAGGTAAGTGACAGAAGGGGTTAGTAACCCCTTTTGCACCATGGGGAGGGAGGGGCCTTGACAGAGGGGGAAGCTATAGTGCCAGGAAAACAAGTTTGTTTTCCTGGCACTATAGTTTCCCTTTAATGCACTAAACACAAGTCTTTAAGTATTTTAGTAACTGCTTATCTCCAAGACACTGTGTGATGCTGAAAACGGGAACAATGTTACAGTACTTTTTCTTTTCCCAAACTGCACAGCACTATGGGAATGTTGGCATATAAATGGTCTATGCAGCACGCAGGTTTTACATACAACTCTTGAATGGTGCAATGATAAGTAACTTCAGTTATGAAATCCATAAAAAGGTTTCTACAGGGATTCCCACACAATAAAATATGGAGAAAACCAGAAATAAAAGGATGGAATTATCAGTCATACATTAAAATGAAAAAAAGGAAAATACAAACATTTGGTGGAAAAAAAGTCCTTTATGTGACATTCTATAATTTCCTATTTCTCAAATTACTATACATTCGCAAAATATCTGCGCCGCTACAGAAATAGTAATAGTAAATTTTACAAGCTTGAAAACAGTCTTTATTCAAGCAATAAGTATTTTCTAGAATTTTAGAATAATAATTCACAAATTAAAAAAGGGTTGATGTGTTCTATAGACTGTGTAAAAATATGTTGAATGCTGCAACTTGCATACAAAGTCACAATTAGTTAATATGTATTCAAGGCGATCAGGATTCACGCAGTAGTAGGTTCTATGGTTGGTGTAGATTGCCAGATAGTGCTGCAGTGAGGTCTTAGGGGTGGTGTAGAATTATGGAGTGTGCAGTGAGAATATTCGAAGGACAGTAGTCTAATGCAGTGAGCTTGGCCTAAGGGTAGTGTAGATTGTTTTGTAGTGTTGCAGTGAGCTTGTTTTAAGGGTGACATAGATTGATGGATTACTCTACAGTGAGCATGTATTAAAGGAACACTATAGTCACCTAAATTACTTTAGCTAAATAATGCAGTTTTAGTGTATAGATCATTCCCCTGATCAATTCACTGTCATTTAAGAGTTAAATCACTTTGTTTCTGTTTATGCAGCGCTAGCCACACCTCCCCTGGCTATGATTGACAGAGCCTGCATGAAAAAAAAATGGTTTCACTTTCAAACAGATGTAATTTACCTTAAATAATTGTATCACAATCTCTAAATTGAACTTTAATCACATACAGGAGGCTCTTGCAGGGTCTAGCAAGCTATTAACACAGCAGGGGATAAGAAAATCTTAATTAAACAGAACTTGCAACAAAGCAAGCCTAAATAGGGTTCTCTTTATAGGAAGTGCTTATGGAAGGCTGTGCAAGTCACATGCAGGGAGGTGTGACTAGGGTTCATAAACAAAGGGATTTATCTCCTAAATGGCAGAGGATTGAGCAGTGAGGCTGCAGGGGCATGTTCTATACACCAAAACTGCTTCATTAAGCTAAAGTTGTTCAGGTGACTATAGTGTCCCTTTAAGGGGCAGGTAGATTGTTGGATTATGTTCTATTTAACTTATTCTAAGGGTTGAGTACACATTGTGAAGCAGCAAAATAGTTCTTAGGGTGGTGCAATTTGATGGATGCTGTGCAGGGCACATTGCAACTCTAAAAAAAATGGTGTGGATCTTTTTTCGATGTACATGACTGATGGATCGTACTGCATTTTAAGGGAAAGGAGTAAATTGTTCAATAGTGCTGCAGTGAATATATTCTAAGCGTAGAGATATGACTTGTACAGAACTGGCCATGTTCTAAGAATATAAACCTGTTCTGAATAGTGCAGACACAATCGGATAGTAAGGTACACAATGCACATATTCTAAAGCATTTAACATGTCATAGTAATAATGTAAATTGAGAGAGGGCTAATATATATATCTATCTATCTCAAAGTAAAATGGTGAAGCCTGTATACATAATCAGTCAGCCTGGCACAGATGCCAGCATTGCTCTGGTCTTTAGAATAAATTTGCATGTTTCAATTAAAAGTGCTGGCAGTCAGCAATTTGAAGTCTTCATTTGTTATTTACTAAGCATATTAGTAGTAGTTATTAGTGCAGCAGGTTGTTAATTTCTTAATTGATACATTATCGTTTCAAACCGATCACTGTATTGAAGAACTGCTCCCACGGCAGGATTTTTGGAGGGAACTTCACAAAGTGCTCTGTGCACCTGCTCTATTTACTTGCCAGCTGGATCTATCCCAGATATTTTATACACAAACATTTCTCATATAATTAAGTTATGTTTGCTGTATATCTAATTTAACTTTTTTTCCATTATTTATAGTTTGAACAAGACAGACACAACATTTATATGTTTAGTGTTTATGCAAGCTATAATTTACAATCATTGGTGAAAAAAAATATAAAAATACACCTGTTTGTAACTAAACAGATCAATCACTGCAGAAGTGGCTTCTTACGGAATAATTATAAGTATACACACACGTGATTAGGAGCCACTTTGCACATAATTTAGGGTTGGTTGTGCCTATAAACTGCATACCCTATATTTGTTACAGTTATCCTGATAAAAGTTCGGATGAGGATTGAAATGATATTGTAAAGTTACTGAACACTGGTGAATAAAGTTTGAAAATTAAATTAATGTATGTGTGTGTGTGTGTGTGTATATATATATTTATATTTATCCAAGAAGGATGCAGCACTCTCGGATTTATGCCATTTGATCCTGATGAAAGTCCTCTATGTAGGACTGAAACGTTGATCTTTTTAACTTCATACAAATAAATTTTGGACTTTTAAATCCGAGAGTGCTGCATCCTTCTTGGATAAACGGATACTACAAGCCTTGGTATGCTAGCACCCGGTCATTAAGGGATAACATCGTGAGTGCAAGAGCATTTTTCATTTTTTCTTTTATACACACACACACACACATACACACACTGCTCAAAAAAAATAAAGGAAACACAAAAATAACACATCCTAGATCTGAATGAATGAAATATTCTTCTGAAAAACTTTGTTCTTTACTTAGTTGAATGTGCTGACAACAAAATCACACAAAAATTTAAAAATGGAAATCAAATTTTTCAACCCATGGAGGTCTGGATTTGGAGTCACACTCAAAATTAAAGTGGAAAAACACACTACAGGCTGATCCAACTTTGACGCAATGTCCTTAAAAGTAGTCAAAATGAGGCTCAGTAGTGTGTGTGGCCTCCATGTGCCTATATGACCTCCCTACAACGCCTGTGCATGCTCCTGAGGAGGTGGCGGATGGTCTCCTGAGGGATCTCCTCCCACACCTGGCCTAAAGCATCTGCCAACTCCTGGACAGTCTGTGGAGCAACGTGACATTGGTGGATGGAGCGAGACATGATGTCCCAGATGTGCTCAATTGGATTCAGGTCTGGGGAACGGGCGGGCCAGTCATAAGCATCAATGCCTTCATCTTGCAGGAACTGCTGACACACTCCAGCCACATGAGGTCTAGCATTGTCTTGCATTAGGAGGAACCCAGGGCCAACCGCACCAGCATATAGTCTCACAAGGGGTCTGAGGATCTCATCTCTGTACCTAATGGCAATCAGGCTACCTCTGGCAAGCACATGGAGGTCTGTGCGGCCCCCCCAAAGAAATGCCACCCCACACCATTACTGACCCACTGCCTAACCGGTCATGCTGGAGGATGTTGCAGGCAGCAGAGCTTTCTCCACGGCGTCTCCAGACTCTGTCACATGTGCTCAGTGTGAACCTGCTTTCATCTGTGAAGAGCACAGGGCGCCAGTGGCAAATTTGCCAATCTTAGTGTTCTCTGGCAAATGCCAAACGTCCTGCACGGTGTTGGGCTGTAAGCACAACCCCCACCTGTGGACATCGGGCCCTCATACCACCCTCATGGAGTCTGTTTCTGACCATTTGAGCAGACACATGCACATTTGTGGCCTGCTGGATGTCATTTTGCAGGGCTCTGGCAGTGCTCCTCCTGTTCCTCCTTTCACAAAGGTCCTGCTGCTGGGTTGTTGCCCTACTACGGCCTCCTCTACGTCTCCTGATGTACTGGCCTGTCTCCTGGTAACGCCTCCGTGCTCTGGACACTATGCTGACAGACACCGCAAACCTTCTTGCCACAGCTCGCATTGATGTGCCATCCTGGATGAGCTGCACTACCGGAGCTACTTGTGTGGGTTGTAGACTCCGTCTCATGCTACCACTGGAGTGAAAGCACCGCCAGCATTCAAAAGTGACCAAAACATCAGCCAGGAAGCATAGGAACTGAGAAATGGTCTGTGGTCACCACCTGCAGAACCACTCTTTTATTGAGGGGTGTCTTGCTAATTGCCTATAATTTCCACTTGTTGTCTATCCCATTTGCACAACAGCATGTGGAATTGATTGTCACTCGGTATTGCTTCCTAAGTGGGCAGTTTAATTTCACAGAAGTGAGATTGACTTGGAGTTACATTGTGTTGTTTAAGTGTTCCCTTTATTTTTTTGAGCAGTGTATATCATGGAATTTTGCAAAGATGCTACAAAATACAAAAACAGTTTACATGCTAGAGGGAATGGGGTAAAGTGACACAAAAAGTAAAGGATAGTATTAGAGAAGTAATACACAAATACATTCAGCAAATTATTTGGTAGCATTTTTACAAAATTCTGTGGCTTTTCCTGGCAAGCAGAGTCCACTTCTTCCTCAGAATTTATGCTCTTGCTTGATCATTGTCCTTTTTGTCCAAACAAGTTGGCAAAGCACTCTCAGAGTACTAGTATGACAAAATAAAACCAACAAACTATTATATATAAACTAGCACAAATTAGAATATTACACATATTACGTGTACAGTATTTAGGACACATTTAGGAAGTAGGCAGCTTTTAGAAACCTGCATCCTATATTCGGGGGGGTGGGGGGGAGAAATATTTTACCCTATTAAAGAAGTGGTTTGTCGAAATTAACTGGAAAAATGACTAACTTCAGATTGTAGATCTTTGGCAATTTTTAAATTACACGTTTGCCATTCTGAAAGCAAAGTGGTTATAAAGTGGGATTATTTAGGGCTTCTTATTTGCTGCAAGACTGAAATTCAAGCGTAGAATATTGGGGACTTTCAAGCATCTGTTATAACATTTGACAAATTGCACAAAAATCTTAAATTTATGACAGCATCTTCTTATATCAATGAATGCCTACCAAAACTCCCACATTTTATTGCACTGTCTACTTACAAAGCTCTTTGCTTTTATGCGTTCCTCCTCAGTTGCAGCTTTTTCACGCAGGACAGCTCTAGTAAGTTGCTCTGTTGAAGCAGTTCGTTCCCGTTCTAGGGCCTTTCCAATTTCATCATGGACCAAAAATCTTCCTTGTTCCAACCTATAGAAATTAGAAATTGTTAGACAACTACTTTTACATACATATTAAAGAAACAAATAGAATCCGTAAACAATTAAAAGAACCCTACACTCCAAAAAAGAAATCAATTAAAAATCCTGTATAGTAATTATACCTGTGCCAGGGAAATTAACAGAGACTTCTCATTGAGAAGCCTCAGATTCTGAGCATTGTGTGCATTGGGGGGATGGAGGTGTAAAAGAAGACTATGAAGCTTCGAAGGAGGAACAGGGAGTCCTGTGACTACATGCTAATGGGAGGAGGAAGAAACCCCCCCACCTGTCGACCTGATTGTGTCTTAATCTATTTATAAAGCTGACAATTTCTCAAAGAAATAGGCATTTTACTGAAGTGCAGTAAAAACAGGCTTAGGTGCTTTAGGGGTGTGGAGTGGTTAAGGTGGAGGAAAAAAGTGTTTGTAAGGATGCCAAACTATTTGTGTAGTATACAAGGTGAAGGAGACTGCTTAGTCAAAACACATTTGCATATTTTTAATTCAAGAAGGCTACAAAGTGGTAACATTTATTTTTTGTATATTAATTGATTACTGATACTTTGTTTTACCCCTTATTGATATTTGTTTTTTTATGGAGAATACATGTCTGAATATATGGAATCCTGATATCAAAGAGCATACCTAAACTTGGAATGGAACCTTTGGGAGCATTATTAAGAGCCTGATAATGTTTTCATAACACATAAGTGGTTCCAAATAGAATTCTCCGCCCCGCCCCCCCCTCCCCCGAACCGCCAACATTTACAATTAGGTTGCATGTCTTTGTAATTTATTAAAAAGCAATTAGCATCATTTTATGGCAGGCTGAGCTCACTGCTAGTAAGTAATCCAGGAAATATAGTAAAGTCCAGATAGAAGCAGCAGATGCATTTTGAGGCTTTCTTCCAGTGCTGACCTGCAATCTCCAGGTATCCAGTTTATATACTATCGGCAATTGGCTTCCATATATTTTTCTGACTTCCTGATTCTTTTTTCGGCATCTTTATGCCAATCACTGTGTCAATTTTGGCTCCCCTAAACGAGCCTTTCTGACGCGCAAATTAACAAATAGACTTTGATTTTATGTCTTATTTGTGGAGAACAATTTAAACAGGTTCTTGCTTGCCAGTCCAAAATATCATAAACCTCCTACAGTGCTTATGTGGTCTCCAATATGTCAGTAAGACCAATAGGAGCTTGAAAACGTTAGTGGTGGAACACGTGGGCAATATCCAGAGATGTTATAAGAAACATAGCATATCAGCAGATTTTGCAAATAAACATGGGAGTGACCCATCTCTTCTGGGACATATATGGCCATTTTACGAAACACAAGCTCACTCGTCACTGCTGACCTCTCCTCCTCCATCAACGTCAGCTTTCGAGTGGAGCCCATAGCAAAGCATTACTCAATGCTTTCCTATGGGGATCTTTTTTGACACTGGACTCCGTGAGGACGTACAGCGTCCAATAAGTGAGATTTAATCTATGTAAATCGAGGAAGCGGCCTCTAGTGGCGGTCAAGGAGACAGCCACTAAAGGCTGGATTAACCCTGCAGTGTAAACATACCTGTTTCTCTGAAACTGCTATGTTTTCAGCTGCAGGGTTAAAACTAGGGGGGGACCTGGCACCCAGACCACTTCATTGAGCTGAAGTGGTCTGGGTGTCTACAGTGGTCCTTTAACTCAGATTTAGAATTTGTAAATTTATAAGTATTTATATATTTTATTTTTTATTCTTTATTTTTGGTGCAAAGCATGACAAATTTGACACAAGAAAAAGCCACAGCGGCAAATACAAGTCGGCAGACAAGTGTCATAACGGCATGAGGTGTGACATTAATGAACCTTGCACATTTTCTTTTTGGTAGCGGTCTAGACAATTGTTACTGGCTGTCAAGTTTAAAAGTATTTATATTTTTTTTTTAACTATTGGCCAACAAAGAACTATAACCATCTTCCATTTCCTGGCTACTAACAATTTGGCAGCAACCAAAATATGAATAAATTTAGTTGAAAAAGAACCAAAACTGTTTTGAATATTTAATTGCAATAACAAAATACTCTGAGTGGAGTGCTACCGCTATCTTAGTTAAGGTTTGAATTTTAGTATTGATCATATCTCAGAAAAGCTGCAATGGTTGATAATCCCACCACATATGCAAGAACCCCCCTCTCTGAATTCTGCATCTCCAACATCTATCTGAAACATTGGGGTAGATCTTAGACAGCCTAGTTGGGACCAGATACCACCTGCTTAGAAGTCTGTAATGAATTTTGTGCAGGTTCAGACAGTGTTTTTTTTTGTTTTGTTTTTTCATAAACAAGACTTAACGCTTTCCATTCCTCATAGATAACTCTAATGTTTAAATCATGCTCCCACTTTTTATAATAGATTTAATACATTTATCCGGGCCCCCTTAATCAGCTAAAAACAACCAGCAAAACTTGTTCTTTCACTTTCCTATTCTTAATTAATTTTTCTAATTTAATTTGTTTAGGTGTCCTTTATGTTGCCAGATGATCTTGAAGGTATCCTTTTATTCCTAGGTAATTAAAAGTCTCTTTATTGTGTAATCTGTTATCCAAGCACAAAGAGGAAAAGTCAATTTTATTATTCTTAATCAAATTCTCATTTTTCGCAAAACTAGCTTTGATCCAGTTCTGGAGACTCAAATTAGCTATATTATACATCAGCTGTCTTAGGGGTAGCCTAAAAATAACCTTATTGAACCATTCAATCCTAAATGTTCCCCACACTTTCAAAATATTATTAATAATCAGACTACTAGATGTGATCCATCAAGGAGGTCTATTTTTATCCTTAGTAAACCAGAATAAAGCCACAGCTCTACATTACCATCACCATTGTTTCAATTTTATACCATACTTCTTTAATATCTTCAAATTGCGTAGTTATGGTATGTGCCAAACTACAATCTTTACAGTAACCATTTATCTGTGGTACTCCTAGACCACCCTGATTAACCTTCAAGACCAAACAACTAACTTTAATAAGGGGGTATCTATTTCTGGGTTCTTATTTTGTTTCAGTATTGTAATAATATGTGCTTCTCACTAGGGATTTCTCTATATAAACTAATTTGATCAGATAACTTGGTTAATACCTCTATGATGTTATCATCTAACACTGTGTAAAAATAATTATTGAAACCATCCGATCCGGGAGATGTACTCGCTTTTAATTTGTTACGGTTGTTTTTGCTTCATTCATGGATATAACCTCATTTAACTTGATCATTTGATTTATGGGTACCTTGGGAAGGCTATACATATAGATAACATTTAGAATTTTTGCAGAGGAAAGAACTTAGATTATATAAAACTGAATAGAAGCCTTTAAACGCTTCACTAAACTTCTCTGGGACAAGTACTGTATTCTTTTCATGCATGCTCTTGGTAATACCTATTTATGCTTTCTGTTTTTTTAATCCATCAGTCAATAATTTGTTGGCTTTATTTCCTTTATAATACAAAGTTATTTTAAGCCGATCAAGAGAAAAGATAGCTTACTGAATCAGTAAGTTATTAATTTGATCACTATCGGCCATCACTCTGTCGCTTTTTTTTTATTTATTTTTTTTTTTTTTAAGGGACTACTCCTGTTTTCCCTTTCAAATCTAATTTTAATACAATTCAGTCAAATTCACATTTACATTTTTTTCTTGGTATCTACATTTAATGAGATGACCTCCAACTGTAGATTTGCACGTACCATAAAGTTGACATTGGAATATTCTTATTATAATTTTCTTTGAAAAAATACTCAGTGGCTTATTTAGTCAGGTCTAAATTTTGCTTTTCTGAAGAATTTTGATCATTTTGTCTCCATCTAGTTTTAACAAAATTATCAATAATAATAATAAGTGCATCATGGTCCGACCATGGAATATTAGAAAAAAAATTATAATAATTTTTGCCATGTCTACATCAGCTAATTATGGTCTATTGTAGAATAAACCAGATGAGAGAGAGTAAAACAGGAGTAGTCCCTCTCTTGAGGGTGCCAGATACGCTCGATATGCAAAAGACTTGTTTTTCATTACTTCATAAAAGCACTTGGCAAGATTTATCAAATACATTTTTATTCTCTGTTTTTATTTATACGGTTTCTATCCATAATGGGGTCCAACATCCAATTAAAGTCCCCTAAAAAAATAATTTTGCACGGTTATTCTTTGAGCTCGAGAAACAATCCTGGTCGGTGAGGAGCCTAAACATTTACTACAGTATAAATTTGATTACTAATATTACAAATCGATATATGAAATCTGCCTTTATCTGTTTCTTGAGGTAGTATTCTAAATGCTAAACTACTTGAAATAATAGTAGCAACTCGTCCTTTTCTTTTTATGAGACAGAGGATTTGAAGACATGAGGGAAGTCTTTAGATCTAATCTACTCTTTGTCCGTATACAACCAGTGTGTTTCCTGTAACCCACAAATATTAAATAATTTATTTTATTTAAAATTTAAGTAAAATAATTGTCATATTTTAATGTTTTTAGATTAGGTTTTTGTTTTTCTATAATTTTGCATTTCTAACCTTTCTAAAAGTTTACTATTCTGTCCATTTCCAATATGGACGAAATAGGACTTGTAGGCACGTGGCCTGACGCAACATCACGTGCAGGATCGAAGTGACGTAGTAGTCAGTGTGGAAGACTCAATACTGGGATGCGACAAGAATTAGCACTGTACAGCTTGACATGACGTCAAGTACCACATCCATGTGCACGCAAATATTTTTTTTAAAGAAGTGGATGGTCGTCACAGGACATGTCATTTAGGAAAGCTGGAATTTACACCAGGACCATCGTGAAGATGAATCAGGAAGTCGGAACCCAATTACCAATAGAGTATATTAACTGGATGCTAGGAGATGGAAGGTCAGCACTGGAAAAAGACCTCAATGCAGAAATGCGTCTGCTGCTTCTATCTGGACTATACTATATTTCACCCCCATTTCCATTATTTTATGTGTACAGTGTAATCTACGTTACTTTCTGGTTTTTACTTCAGGTACTATGTACTGTAATTTTGAATCCATGTAATATTATAGTTACTGAACAGAAATCCACTCCCACACAAATGATGCTGGGTGTCAATACAGTGTTAACATCTCATTGCCAGCATTTTGTTTTTATCATTGCACAGTTCTAGGGAGTGATGCAAGCCACTTAGTGCTGCGTATACTAGAACAGGGGTAGGCAACCTCCGGCACTCCAGATGTTGTGGACTACACCCCCCATAATGCTCTGACACCCATAATGCTGGCAAAGCATCATTGGAGGTGTCGTCCAAAACATCTGGAGTGCCAAAGGTTGCCTATGCCTGTACTAGAAGATGGGGGTACTCGGGAAAGTAGCACCAAACATATTATAATAATATTTATCAAAAAGGAGGCTTTTCAGGCTAGCATATAGATCCCTGGCTACTAAGTAATGTTACAACTCCCGCTATTTCCTATCCTATTTATGTTGCACTTTCAATAAGTAACTTGGGAAGCTAATCGAGTTACTGGAAGTACTTTTCATACTAGCAAAAAATTTTGTGCAGGAATTACCCTGCACAGTCTTACTTTTCAGAGGGATTTATATCTGCAGGAACTTGCAAAACAGGGAAGGATAAGGGTAAAAGAATTTAAAACATTTTTTTTAGACATGTTAAAAATGTAAAAACACCCCCATGCCTCCCCCCTCCCCCAAAATGAGGCTCCTAATATGTGGCACCAATTCCTGGGATCATACTTCCACTACTGTGTGTCTATATAATGCATTTAATTTGTTTTTAAAACAGCTCATTGAAATATAAAAAACACGTTTTCTATGTGCATTCATGCCTCACTAACAAAGCAGAGTACATAACTAGCCACTCAACATATACAAAAAGTAATCACGGAGATATTTTCAATAAATGCAGAAAGTATGGTCTGTAAATAAGCACAATCAAATAAAGCAAATCAGAGGAACAATCAGATAGAAAAGCTTAGCCTCATGTGGTCTGCATACATATTTTCTCAAATGAATGCTTTGTCATTGATGGCAACATTAATACAAAGTATATGATGAAAAAAGTAAAAGAAATGTTGCTTAGATGTACGAAGCAAATTAAAAAGTCTTTGAGAGACTAACAAAATAAATAAAAAATATTAAGTAATGAAGATGCCACTCTCAACAGCGCAGCAAAACAATTTGTACAACAAGAGTCGAACATTAAGAGTCAGGGCTAATCAGAGCAATCACCAAAGCAATTTAAAGGAGCTGTAGAAGGGTATGTTTGTCAGCAGAGAACAGTCTACTTGTAATACGGTTTCTTATTTGTAGTTATATTGATTGATGCACCACTGTGTCATCATGCTGTCATTCCAGTACGTTGCAAACATACACATCATAGATAACCTGTCCACAGCTCTGATTTTAAAGGAAAACTACCAATTCACCAGAATTTACACCATCAAATAACTGAAAATCACCTATAACTTGTTTTCTCGTAAAATTCTACACTTTGTTTTAAATGGCTACTCCAGCCACCATAATCACTTCATTGATCTGAATTGGTCATGGTGGTAGGAGTCTGCATGTGCAGTGGTCATGGAGGTAGGAGTCTGCATGAGTCTGGAATTCTGGTTCCATGCTACCTAATGTCAATTATGTGCATATTTAAGTCAGTGAATACAGCACACTGGTGAGAGGAGTAATGTGCTTCTCCCCTCAGGGCAAAGTCTGTAATGGGAAGCTTGGTCTCAACTCCCTCCCATTATTTATGCAGTCTTCCATGCTTCCCCAGCAAGTGTGTGTGTGTGTGTGTCCGTCTCTCTCTCTCTCTGGTCGGGGACGATAAGCAAAAAATTATCTATAATCAACATTATCAGCAGTTTTTCATGCTGGAGCACCATATATTTTTAAAGCAGCTCTGTTGTTTAGCAAGTTTTGCTTTTAAATTAAGCATTTTTTGCAGACTTTTTCTCCTTGTTTTTACTTTTTGAAATTTACTTTAGTTTTTTTTAGTTATACATAAGAAAAAGTAGGAACTTTTTTTTTGTGTGCAAATTTTGCCAATGGGAAGAGCTTAAGCAAAGTTCAATTTCAGGTGCTAAACTGATTCACCCACAATCTGCATATGTCATTGACGGACAAAAACAAAATGGTGTCACCGGGTATTGAGTTAGAAAAGATATATCTATCTCTATATCTATATAGGCACAAAGTGTATTAATTATATCTTAATGATTTGGAAAGGAAAACTAAATGAAAAAATGTGAATAATCCTCTTAAAAATCGGTAATCCAGTTCAGTGTCAGAAAACAGTAGTTTTAATTGTTCAAGGTTGAACTGCGACAAACAAAAGCATATCACAGTGTGAAGAAGGCTATATGAAACTAACAATATGAATTATATGGCTTCCAATCAGCTGAGCTTCATTATGGCACCTGTTATTTACCAAAAGATATCAGACCCTGACACTCCGAGGACTCAAAGAAGTGTAACTATAAAAAGTTGAAATAATTGCAATTAAGGTAATTAATAAAATAATTTTAAAAATAAAATACAAAAACTATGAAACTTATAATGAATTAGAGTCCCTCTGGATTCAATTACTTGCACAATCACAAATAAAGTCAATATTGTAATTAAAAAGTTCAGTCTTCTTCTGCTTCACCACAGGAAATAAGAAAATTCACAAGCAAGATTCAAGTGGACCACATGCACATAGCTCCGATCGTAGTTTTTGAGCTGGATAATTAAGCATTAATTGCACATACATTTACTGCTTTATTTCTATATTCTACAGCAGGGGTCCTCAAACTCCGGCCCCCCAGATGTTGCTGAACTACAACTCAAATGAATTAACATAGATAGCCAGAGAATCATGGGAGTTGTAGCTCAGCAACATCTGGGGGGCCGGAGTTTGAGGACCCCTGGTCTACAGCTTGAATCATTGCTTGCTAGCACAGTATTATAATATAAAAATTGACCTAGAGAGGTCAATTCATGTTTTCAAAGCACAAAATTAACAATATCAATTTTTCAAATTGCTCCAACCACCAAGGAGACTAAGACTAAGACTCTATACACCATAAACTCTAAAATAAGCTGTAGGTGTAATGGTGGCTAGAATGCCCTTAATATATCGAGCTGCCATCATGCAACAACAACAATGAAATGCTCCATCTGATACAGATAAATATAGCTACAAGTAGAGATACAGATTATATTTTCTCTCCTAGATTAATCTTTAAATGGAACCCTTATTCAGCAGTTTGCTTGATTTTTATTTATTTTTGGGGGAGATTTATTTGGATTTTGTTATGATTGGCTTTTTTCTCGTTTCTGAGGATATGCGCAATATATGATCATATACTTTATTTAACCCCTTATGGACTGAGCCAAATGTAGGGATCAACCGATATTGATTTTTTAGAGCCGATACCGATACCGATATTCTGTGAACTTTCAGGCCGATAGCCGATATAATTTGCCGATATTCTGTACATTTACCATTTTGGAAAATAAAAACTATTTCTAAAGGTAAATGCACAAAATATACATGCCACATGTAGTGGATGCAGTGTGTTTAGACAGGGGAGCTGTCTGTGTTTGTGTAGTGTGTGTAGTGGATGCAGTGTGTGTTTGTAGTGGATGCATTGTGTGTTTGTGTAGTGTGTGTTGAGGATGCAATGTGTGTTTGTGTAGTGGATGCAGTGTGTATTTGTCGAGTGTGTGTAGTGGATGCAATGTGTATTAGTGTAGTGTGTATATAATGAAAGCAGAGTGTTTGTGTAGTGTGTGGGTAGTGTGCATAAAGTGAATGCTGTATATACTAAATGCAAAGTGTGTGTATAGTGAATGTAGTGTTTTTATATAAAGCAGAGTGTGTGTATATAATGCAGTGTTTGTGTAGTGTGCATTATATAAACACACTACACAAACACACTGCATTATATACACAAACTATGCAAACACACTGCATTATATACACACAAACACACTACAAAAACACACACTGCATTATATACACACACTACACAAACACACACAGCATTATATACAGTGTGTTTGTGTAGTGTGTGTATATAATGCAGTGTGTGTTTCTATAGTGTGTATATAATGCAGTGTGTGTGTATATAATACAGTGTGTTTGTATAGTGTGTGTATATAATGCAGTGTGTGTATTTGTGTGCATTGTATACACACACACACACTTTACACACACACTGCATTATATACACAGTGTGTTTGTGTGGTGTATGTGTACATAATGGAGTGTGTGTGTGAGGGGGCATTTTTTTATTAAATTATTATTATTATTATTTTTTTAGATTTAATTATTTTTTGTTTGTTGTCCCCCCTCCCTGCTTGTTGCCTGGCCAGGGAGGGGGGATATGACAGTCCCTGGTGGTCCAGTGGTATTGGCTGAGCTCTGGGGGGAGCGGGCATCAAGCGCTTACTCACCTCCCAGCAGCTCCTCCAGCTCCCCAGTGCAACTCTCACAGCCAGCGTGTCGCGCGGAGCGTTGCCAGCTCTGACGGCCGCGGGTCTCGCGAGAGTTACACTGGGGAGCTAGAGGAGCTGCTGGGAGGTGAGTAAGCGCTTGATGCCCGCTCCCCCCAGGACCGCCGGGCTTGTAATGAGCCTGGCGGTCCTAGGAGGTATTATCGGCAATATCGGTATCTGAATTGGCCGATACCGATATTGCCGAAAATACCGATTATCGGCCGATTACATCGGTAAAACCGATAATCGGTCGATCCCTAGCCAAATGTACACGTTGTGAACGAAACAAAATGTAAACAAAACCTGGCATTTGCGCTACATGTCTGTCCAACCGTAATTCACCTCTTTCTTATTAAATGCACCCAGCCTTATTATATATCATTTTATTCAGGGGAAACAGGGCTTTCATTTAATATCAAATATTTAGCTATGAAACATAATTTAATATGAAAAAATGTAAATAAGTTTTTTTAGATTTTTTTTAGTTTTTAGTTCTACATGACATTTTAACTGTCAATGTCATAATACTGTTTGCTTTTACTGCAATAAAATACGCATATGTGTATTCAGCAAAGTCTCACGTGTAAAACAGTACCCTCTATGTACAGGTTTTATGGCGTTTTGGGAAGTTACAGGGTCAAATATAGCACGTTACATTTGAAATTGAAATTCGCCAGATTGGTTACATTGCCTTTGGGACTTTATAGTGGCCCAGGAATGAAATTTAAACCCATAATGGCATACCATTTGCAATAGTAGACAACCCAAGGTATTGCAAATGGGGTATGTCCAGTCATTTTTAGTAGCCATTTGGTCACAAATACTGGCCAAAGTTAGCGTTAGTATTTGTTTGTGTGTGAAAAATGAAAAAAAAGCCAATTTTGGCAAGTGTTTGTGACTAAGTGGCAACTAAAAAAGACTGGACATACCCCGTTTGCAATACCTTGGGTTGTCTACTATTGCAAATGGTATACCATCATAGGGGTAATTTTCATTCTTGGGCTACCATAGGGTCTCAAAGGCAACGTAACCAATCTGGCGAATTTTAACGTGAAAAAATGAAACACAAGCCTTATATTTGACGCTGTAACTTTTGAAAACACCATAAAACCTGTACATGAGGGGTACTGTTGTACTCGGGAGACTTCGCTGAACACAAATATTTGTGTTTCAAAACAGTAAACAGTATCACAGCAATAATATCGTCCGTGTAAGTGCTGTTTGTGTGTGAAAAATGCAAAAAACTTCACTTTTACTGGCGATATCGTTGTAATACATTTTACTGTTTTGAAACACTAATATCTGTGTTCAGCGAAGTCTCCCGAGTAGAACAGTACCCCCCATGTACAGGTTTTATGGTGTCTTGGAAAGTTATAGGGTTAAATATAGTGCTAGCAAATTAAATTCCCTTTACTTTCGGCATGGGTTGTCAGGCAGGTCCCGCTAATTGTAATTAATTAAGATACCTAATTATGTAAAAATTACTCCCCCACCACATTGACAATATTAGGATGTAAGCAACAGGGTCGCATAGCCACAGAGACGTTACCGTCTTAAAATGTATTGTATATAAAAATGTAAAATAAAAGGGTCTTCATTGAGAGTAAGCAACATTGATTTAACTACAACAAATGTTCCATACTAGATGGCCAGTTAAAGTGACGTTGAGGTTTCCTCTGGTACCACCACTATATACACAAACATTATTGTATGGTCTTACACAAGCACCGTCGGATTGAATTTCTACAGAACTGCCCTATTTTAGATTACTAACCAGAGCCGTTCTGGAATTATTTATCTCTACACTTGATTTTTGGGGTACAATGTAACATCTCTTGGTAAAGCACTTAGTTCTACCATTTTCACTTTGTGTTTTCATTTTTTTTTCTTTCTAGTTATGTAGATGGCATATTCCCACCGTTCCCTTGAAGTCCCAGTTTGTAATCTCTTTCAGACTTTCTATTATTGGGTGGAAGAATTGAGGTTTGGGTGAGACACAAGAATTTTGTCTGTTGAAAAGAAGGGGATCCAGAGATCTAAAAAACCCAACTAAGTCTGACTAAAAACCTAATTTTAACTTTTACAAAGACCTTTAAAATAATTAACACAACCTGTCCATTGGGCCCCACAGGAACTCTCAGGAAAAGAGGTCTAGGTATAAACATGTTGTGAAGTGTGGTTTAGCGTTCTTCACAACAATAATCATTAGTGAAAATGTATTCCAATAATGTACAGGGCCTAAATACCTTAATAAAAAGGCATTCTCTACTTAGAATATACAAAGAAAACAACAATATATGTGAACACAACCCCAATGAAAATAATAAAATATAGGAGCAAACCAAAACTTCCCTTATCTTAAGGTGAAGTATCCGGATGAATCCCCGAAGACTTCCTCTTGTCTTCAATAGATATACACAGAAAAATAGGGGACAATCTGCTAAATACAAATAAAAAACATAGCATATAACTGTGTGGAGACTGGTATTGATGTGTGATCACAAATGGTCACTCACAATTTTGAAGATTTAAGATAGCCTTGAATGATGTCTTTATGGGATTAGAGCAGCTTTAAATGGTGTTATTCAATATCCAGTATGTTGTCTCTCCTCACATATTCATCAGCGAAATACATATGTGTGTCTCAAAAAAGAGAAAATGTACAAAAATGTAGTGCACTTCCAGAGTATGTTAAAAAATATATTTAATAACTTACATTTAGGTATAAAACAAACAGCATGTCACCATACACGTCCTACGCGTTTCGTCCTAAAATTGGAATTCCTCAGGGACTTGGTGTGATAAAGTGCAATCAAAAATAGCAGTGCTATTTTTGATTGCACTTTATCATCCCTGAAAGTCGGACGAAACGCGTAGCGTGTATGGTGACATGCTGTTTGTATACCTAAATGTGAAGTTATTAAATATATTTTTTAACATACTCTGGAAGTTACATTTTGTACATTTTCTCTTTTTTGACACACATATGATTTCGCTGATGAATATGTGAGGAGAGACAACCCACCATTTAAAGCATTCTAATCCCATAAAGACATCATTCAAGGCTATCTTAAATCTTCAAAATTGTGAGTGACCATTTGTGATCACACATCAATACCAGTCTCCACACAGTTATATGCTATGTTTTTTATTTGTATTTAGCAGATTGTCCCCTATTTTTCTGTGTATTCTCTACTTAGAGTCTTATGCAAATTAGTAGCAGACATTGTCTGTTTACAGGAAACCCACGTTAAGACAAAACATACACCCCTCCGGATTGCACCTAGTTAGTGTCTGTTATTAGAACAATTTCTATTTTTAAACTCAAGGCGTTTACCCTTTCTTTAAAATGTATGGTATGGATTACCCCGCTAAAGAAGAGCAAATTACATAAACACGTATATAAAATTTGTTAAAGAATAGAGAGCAAGAAACGAATATCTAAATAAAATTTGTTAATAAAAATCAAGCAAATAAGGTTACTTTTCAAATCTGCAAAATTAAGTTTAACAATGATTACTTTTTACAGTTATTCGGTGTCTAATATTCTGCTACACACACAGTAGCGAAACTAAAGCAACATATCAACTAAAAACAGGGAAGAAGGTAGCTAAGCCTAAATGGATGCAATAATAAAGAATTTCACCTTTTCTGTTTATTCTCTCAAGGCTCAGACAAGGAAACTAGAATAAACATGTTATTAAAACAAAGATCAATAAAAAGAAGAAACCTTTTTGTGTACAAAACCACAAAAGGCTAGGCCCCAAGTATCGATTTTAATATAACTTTTGCTTATCATCCCAAAGGGTTCCGTTTTAATATTGCTCTTCATTTTTTCCCCCACACTTTAGATCATGCCTAGAAAATGTTATTTTGTTCAGCGAAACAGGTAATAAGGAACATATTGGTTAAGAGAGATTGATACAAGGAGTTCATAAAGAAGAGAATCAGAGCACCTATGAAGACTTCTCGTAGAAGTCACACTAAATTATACATTTCAAAAGCATTTACAATAAAAATACACAACAAAAACTGCATTTTCCCCTTGGTACAACTGGAGGCCGTGACAAAAAAAAAGGAGGGGGGGGGGGTGGTGGGAGGAGGTGGAGGGGGGTTTGGATCTCCAAGACACTTATAATTTAAAGTACAAGCAGGGCTATAAAAAGTACCTATCGGCACCAGGTGTCTGCCCTCCTTTGTCAATTGGGGCCAATTTAGTGGCTGCAAGCTGAAGGATAAGCTTTTGCCAGGTTCAAAGCTATGAGAATTATTGAAATGTAACTTATCCCAGCTCCAGTTCAGTTACAGTATTCCCTTCCCATGTCAGGGAAACTACTGGGGTCTAAAAAGCACTGAATTAAGATATTACCATTTCATTCTACCATAATAACAGTGCACAGAGCTGTACACACTGCATACTTGGGAAATCCCAAAGCTGTCAGGAGTGACATCAGATGGGAGAACCCCTTTGCCTGTCAGAAAGTTAGGGTAAGCATTGGGGTAGTGTTAGGGTTAGCTTTTTTTTTTTTTTTGTAAACCTGTTTTTATTAAGATTTTTGTATCAAGTCAGATATCAGAACAAAGGTACAGTGTGAGACTCGCAGGTCTTAGTTACAATGACGACAAGAGAATAAGTTTTGCCTTGCACATATTAACTTCTATTTACATAAAAGATGGCAAACCAGACAATGACCCCATCATTAGATAAGGAGCATTACAAAAACTTAAAAGGTACACGTGATACTCGAAAAATTAGAATATTGTGCAAAAAAAGTTCATTTATTTCAGTAATGCAACGTAAAAGGGGAAACTAATACATGAGATAGACCCATTACATGCAAAGCAAGATAGTTCAAGCCGTGTTTTGTCATAAGTGCGATGATTATGGCTTACAGCTCATGAAAACCCCAAATCCACAATCTCAGTAAATTAGAATATTACATGCAATCAATAAAACAAGGAGTGTACACAGAACAATATCGGACATCTGAAAAGTATAAGCATGCATATGGACTCAGTACTTGGTTTGGGCCTCTTTTGCCGCAATTACTGCCTCAATGCGGCGTGGCATGGAAGCTATCAGCCTGTGGTACTGCTGAGGTGTTATGGAAGACCAGGATGCTTCAATAGCGGCCTCCAGCTCTTCTGCATTGTTCGGTCTCATGTCTCATCTTTCTCTTGGCAATTCCCCATAGATTCTCTATGGGGTTCAGATCAGGCGAGTTTGCTGGCCAATCAAGCACAGTAATCCCATGATCGTTGAACCAGGCTTTGGTGCTTTTGGCAGTGTGGGCAGGTGCCAAGTCCTGCTGGAAAATTAAGTGAGCATCCCCATAAAGCTAGTCTGCGGAAGGAAGCATGAAGTGCTCCACAATCTCCTGGTAGACAGCTGCGTTGACCCTGGACTTAATGAAGCACAGTGGACCAACACCATTAGATGACATGGCTCCCCAAATCAACACAGACTGTGGAAACTTCACACTGGACTTCAAGCATCTCCATTCTTTCTCCAGACTCTGCGTCCTTGGTTTCCAAATGAGATGCAAAAGTTGCTCTCATCAGAAAAGAGGAATTTGGACCACTGACCAACAGACCAGGTCTGTTTTTCTCTAGCACAGGTAAGACGCTTCTGACGTTGTTTGTTGTTCAGGAGCGGCTTGACAAGAGGAATACGACATCTGAAGCCCATGTCCAGGATCTGTCTGTGTGTGGTGGCTCTTGATGCACTGACTCCAGCCTTAGTCTACCCCTTGTGAAAGTCCCCAACACTTTTGAATGGCCTTTTCCTGACAATCCTCTTCAGGCTGTGGTCATCCCTGATGCTTGTGCACCTTTTTCTTCCACATAACATTCTATTACTGTGCTTTGATACAGCACTTTGGGAACATCCAACTTCCTTCGCAATTACCTTTTGAGGCTTTCCTTATAGAGGGTGTCAATGATTGTTTTCTGCACAACTGTCAGGTCAGCAGTCTTCCCCATGATTGTGATTCCTACTGAAGCAGACTGAGAGACCATTTAAAGGCTCAGAAACCCTTTGCAGGTGTTATGACTTACTTAGCTGATTAGAGTGGGACACTGTGAGCATAGAATATTGCACCTTTTCACAATATTCTAATTTACTGAGATTGTGGATTTGGGGTTTTCATGAGCAAATCACGGCTTGAACGATCTTGCTTTGCATGTAATGCGTCTCTCTCATACATTAGTTTCCCCTTTTACGTTGCATTACTAAAATAAATGAACTTTCGTACGATATTCGAATTTTTCGAATATCACCTGCATATATACATATATATAACAAGGTCGGCGTTCTGTACCAGAAGGAGATCAGTTTATAATTCATCTCCTGGTAATAGGAGCTCATGGAGCATTTGTGTTGCCACAGCAGTGCTTTGTCCCATTGCGGTGTTGTGAATGTCTTACCCGTTAGCTGCTCCCATTGCCTTCGGAAGGTGTTGTTAGTCGTCTGATCGCCTAATACTAGATACTGGTATAGTGCGGAGATTGTGTGTTCTAGCGGGGCACCTCATTCACAGAGATCTTTGAACCAGGTGAGCTCTCTGTGCAGACGTTCTTTGTGTGGCAGCGCATTATAGTAGTTTTTCAGTTGCATATATCTGAGGAGGTTTAGAGGGGATCCGAGGTCTACCCTCCAGTAATGAGGTGAGGTCTACCCTCCAGTAATGAGGTAAGGTCTACCCTCCAGTAATGAGGTAAGGTCTCGTAATCCCCCATATCATAAGGTTCTACGTATAGTAATGTATTCCCCGTTACCTAGGATCGTCCAGGCCTTGGAAATCAGCCCTCCTCCTGTTTTGCCGTTATGGGTCACCGATATCAGGGCATGGGTGAGATGTGGGGCTCCTCTCTTAGTGATCTCCAGCTGCGAAGTGTCTGTATTGTCTGCAGGACCATTACTGCACTGACACCCTGGTCCAGTGTCCCGCCGGCGCCCTCCCACACTCTCGTCTCCAGTGACGTTCCGATGCATTCTCTATCTAGGGTCACGCATTGTTTCCGCGGAGGGGTGTTAGGTTTAGCTTAAGTTAAGGTGTTGAGTTAATAACAGTTTGCTTTGGATAGATAGTGTTTAGAGTTAGTGTAGATTTAGGGTTAGAGGATGCCTACGTAGTTACAAAATGCCTATGGGTGTACAAAAAAAATATACAATATATGAAAACTATGCAAAATGCATATATGGAAAAAAAAACTACAGGTGAAAAAGGTAGGAAAATACCACTGATTTGTGAACAAAGACACAGTAAGGTTCATAAAACATAACTTACCATGGGGCATCTATTTTTTTTAAATTATATGCATTAAGGACTAAGTGTCATTTGAGAGCTGCTATTTTGCTCCAATATTAGACAAAGACCCAGCAAATCAATCTGGTAAATTCATGTTCCAAAACAAAAATGGTCTGTAATTTGGCCTTGCAATTAAGTAAACTCCTGGTAATGGTATACCTGGGGATATATCTGTAGCGGACCGGCAATATTAAATCCCACGAATTCCGCTGGTACATACAGTAATCCACAGTCAGCGCTGAAAAGCAAGGCAATATCCCAAATCCCCCAGTAGCCGGACGAAACACAGTTCTGGGAGTCAACTGAGGTCTTTATTTGCAGCTCCAGTATTTATGCAAGTCCCCATGCAAGGGGTTTCCCTACTGTCATTGCAGGGGTAATACAGTAGGGGACTACATGGGGGACTTAACATTCTGGGCATTTCTCCCATCAGGCACTGCTGCACGAGAGGGATACTCCCACTGGAATATACCGTTAAGTGGATTATCATTCCGTGCAGCAGAACCGGCGATTCACTTTAAAATACATAACTTTTCTTGTACTTGGTCTATTTAAACGAATGGACGTTCGGTAGATAGCTGGGGTCTGAGCACACAGTTCGTGAGAATACCGCTCAGATCCCAGCTAAAACAACCGAACGCCGCACGAAAAACACATTATTTATAACACAAGTTAAAAGTACCGATTTACATAGATGGACCAAACTACTGAACCAAACTACCGAACAGCCCGGGACTCCCGAACGGTCTGGAAGCCCAGCGGTGTTCGCGCCGTCGAGTAGCCGTTTTCAGTTCCATGCGCTCGACGACCAAACACCGCTGGGGAACAAAGGATCCAAGATGGCCGAACGCCGCGTGGTCGGTAGCCGAAGACGGCCACCTAGGAGAGCCTCTAATTACCGATTGCAACATTGTTGCAATCAGTTAACAAGCGCCACACGTCCCTTAGTGTGTGGGCTATTGACAGATAGTTCATTCGGTTCACAGAACAGCCCGCAAAGGCGCTGTTCGTGAAACGAAATAGAAAATGACTATCTGCTTTTGGCAGATAGCTAATACGGGCAATACAGCATGCAGGATACAGCAGATTACAACCAGGCACATATACAATCATACAGGCAACCCTTAAAAACATATTGTCTCTGTTTAGTCCAAGTGGCTAGGTTTGCCACAATATCAGCATGTAAAAGATGTAGTTGATAATGTTTTAGGTTCTGCTTTTGCTCATGAGCTACTCCACTATAATCTTTTTTGTGTGTGGGCAGGGGGTGGGGGTGCAGTGTTTACTGCAAAGAGCCTGAAGGGACTGATTATACTCACCAGAACAAATACAATAAGCTTTAGTCCCACCTTTTGTTTGTATTATGTAAACTCAATAAAAATAATTTTAGCCCCTTAAGGATGGAGTTAGTTGTGCAAGTTGTAATCAAAACAAAGCGTACACAAAACCTGAAATTTGCTTTATATGTCTGTTGAACCTCTTTTACATTAAGTACACCCACACTTATTATATATCATTTTGTTCAGGGGAAAAATGGGTATCATTTCATATCAATTACCTATATCTAAAACATAACTAAATATGAATAAAATGTAAAAAACTTTGAGAAATAAGACATGTTAAGTTCTGCGTGGCATTTTAATTGTTAATATCATAATACTGTTGGTTTTTACTGCAATAAATTACATATATTTGTATTCAGCGATGTCTCACAAGTACAAAAGTACCCATTATGTACAGGTTTTATATTGTTTTGGAGAGTTACAGGGTCAAATATAGTGCTTTCCCTTTTTTTCATTTTTACACATTAAAATTTGCCAGGTTGGTTTGCTGTGCCTATGCTGCCTTTGGGACTGAATGGCAGTCCAGGAATAAAAATTAACCCCACCATGGCATACCATTTGTAAAAGTAGACAACCCATGGTATTCAAAATGCAGTATGTCCAGTCTTTTGAAGTAGCCACTTGGTCACAAACCCTGGCCAAATTTAGCGTTCATATTAGTTTTTTGCATTTTTCACACAAAGACTGCACTTTCATTGATAAGATCATCGACATTATACATTTTACTGCTCTAAACCACTCATATTTGTGTTCAGCGATGTCTCATGAGTAAAACAGTACCATGCACGTACATGTTTTATAGAGTTTTGGAAAGTTACAGGCTCAAATATAGGGCTTGCCCATTTAAATTTTTGACACATTCAAATTTGCCAGATTGGTTATGGTGCCTTTGAGACTGTATGGCAGCCCAGGAATGAGGTTTACCCCTATCATGGCATACCATTTGCCAAAGTAGACAACCCACAGTATTCAAAATGGAATATATCAAGTCTTCTTTAGTAGCCACTTAGTCACAAACCCTGGCCAAAATTAGCATTCATATTAGTTTTTTTGCATTTAAAAAAAAAAGCCCTTTCAATGATGATATCATCGTCCTTTTACGTTTTACTGCTCTAAAACACTATTTAGTTTCAGCGATATCACACAAGTAAAACAGTACCCCTCGTGTACAGGTTTTATGGGGTTTTGGAAGCTCACAGGGACAGTTATAGGGCTTTCCCATTTCAGTTTGCCAGATTGGTTAGGTGGCTTATGTTGCCTTTGAGACCATCTAGCAGTCCAAGAATGAGAATTACCCCCATCATGGCATACCATTCACAAATGTAGACAACCCAGGGTATTCAGAATTGGTTAAGTCCAATCTTTTGTAGTAACCTCTTAGTCATAAACGCTGGCCAAAGTTAGATTTCATTTTTTTAATTATTTTTTTTGCATTTTTCACACAAAGAGGGCGGGGCCGGGCCGCCAAGCTGAATGGAAGCAGAGCAATATGTCTCCTGGCCTGAGCCCCGGAAAACGGCAATAAACCTGCACACGGACTGCATCGATGTCGGATTCCTTAACCTGACGAAAAGGAGAATCACCCAAGCTTTAAATGGGCACCAGATTGAGGCCAAATATGATCCGGGAACACCAAGACCCGCAACTGAGGCCTACTCGCCTTCATACGCCTGGACAACGGCGGCCCCTGAGTGAGCACAGGCAATTGACCAACCTGCCGGGGGAGAGGATCAACCAGCTATATTGACCTCCGTGGAGGACCACACTGGCATGAGAGGTGGCCCGGCTCTGCTCCCCCCACGTGGAGATGACATACTCCAGGGTGGAAGCCACCGCGTGGGAACAACACCGATCACCTGAACAGGAAATGGCTACCGGAATGGAGTCCGCCTGCAAATTCACTCCTGGAGGAGAAGTTGAGAAGAGAGCTCACCGCGGGGGGCTGACCTGGGCGGCTCATGCAGACTCTGGCGGTGCTGAGCACCGGAGGGATCCTCCACGCTGTTTCCCTGCCCGCGGGAGAAGTGAGTGCCCTAGCCTCTGGGTTTGAGGGGTCCCCGGGGAGCCATGTCCCTGTTGCCGTGAGCCCTTTGGGGCGGGATCGCGCTGTCCTTCTGGCGGACTGGTGGCCGTGGGAGATGTGCAACAATCCCAAGTATGTGGACGGCACCGGGAGAGACATGGGAGTACGCACTTCAAAGGGACTTACGTGATGCTGGAGAGGTGCAGGGGGCAGACGTCCCGCGGACTTTGTGGGGGGGGTCAAGTGGACAGTTACTGCTCCTGAGTGCCCACGGGGGTCGCAGCCGGCTGGCGGGCTGGGGCCAGTCTAAGGAAGACAGAGGGAGGTTCGGCGACCCGGGGACTCTACTGAAGCTGTGCTGGGAGAAGCTCCCTCGGACTGCTACTCAGACCAACATCGCTTCCATATCGTTTATATTTTGCATGGGTTACCTAGTTAACAGCGGCTAATATGCAAACTATGGTATAGGTCGTGTTTAAAGCACCTAATATTTAAGTCATGTCTACGCAAGATCAGGCTACTTATATTATGCATTTTCCACATGTTCTTTTTCATTTATTATATATATAGCTATGTTATGTACCAGATTGCTGCATACTGAAAGAGGCAAACCTTAAGACATGCTGCACATTAACTTGTTTCACTAAGAGACCCACTTTTAAGCACTAGTCTCTTATTACTACTTATAGATCCTTGATGTGTTACCTAGTTAACAGTGGCTAATATGCAAACTATGGAATGGGTGGCATTTAAACTACGCATTGCTACCAGACATTATTGCTGCATAGCCATTGACCACTGATTTGTTGATTTCTTATTTATGCTCAGACCACTAGGTTTAGCTCACTTGAATGACCTTAACATAAGAAATAGGAATACATTTACACTTATCCAGACGTGCTGAACCATACGCTACCTTTCCCCGGCAATTAGTCTATCAGACTGCAAAGCACACGCATGCTTGCTTAACATACAGTTGCAAGAAAAAGTATGTGAACCCTTTGGAATGATATGAATTTCTGCACAAATTGGTCATAAAATGTGATCTGATCATCATCATCCAAGTCACAACAATAGACAATCACAGTCTGCTTAAACTAATAACACACAAAGAATGAAATGTTGCCATGTTTTTATTGAACACACCATGTAAACATTCACAGTGCAGGTGGAAAAAAGTATGTGAACCCTTGGATTTAATAACTGGTTGAACCTCCTTTGGCAGCAATAACTTCAACCAAACATTTCCTGTAGTTGCAGATCAGACGTGCACAACGGTCAGGAGTAATTCTTGACCATTCCTCTTTACAAAACGGTTTCAGTTCAGCAATATTCTTGGGATGTCTGGTGTGAATCGCTTTCTTGAAGTCATGCCACAGCATCTCAAATCAGGTTGAGGTCAGGAGTCTGACTGGGCCACTTCAGAAGGTGTATTTTCTTCTGTTTAAGCCATTCTGTTGTTGATTTACTTATATGCTTTGGGTCATCTTCTGTTGAGCTTCAGCTGGTAGACAGATGGCCTTAAGTTCTCCTGCAAAATGTCTTGATAAACTTGGGAATTCATTTTTCCTTCGATGATAGCAATCTGTCCAGGCCCTGACGCAGCAAAGCAGCCCCAAACCATGATGCCCCCACCACCATACTTCACAGCTGAGATGAGGTTTTGATGTTGGTGTGCTGTGCCTTTTTTTCTCAACACATAGTGTTGTGTGTTTCTTCCAAACAACTTAACTTTGGTTTCATCTGTCAACAGAATATTTTTCCAGTACTGCTGTGGAACATCCAGGTGCTCTTGTGCAAACTGTAAACGTGCAGCAATGTTTTGTTTGGACAGCAGTGGCTTCCTCTGTGGTATCCTCCCATGAAATCCATTCTTGTTTAGTGTTTTACGTATTGTAGATTCGCTAACAGGGATGTTAGCATTTGCCAGTGACTCCAGTTGGCTGACATCTCACTCCAATTAGCTCTTGGAGAGGTGATTAGTCTAGGGGTTCATACTTTTTCCACCTGCACTGTGAATGTTTACATGGCGTGTTCAATAAAAACATGGCAACATTTCATTCTCTGTGTGTTTTTAGTTTAAGCAGACTGTGATTGTCTATTGTTGTGACTTGGATGATGATGATGATCAGATCACATTTTATGACCAATTTGTGCAGAAATTCATATCATTCTAAAGGGTTCACATACCTTTTCTTGCAACTGTATTACTCCCATTTTACTTACACAACATGATGTACAGGGAGTGCAGAATTATTAGGCAAATGAGTATTTTGACCACATCATCCTCTTTATGCATGTTGTCTTACTCCAAGCTGTATAGGCTCGAAAGCCTATTACCAATTAAGCATATTAGGTGATGTGCATCTCTGTAATGAGAAGGGGTGTGGTCTAATGACATCAACACCCTATATCAGGTGTGCATAATTATTAGGCAACTTCCTTTCCTTTGGCAAAATGGGTCAAAAGAAGGACTTGACAGGCTCAGAAAAGTCAAAAATAGTGAGATATCTTGCAGAGGGATGCAGCACTCTTAAAATTGCAAAGCTTCTGAAGCGTGATCATCGAACAATCAAGCGTTTCATTCAAAATAGTCAACAGGGTCGCAAGAAGCGTGTGGAAAAACCAAGGCGCAAAATAACTGCCCATGAACTGAGAAAAGTCAAGCGTGCAGCTGCCACGATGCCACTTGCCACCAGTTTGGCCATATTTCAGAGCTGCAACATCACTGGAGTGCCCAAAAGCACAAGGTGTGCAATACTCAGAGACATGGCCAAGGTAAGAAAGGCTGAAAGACGACCACCACTGAACAAGACACACAAGCTGAAACGTCAAGACTGGGCCAAGAAATATCTCAAGACTGATTTTTCTAAGGTTTTATGGACTGATGAAATGAGAGTGAGTCTTGATGGGCCAGATGGATGGGCCCGTGGCTGGATTGGTAAAGGGCAGAGAGCTCCAGTCCGACTCAGACGCCAGCAAGGTGGAGGTGGAGTACTGGTTTGGGCTGGTATCATCAAAGATGAGCTTGTGGGGCCTTTTCGGGTTGAGGATGGAGTCAAGCTCAACTCCCAGTCCTACTGCCAGTTCCTGGAAGACACCTTCTTCAAGCAGTGGTACAGGAAGAAGTCTGCATCCTTCAAGAAAAACATGATTTTCATGCAGGACAATGCTCCATCACACGCGTCCAAGTACTCCACAGCGTGGCTGGCAAGAAAGGGTATAAAAGAAGAAAATCTAATGACATGGCCTCCTTGTTCACCTGATCTGAACCCCATTGAGAACCTGTGGTCCATCATCAAATGTGAGATTTACAAGGAGGGAAAACAGTACACCTCTCTGAACAGTGTCTGGGAGGCTGTGGTTGCTGCTGCACGCAATGTTGATGGTGAACAGATCAAAACACTGACAGAATCCATGGATGGCAGGCTTTTGAGTGTCCTTGCAAAGAAAGGTGGCTATATTGGTCACTGATTTGTTTTTGTTTTGTTTTGAATGTCAGAAATGTATATTTGTGAATGTTGAGATGTTATATTGGTTTCACTGGTAATAATAAATAATTGAAATGGGTATATATTTGTTTTTTGTTAAGTTGCCTAATAATTATGCACAGTAATAGTCACCTGCACACACAGATATCCCCCTAACATAGCTATAACTAAAAACAAACTAAAAACTACTTCCAAAAATATTCAGCTTTGATATTAATGAGTTTTTTGGGTTCATTGAGAACATGGTTGTTGTTCAATAATAAAATTAATCCTCAAAAATACAACTTGCCTAATAATTCTGCACTCCCTGTATATGCTCCTGGGTATGCGACCAAGTGCTTTACACAGTAACTTGTCCGATGCCTGTATTTTATATCATGCATATGATTAAAAATAACATTACTAGGCAATAAGCAACACGTGTCAGCAGCTCTGACCCTATATGCTTAGTACGTAGTTATGACTGATATTGTATTGTAAAGCCATATTTGGCCTCTGCGTGGGCTCCTATGCATTTATCATAATTTATCATTATTTGCAATACTAAGCCTCTGCATAGGCAATAATGCGCCAATCTTCTGATCTCGCTCTATGCCTGCTATCATACTGCAAACGAAATTAAAAAAAAATGCAAAACCAAGGAATTAGCCTGGACTCCACTCACCTGAACATGCGTACATTATAGGGTGCTGCTGGGGCCAAAATATAAAAAAAATACAGAATCCAGCGCACTCGCTTATTCACTAAACAATGATTTAAAATCTTAGAGATTGCAATAGTTTTATTTAAAAACACCTCACCTAGGCAAAAAATAATGAGGGTTTAGTTACATTATATGATCATCCTGCCGAATATGGGGTACTTTGACGTAGTTGGCAGGCTTATGCAATGTATGATCATATAATGTGAATAAGCGAGTGCGCTGGATTATGTGTGTGTGTGTGTGTGTGTGTGTATATATATATATATATATATACCCACACACACTTATAATTCTAAGTGTATCTTAAGATGATATATATATATATATATATATATATATATCTCAAGATACGCTTATGACTTTTTTTTTTTTTACATATATTCTTTAATATATGCATAATATATTAGACGTTTATTAAAACATCTGATTAGCATATTATACATGTAATCACAATATGGTAAATTTTGAAATAAACTCAATAAAGCAAAATCAAGTAGGGTATACTAAAACATATAATTTAAAAAAAGCCAATTTCAACAATATTAGGGCAGCTCTACAACATATCGACTGGCATAAACTCCTTAGTGATAAATGGAAACTATTCAAACAAATATTAGAAAGGTACATTTCTCAGTATGTACCATTGGGTAATAAATATAAAAGAAACCAATTAAAACCAATGTGGCTTAGTAGAGAAGTAAAACAAGAGATTAAAAATAAGAAAAGGGCATTTAAAGCATTTAAAATCAGACAAATCAAAGGCATCCTATTTAAGATATAAGGAAGCAAACAACGCTTGCAAAAAGGCAATTAAAGTGGCTAAACTAGAAAATGAGAAATTGATAGCTAGAGAATCCAAAACCAACCCCAAAAATATTTTCAAGTACATCAATTCTAAAAAAACAAAAAACTAAAGTGTAGGTACACTTGAAACAGAGTTGGGTTTATTAGCTAATGAAGACCAGGAAAAAGCAGAAATTTTAAATAACTATTTTTCTTCAGTATATATTAATGAGGATCCTATGGCAAGAGATATGCAAATGAAAAAACTTGCAAATAACTTGTGATTGGATAACTCGAGACAAGGTGCTACAGCTATTAAAGAAAATGAATGTAAATAAAGCTCCGGGGCCTGACGATATTCACCCACGAGTACTTAAGGAGCTAAGTGGCGAAATAAGTGAACCTCTGTATTTAATTTTTTAAGATTCTTTTGTTTTCAGGTGTTGTAACGGAGGATTGGAGGAAGGCAGATCTTGTTCCTATATTTTAAAAGGGTTCAAAATCCTTGCCTGGAAATTATAGACCTGTGAGCTTAACTTCTGTAACTGGGAAAATATTTGAAGGGTTATTAAGGGATAATATTCAGGAATTCATTGGGATGAACTTTATTAGCAATAATCAGCATGGTTTTATGAAACATAGGTCATGTCAGACTAACCTAATTGCATTCTCCGAAGAAGTAAGTAGAAGTATAGATCAGGGTGTTGCAGTGGATGTGATCTACTTGGATTTTGCCAAGGCATTTGATACGGTTCCTCACAATAGGTTAGTCTTCAAACTAAAAGAAATTGGTCTATATGAATATTTTTGTTCTTGGGTAGAACATTGGCTTAAGGATAGAGTGCAACGAGTTGTAATTAATGGTAAATTTTCAGGCTGGACAAAAGTGGTAAGTGGTGTCCCTCAGGGTTCTGTTTTGGGACCACTTCTATTTAACATATTTATAAATGATCTTGAAATAGGCATTGAAAGCCATGTATCAGTGTTTGCAGAGGACACAAAACTTTGTAAAGTAATAAAATGTGAGCAGGATATTGCTTTGCTGCAGAGAGATTTGGATAGATTGGGGGACTGGGCACTAAAATGGCAGATTAAATTTAACAGAGAAATGCAAAGTTATGCACTTCGGGGTTAAGAATGCACAAGCAACTTACACACTAAATAGTAGTGAATTAGGGATAACCACACACGAGAAGGATTTGGGAATTGTTATAGACAACAAATTAGGCAACAATATGCAATGTCAATCTGCAGTTGCTAAGGCCAGTAAGGTTTTGTCATGTATAAATAGGGGCATAAATTCTCGGGATGAAAATATAATTTTGCCTCTTTATAAATCGCTGGTAAGACCACACCTTGAATATGCTGTGCAATTTTGAGCGCCTGTTCTAAAGAAGGATATCATGGCACTGGAGAGGGTCCAGAGACGAGCTGCAAAATTGATAAAAGGAATGGAGCATTTTAGTTATGAAGAAAGGTTAAAAAATTAAATCTGTTTAGTTTGGAAAAACGGCGCCTGAGAGGGGATATGATAACTTTATACAAATATATTCGGGGCCAGTACAAACCTTTATCTGGAAATCTATTCATAAACAGGGCTATACATAGGACACGAGGTCACACATTTAGGCTGGAAGAAAGGAGATTTCATCTAAGGCAAAGAAAAGGATTTTTTACAGTAAGAACAATAAGGATATGGAATTTTCTGCCTGAAGAGGTGGTTTTGTCAGAGTCCATACAGATGTTTAAACTGAAATTGGATAAAAAGTTACAAAAACATAACATACAGGGATATAATTTCTAATTAGTGATGTAATAACTGCTTGATCCAATGAGACATCTGACTGCTATTTTGGGGTCAAGAAGGAATTTTTTCCTAGTTTGTGGCAAAATTGGAAGCGCTTCAGACCAGGTTTTTTGCCTTCTTTTGGATCAACAGCAACATTTGTGAGGAAGGCTGAACTTGATGGACGCAAGTCTCTTTTCAGCTATATAACTATGTAACTGTCACGTATTCATGCGCTTACAGAAATGTGGTTAATGACATTTACTGTCCACACAGGAAAAGTTGTGCCGAGCAGCAACCTAATCCACAGAAGGGTTAATGCTGAGCAGCAATTATACAAATGAAACCTGGTAACTGACTTTGGGGTCAAAGGCCGGTTACAGCCTATCAGAACTAAAGGAGGGGTATTTAGGCCCAGTTCTCAGCCTGCTCAGTGCCCTGTCGTGGTTTCCCTTGTGGTTGTCTGAGAGCGCGTTCCTGTTTATAGTTTTCTACCTGGTTTTTGACTTTGGCTTTGTTTATTGACTTCTCTATAATCTGGTATCCTGACTCCTGGCTTTCCTCATCGCTGTGTCCCTTTCTGTGTTCCCTGACCTCGGCTAGTATTTTTGACAATTCTTTGTACGTTAAATCCGGCCATTCTAAGGACCGGTAATACGTTACTTATTTGTCATCCGTGCTGTACAGTTCTACGTGCTGGATCAAACAGTAATCCTGACAGTAACTATGTATATATAATACTATATCATTTAATTCTAAGTGTATTTTGGTATTAATATATAGATTAAGCCCCGCCCGCTGAGACAGCGGTTAGTCCCCTGTTGTGGGAGATAAAATATCTCAGAAACAAGGTAATTGATTGCTGGGGGAGGAGCGAGATGACGTAGGACACACGGCTGCGTTCTCGTGGAGTGCAGCTGAGGGATAGACAGGGCGAGCTAGACGGAGGGAAGGACCTGAACAGAACAAGCAACGATGTTAGCCAGGATTCCCGTGAGCACTGTGAGGGGAAGCCCTAGCGCAGACAGAGAAACCAATGGGCTGACTGGTGGAGATCAACACGGAGGACAGAGGGAGGGGAACCAGGCGGGGAAGAGCCACACAGTGAAAGTACAGATGCCGAAAACGGATGGAGACTGCAAGCTGGGAAAAGATAAGTGGCAATAAGTTATCTGTACATACTAAGTTCCATAACAGGGTCTAATAAAAGGTAACATATTTGGCGCACTAGGAAGCAATACAAAGCGGGCACTAATTTGTTTTGATAAACTAATTAAATTAATTAGCTCTCCCCATAACAAGGAGCAGAGCGTTAATGGGCTTCTAAGTGTATCAGCTTCAGAGTCTAACTAGTGGGATATTGATTAGCATCTCTGGGTTATAACACTACAACAAAAACAATTATAAAGGAATACCAGGAAGTAGGGTGTAGAAGAGTAGAAGAGTAAAAAAGTTTATAAAATAAAAAAGGAAGCATTTAGGTTGAAAAACATAAAGGAAAAAAATAAAGGTGGAAAAAAAGGGGAAGGGAAAAAAAAAAAAAAAGACAAGATGGTAAGCATTTAAGATAAAGAAAACTGGAGAACAAAACAGAAAAACGCTTTCCTTTTTTTCACCAAATCCTACAACCAACAAAACAAACCTGAAAGGAATCAATTCTCTCTAACATTCCTACAGTTGCAAATACTAACAAAGTACAGAGGAAGGAATCCCAAGAGCTAAATCAAAGTGATGCAAAAAGTGAATACGACGATTTACTCAGACATCTAGATACACAATTAGGGAAATTAAGAGAAGAAATTCAAGCCAACACTACAGTGTCAGGATCGTGACAGGGATCCAACACGCAGAATACAAACAGGAGATAGGTACGTATACCGGACCTTAGAATGGCCGGACTAACGTAAGGAGAAAGCAAAAGAATGGTCAGAGACAAGCCGAGGTCGAGGGAACGAGAGATCAGGTAAGCGAGAGACAAGCCGAGTCAAAAGGACAAGAGAGGAAAGCAGGGTCAAAATACAAGCCGAGTCAGGAACCAAAAGACAATAGAGGTAATTGCACTGAGTGACCAGACTAGCTAGAACCACGACAGGGCAATGAATCATTCCACAGAACCCTTTTTTATACCTTGGCTCTTTAACTGTTGGCTCCGCCCCCAACGAGTCCTGATTCGTTGTTCGGCACTTGGTTGCCGTGATTGACGGGTCGGAACGTGATTGCCGTCATGACGTCGGCTACTGAGCGCCGCGTCATAAAAGGAGGCGGAGCTATCGCGGCCGGCGTGTAAACGACCGGGAGGAGTGCAAGGATCGGGTGAGTCAGCCCCCCTGGGAGGATGGACGTCTAGGTGTCTAACCTCCTCCGAGGTAGACACCAAAGGTAACCTGACATACAGACATCAAGACAGAATTATTGACCCTTAATCAACGATTCTTAGGAATAGAAGGAAAACTAAAGGGACTAGAATATAAGGAAAATATCCATAAAGAAGAACATCAGGCACTTGAGAAAAAGATGGAGGATATGGAAGAAAAAAATAACAGAATTAGAAGACCGGTCAGGACGGAACAATTTAAGAATCAGAGGAATACCAGAGCAAATAAATCAATCAAATCTGGAACCATATATACAGGAATTCTTTAGACACCTGAAGGTTGAGTGGGACCATAGAATCCCTATGACGGAAAGATGTCAGAGTATATAAACCTAAAGAAGTCTCAGAACACTTTCCAAGGGATGTAATGATTTGCTGCGCCTACTCTAGAACTAAGATGCAAATTCTGACAGCCATAAGAAACAATGGATGTACAGAAAAATACGAACCCCTAAAAGTTTTCCAGGATTTGTCTTGTTCAACTAGGCACATTGACCCCGAGACAGAATAACATCAATTACCGTTCGGGGTTCCCCACGAAAATGATTATAACACATAAAGGGAAACTCACCTATAGTAACAGTGCAGAAGACCTGAAAAGCTGGCTAGACAAAAATAAAATTGGAACTTGTCCTAGCCATTAGCCAAAGAGCTGGGAGGTTCTAAATACTTAAAGAGAGGGAGAAGGAAAAGGAAGAAGGGGGGGGAGAAGGGGGAAAGGAGAAAAACAAGTAGTTGAAATGTTTAACTTTCTTGATAAATAAGGAAGGGAACTCTCCTTTATTTATCTTTTTTTATTATTATTTTTTTAATTCATTTTTACTGATCTATTATTCTTTATTATTTTATAATACACATTGGGGACCTATGGGAGACACTAATAAAATAAAAGTAATTGAGGGTAATCAATAAACAAAACAAAATATATAGATCACAACAAATAATTTACCAAAGAGGCACTCCACAAAGGAATTAATCTAAAATAAGAAGGGAAACTTTTCACACTAGGATCATAAATAGGAATTAAATTTAAAAAAAAAAAAGAAAAGGAAAAGGGGGGAAAAAAGAGAAAGAAAGGAGTAAAATAGAGGGAAAGGGGGGCACGGAGAGAGAAGGAATAAGAGGGGAATGGAAAGAAAGAAAAGGGAAAGAGAGTTAATACACAGAAATACACAATTACATAGGGAGGACAACAAAGTTAATGGGAAGGAGAAGAGTGATACTCCAAGAATAACATTAACGTTTTGTAAGGAAGTAACAAGGAAGAATGAGAAAAGAGCACTTAAATAACAATTTAAATAACCAAGGTGAAATCACCAAGGGAATGGATTTATATATCCAACGTGACTTTTTCTTTCTTTACTACTTTTTTCTTTTACAACCCTCCCTGCCCCACCACATTAATAGTGCCTCCAGTTGTGCTCGCCACAGGCAGACTACCCTTAGCACGCCTATCTTACACAATATGTGGGACCCATATCTGAGTAATGGGATCCACTACTCGAGATACGGTATGGTGGGGGTTAGCCGTCATACACATACACACTTGTTTTAGGTTGATGCCAATGTTTTGGATCAACCCGTTTTATCTTTATGTAAACACGAATAAAGAAAGGTTTTTTGATTTCTATATGTGTATGGTAACACTAGGAGAGAGTGAGCCCCAAAAAACAAATAGATATCATAAATTAAGTTGATCTCTACAAATGCCCGGGGGATAAATACACCATGTAAAATGTTAATAATTGTAGATTATTTGATTTAAAAATGGGTACAAATTTGTGCCCTCCAAGAAACTCACTGGACAAAAGTTAAAGAAAAGACAAATTCACTGAGATACCCCATCATTATACGTGCAGCCTTAGGGGAAAGGAAAAAAAGGAAGGGGGAGGGGGGGCAGACTAGACAAGGGCTGGTACTAATTATGGGGGATTTTAATTGTGTAGTTGACCCGAGAGAGAGATAGAAAGAGCCAGAATGATAAGAAAAATAATTTAAAAAAAAGATGAGAATAGACTGCAAAATTTACTTAATAATCACAACTTAAGCGATATATGGAGAACATTCTATCCCACAGATTTAGAAAATACATGTTATTCCAGAATAGATTTTATTCTGGGTGATGTGATCATGCTGTATCTTGTTTAAAAAAAAAATAGAGATACAGCAAATAGCATGGTCAGACCATAGCCTCATCATGCTGGAATACAAAGACAATTTTGATAATTTTCGCAGAGTGGCGCATAAATGACTTTATACTACACAAAAAAAGTAATGTGGAAGACATTTTTAAAAATAACATCTTTTTCGTGAAAACAAAGGTACACCAGACATTACAGTCTGGTGCGCATATAAAAGTTTAGTTAGAGGTCACCTGATAAAAATGACATCGATTGAAAACAAAAAAGAAATGCCGCCCCTACCGAAACTATACATAACATTATGTGAACAAAAAAAATAAATAAAATAACTCCTACTACACAAATAGCAAGTAAGATTGCAGAAATAGAAAAAAAGATTAAAAATCAACAATTAATCTCTTAAGGACTGAGCCAAATGTACACGTTGTGATCAAAACAAAACGTAAACAAAAACATGAATTTGCGCTATATGTCTGTTCAGGCGTAATTCGTCTCTCATGTTATGTGCACCCACACTTATTATATATCATTTTATTCAAGGGAAACAGAGCTTTCATTTAACATCAAATATTTAGGTATGAAACCTAATTTAATATGAATAAAATATAAAAAAATGGTGAGAAAAGAATTTTAAAAGTTTTTTTAGTTCTACGTGACATTTTAACTGTCAATGTCATAATACTGTTCGCTTTTACTGCAATAAAATACACATATTTGTATTCAGCGATGTCTCATGTGTAAAACAGTACCCCCTATGTACAGGTTTTATGGTGTTTTGGGAAGTTACAGGAAGTTACATTTTTCAGTTTTTTCACAATAAAATTTGCCAGATTGGTTAAGTTGCCTTTGAGACTGTATGGTAGCCGAGGAATGAGAATTACCCCTATGATGGCATACCATTTGCAAAAGTAGATAACCCAAGGTATTGCAAATGGAGTAAGTCCAGTCTTTTTTAGTAGCCACTTGGTCACAAACGCTGGCCAAAATTGGCATTCAAATTAGTTTTTTGCATTTTTTCACACACAAATATTAACACTAACTTTGGCCAGTGTTTGTGACCAAGTGGCTACTAAAAAAGACTGGACATACCCCATTTGCAAGATCTTGGGTTGTTTACTTTTACAAATGGTATGCCATCATGGGGTAATTTTCATTCTTGGGCTACCGTACGGTCTCAAAGGCAACATAACATATTTGTGCAAGACAGAGTACTGCGAAAGGTGCACTCAATACTACACTTAGCCATTTGTGGTAAAAAAAAAATTTTTTTTTATTTTTATTTTTTTTTAAACCAGAACTATAAAATGATCATAGATGGTAGACTTTTGAAATACTGGTTATTTAATATACAACAGTTTCCATGGTCTAAAAAACACAAAGTTGGAAAAAGCTTGTTTTTCTAGGAGTTTCAAGTTGCTTTCCCTTTATTTTTTTTAGAAAAGTACTTCTCTTTGCAACCCATTTCTGATCACATATTTCTGGTTGGCATGGAATCAGCAATGCGTTTATAAAGGTTTTATAAAGCCAAGTAAATTAATTTCAGTGCCCTTGGTGGGATAACACCATCAAACACGGCACTTTTTCATTCTCACCGATAAACTTTTTAAGCTAAATAAGAACATTTCTTTTTCACTCCTGATGTGAATTTTATAGATGGCTGATCTTTCTGCTCACCGTACACTGCCATGCGCTCCCCAAGTGCAAGAGGTTGCAAGGTTGTTCCAATGAGTTCCCAAGATTTCTCAGCAGAACTTAATGGAGCATCTGCACCCAACTGACCAGCAGCACAATCTCATTTCCAAAGTTCATGAGGCATGCCACCATCTGGCTCTGCGTCACCTAGACAAATGCTGCCAATTACAACCAGGCCCCTTCAACTGGGGGATGAACCTCTTCCTCCTCTTAAGACCAATGCACATAACTATATGAAGCAGAAATTGTACTATAAATCCAATGGGGGTACTGCACACCAATCGTTGAATTAAAACATTTAGCACATTTCTATAATCCACATATCAGTCTATTGAATAACACCACTAAACCACAGTTAATGATTATTATAGTTGATCAAATCAGGTCTATAGCATTCTGCATCACACATAGACCCACATTTGAATAAGACTTTGTAGCTATTAATCTATTGGCATGGTGCTGAAAATTATTCATTTATACAGAACGAAGAAATTCACCAGTACTAGATTCATTGAGTGAATAAATAACAAAACTTAGTTTAGCAGAAAGAACCATATGGAAAGCCCTGTCTGCAAGCTCACAATCGTATACACATGCATTCCCATAAATATTACACGACCTGCTTGTTATTTCAGACTGCAGATACAGTTTTTTAACACTGTACTGCCAAAGTGTATAGTGACAGGATCCATCAGTCCTACGGAAGCGCCAAGGACTACAAGAAGCTTCAATTCAGGTCCACCATTATTAATAATGTCCCCGTTTGTTACTCAAATGGAAGGCGAAGGACAAGGGAGAGAGTGATACAGTGTTCCTCCATGAACAGCACCTCTCCTGACATTTCAGTAAAGAGAGAGGGACAAAATTAACGATGGTCACTATAAATTGCAATTACTGGCAGGGAATGTGAACTCCATTAATCTCCACATTCAAGTGTCTGTCAGTGTGCATCTGCATATGTGTGTGTTTATTCTTCTTCACTAAAACACTGAACAGAAAATTAAAAACCAAATGGGGCAAAAAGTTTTTATCACACATCTTTATTTAGACGTTAACATGGATAAAGTGTATGTTTTTATTACACCCCACCCTACCCGGAATCATGTGGCAGACGAGGGTCACAAAAAGCATTTTATTAGACAGTTCTCCCAGGCTGAGCATTCAAGCAGGCACTCTGAGAAAAGGAGTGTGTGCGGGGTGGATATATAGATATATATATATATATATCTATATACATATACACACATACACACACATACATACATACATACACACACACACATACTGAAAAGATATCTTACAAAATGGAGGGAGAGCACATTAAAGCTTCCCCTTGCAGGCACGCTTCCAGCACTGCCTGCAAGGGTAGAAGTTGACCAGGTCTGTCGCTAGCATGACAGAATACATTTTTACACAGATTTACACCGGGGGTGTAACAACTCCCCACACAAAATTGCAGATATTTCTGTTTCTTTTGTGTTTCAAGCAAAAATACTGCACATACAGATTCCTACCGCCACACCCACTTCTAAAAACAGGAGTAGTCATGTTGGTTGACATGAAGACATATACAGTGTACACTGACCCAGGGCCAGACTGGGAGAAAAATTCGGGCCGGGCATTTTTTCACCACAGCGGCCCATTAAGAAGGGGGCGGGGACGAGGAGGTGTGTTTTGTCATCACCAATGACAAACACGCCCCCTCTCAAAGTGAGCATGTTGGTTCAATGCTCTTCCAGGGCAGACCATGCGCAGAGCTCTGCTGAAGAGCTCCATTATGAGAAAAAAGCCCTGTATTTGTTCTGCAAATTTAATAACATGCTTGCACTGTGTTTCCTTGCAACTTGTCTCTGGTGTCTCTATAAATGGATACCAGGAGACAAGAGTATTGTGCATGTGTTTGGAGCCTGCTTGTAGGATTGCGTGTGTGCAGAGTGAGCTGATTGTGGTGTGGTATTGTGTAATAAGGTTAGTCATGTTGTGTTTGTGGTGTAATGTGATGCATATGTGGCTAGGGGCTGTAGAGAATGTGTTTATAGGGGATATAGCAAGTGTGTGCATACAGGCTATAGTGTGTGTGTGTGTGTGTATATAGGTAATGTGTGTGTTTAGGGGTGTAGTATGTGTTTGCTTACAAGGAATCTAGTGTGTGTATGTGTGTATATATATATATATATATATATATATTTGGAAGTATTGTGTATGTGTGTGGTGCAGTGTGTTGGGGGGGCTCTGTGTGTATGTGAGGGGTGTGAGAGAGTGCTGGGTGTGATGATGAGAGAGTGCTGTGTGAGAGAGTGCTGGGTGTGAGAGTGCTGGGTGTGAGAGTGCTGGGTGTGAGAGAGTGCTGTGTGAGAGAGTGCTGTGTGAGAGAGTGCTGTGTGAGAGAGTGCTGTGTGAGAGAGTGCTGTGTGAGAGAGTGCTGTGTGAGAGTGTGAGAGTGTGATGGGTGTGATGAGAGAGAGTGCTGTGTGAGAGAGTGCTGTGTATGAGAGAGTGCTGGGTGTGATGGGTGTGAGAGAGTGCTGTGTGAGAGAGTGCTGTGTGTGATGGGAGTGAGAGAGTGCTGTGTGAGAGAGTGATGGGTGTGAGAGAGTGCTGTATAAATGTTAGAATGGATTGTGTGTGTGTAGAGGGGGTAAATAAACAAATAAACTAAGCAGGCATTATGTCCCCCCTTCCCATCTTACCTTTAGCCTGGGAGGGGGGGGACCGGCACACTGGTGACTGGGAGGCGGGGTGGCAGTGTTCCCTGGTGGTCCTCGTGGTGAGTGAACTCTAGCCCGCATAGCCTGTGGGGCTAGAGTTCACTCTCGCGAGATCCGGTCGTTGCCATGGCAACGCGCCGGATCTCGCAAGAGGAACCCGGCGGAGTTCTAAGTTAGAGCTCCGCCGGGTCCTCTCTCCTGGCTGTCTCCCTCCCTCTCTCCCCGCGGGCGGCCGCATTATACAACATGTGGGCCGGTGAGGGAGATCTTTGATCTTCCTCCGGCCGTTCATGAAAAACAGCAGAGCCGGCGCTCGGATAGCGCCGGCCCTGCATAGACCGGCAGGAGAGATCCTGGGATCTCCCCTGCCGGCCTCGGCCCATGGACATCGCAGCCCACCGGGCATTTGCCCGGTGTGCCCGATGGCCAGTCCGGGCCTGCACTGACCTATAAATAATCAATCACAGGTCTCAATGATTGGGTCCCAGCTATAGCTGAAATTCTCACTACTTAAGATGATACCAAAAAATGACCCCTGGAAAGTGCCCCAGGTATCTTATAAGAATGCCAATATGCCACAGCAATCAGATGTCCATTGCTCAGAAGGCTCAAGATATATGCCCATCACAACATGTAAAAAGCTATTTATTGCTCAATGCCATAACCTTTACAGCACATTGTAGAGGCTCATAGACAAAGCATGCTGTTACTTTGTTTTTTCTGTTAGTCAGGCTACTTAACCCCTTAAATGAACTGCTTGCTGAAGTGATTTATGTGTGAAGAGTGTGTCTTTATTTCCTTTTTTTCTTACACCCCACTGGCTGTCAATCAAACAACCTTGTTACTTCCTGGATGCTCAGTAGAGCTAAACTCAAGAGGCAGCATTTGCTCAGAACACCTGCCTTGCAAAGATTTCTTATTGAGCTTCATTGGGAAGTCTGTGATTAGACAGCTACAGAGAGTTAGGGCTGGGTTAGAAAGGGAAGGCTTGCCTAGGCTGCAGACAAGAGATCTTGTGCAAGCGGTTTTAAGATGTACTCAAATGAAAAAAAGAAAATGCCTAAATAAATGCCCATATTGAAACACCGCACATCCAGAATAATTAACACGTTTGTGCCGGTAGTTAGTTGCATCCCCAGCACACGTGACATTGGCTTCCAAAAACTCTGTTCCGGGGTGCCAACGTCAGTTATGTGCATATTGTACCTTTGTTGCCAGTGGTCATGTGTGCTGGGACCTGAAGATGTGCGGTTGCTGTTCAGCCTTGTACAGAGAGGCAACCAGCAACCGTATTAACCCTGCAGGTCTCGCATCTAGATAGTGCCAATTTTGGCACATGGTGGAATTTTTCAGTCATCGTTAAGAGGTTAGGCATTTTTTGATTGAGAAAATATTAGCATAAGACATATCTAAACCAAGAGATGCATAGCTGGCAGATAAACATAACAATTTTGTTTATATGTTGCTTTGCAGACAAATTTAAAAATTAGTTTTGTAAATTTACACAATTTATATTTTTCACTTATTTGATCTTTTATAAATATATTTGGAAAATAAAAAGCTTTAGACAAAACACAGTGCACTTCATCTTACAATAGATCACACAGTGAAAAATATTAGTTTAAAATCAAAAAGGCTTTTTTCCCCCTCACGTACAGTAGGTATCACAAAAAAACTTTAAAAAAAAAAAACTGTTTAAATAAATATTTGTAAGGACCATGAATGCAGTACAGCTTACTATACGCCTTCTCCCCCCAAAACTGTAGAAATGATAAGAACCATTGAAACTTCCTTTACTGCTTACAAGGAGTGAGCTTGCATTTTCAGCAATTTTACAGGCATTATAACATGGAAATATGTTCTCCTACAGGCTAATAAGGGTAAAAGATGTTTTATGGAATCAATTGCATTCTACAAAATACATGAAAATAAAAGTTTGTATACTTTGCTTATGTAGGGAAGTGGTTAAAGGATCTCTCCAAAATAGAGGTTAACACAGTAAAGGAGTTTAAGCATGCGTGGGATAGGCATAAGGCTATCCTAACTATAAGATAAGGCTAGGGACTAATGAAAGTATTTAGAAAATTGGGCAGACTAGATGGGCCGAATGGTTCTTATCTGCCGTCACATTCTATGTTTCTATGTTTCTATCTAAGACCAACACAGCAGACTGTTGCGGTTATGGTCCTAGGAGTGTCCTGGCAATGCCATGTAAAGTAGTGAAACTACTACTAATGCCACAGAGCCAGAGGATGCCAAGTTCCATTAGTTATACTTGGCTAAACCCTGCACAGTTTAAGGTACTTAAAGTATTCCTGTATAATGAGGAATAGGTATACAAATACTTTCACAAGAAGAATCTCCCCTTCCACAAATTAGCATCACATAGACTAAATGCTTCAGCGGGTCAGACTGCAGAGCTGTATTAAGGGTAAGTTTAATAAAATAATTGACAAAAAGTGTAGGGCAGGATGATTAAGAAGCACAGGGGCTCTAAAATTTATTTTATATCAGAGATTTCCTTTAAATACATGCTAACTAGATAAACCTGGCCCTCAATGACTCAAATCAGAAATCATCATAATTGTGACAAAACCCCTATTTTGCCTTCCCAGGAACCATTCTCTTCCTCAGTTTGGGAATCCTTTTAAACTTTGTTTTTATGTTACCAAAGTTGACTGACTGCTAGCCCTGATTTCATGGAACCGTTTTAGGCATAGGACTATGTGCATGGTCGGTCAAATAATTGACTTCCATGGAAACCTGAACCCATCTGGATGATTTTTGGATATGTTGGTCACCCAGATCGGGGCTATCAGGGAATGTAACTTTTGTGGGGTTTTCATGTGTTTTGAAGGTACTTTTTGGGGTGTTTTAAATTGTACGTTTTTCTGTGCCTGGAGATAATGGAGTTTGTACAGTTACTGACTCAATTATCTCCCAGGCACAGGGGAGTGATTACCCTGTTTTGTGTGGGAGTGCCATGGGTGTATTTTCGGTGTCCTTGTACAGCATAAAAGCAGACCATTGAGCCTGGATTAAACGGATCATTTTACCCCTTCATGAAGGCTAGGCTCATGTTTGGGGGATTGGGAGCTATATTCACACTTATAATCACTATGGGGCTTGCGACTTGGGAGATTCTTCACGGATGTACTCAAAAAAAAAAGGATAACAAATGGTAAGTTTTTTTTTGTTTTGTTTTTTTAGAGGTACTTAGTTCTTTTATTCCCCCCTCACTAATTTTAGGGTGTGAGAGGTAGGTAGGGGTTTATTAATTTTTTTGGGGGTGGGGGGGTGTCTAGGGGCTTGGGGACCCCTAGTCACCTTGGGGGGGGTAACATTTTTATTTAGGGCCCCCGCTCAGGGGTGGGGGCTGAGGGGGAGGACAGTAGGTGTCGTCGTCCCCCACATTCTCATTTAGGGCCTCCACTCGCCGCTCAGGGGGGACACCAGGGGAGAGGACAATAGGTCCCGCCCCTCTGTTATTTAGAGCCCCCACCCTCCACTCAGGGGTGGGGGCCAGGGGGTAGGACAATAGGTCCCCCCCCCCCTCACATTCTCATTTAGGGCCCCCACCCGTCACTCAGGGGTGGGGGCGATGCTAGGTTCCCCTTCAGTTTAATAGTCCCCACTCACGCAGCACGGGTGGGGTCTCAGGAGGGATGAGACTATGTTTTGTTTTTAAACACTGTTTAATGTCCCTACTCGCGGTATAGCGAGATGAGAGTTGTGGGAAAATTCCTCTGACCACCAGAAATTATGCACACTTTGCTCCTCTGCTGATCAGAGATGGTCAAGTGTAGGAAACCTCCATAAGACAAGTAGTCCCTACTTTGTCTTGTGTTTTAAAGAAAACTAGAGCATACAGAAGAAATGAAGAACAGATCCTGAGAGAGGGCGAGAAGAGGAATCGATTAAAGAAAGGTAAGTTCGGCACAACAGTGCTGCTTTTAAGAATGGCATGTCTGGAGATTAATTTTCCTCAAAGAAAGTGGTTAAGTCCGAGCGGATTCAGTCACAATGGGCATGTCGTTAAGGACAAATTATTCATTCTCGGGCAATCTCTGGGTCTGAATAAAGGGGATTTGATGCATGTTGTATATGGGGTAGTGGTTGGACCAGCCCACCGGCCGGATCTCAGCCGAGACAAGTAGGGGTAAGAACTCCTGGGCTAGGAGTATATAGTCCGATCTGCTATAACGCTTGTGAAAAGTGTAAAAATAGGAGTAGTCCCTATCATTGGGGTGTAGAACTCTCCAGCAGTCCATTAGACCGTATCCTCGTAATGCGTTCTTAATATCCCTCAGGCAGTGGGGCGGAAAGGAGCTAACCCCTCTGGAGGTGTCGAGTCTTGGTTTAAACATTTTAAAAACAATAAACAGGAAATGCACAAATGGGAGGGACAAGGGAAAGCATTATGTGCAACTACTGATATACCGTACAAATCGGAAGAGTGTGCTGGTATTTGTCTTGCTTATATTATACCAAAAAAATGGCCAATAAGGTTTTGATAATTTACACAGCACTAACCAATTAACAATTATGTCAGTCTGGCCTAATAAATAGTGATATAGAGTCGCATGAGTGAATGGATTAACAGAATGTATGAGCCATTTAAACAGCAGTGCAATAATTGCATTTTGATTTAAGAACAACACATTTTACATAGAATCATTGTTTAATGAAGGGTTTTTTTCATCCAGGATTTTTAAATCTTCCTACTTTATTCTAAATTGCAGCTGAGCACTCAGCTCAATGAATCGGTTCTTGTCTTGAACAAAAGTGACACTTGGTTTTTCCGGTTCAAGACGACCACAAACACTGTGCACCCACAAGATCTAGGTATCAAACCGTGCTGTAGTGGTTATAGTGCTTAAAGTAATCTTTTTGAAAATAATAATTAGCTTCATAAGCATTTACAGGTCACTATAGAGATTATGGTTCTACATATGGTTTTTCCCACACTTTTCAGTCAAATGTGGTTATTCAAGGATCTACTACTTTCACAGAATAGAAATGCAAAACTGAATCTGGAATAAAATCTTCAAGTTAGCTTCAATTTTATCAAAAAGTAATGTTTCAAAAAGTGGTGAAAAGTTGTAAAGGTGAAATGTAATTCCAACAGTCAAACATTACCTGGCAATTGTCCCACTTTTAGAACTTTGCATTTATTTTTATTTTTTTTGCTCATTCTGGATTTCATAAATCACCCTCGATGTGTGTTACAATTATATTTAAAATAAACACCGCTAGGAAAGGGAAAAAAAAAATATTTGACCTTTACATTCTTTACGGTGTAAATAGCAATACAAGAAAAAATAGGTTTACTTAAAAAAAATTAAAAAATAAAAATTCACAAACAGCATCCTCATCCAGGGGAGTTTTATACATATTACCCACACGCATGTATATATGTATGTGTGTATATTTTATAAAAAATTTTTTTTTTTTTTTTTTATTTCCACTGCAGGTAGTTGTATTGTGGATAGAGAGACAGACATATCTATCTAAGAAGATGGTTAACTACACATCTGTCCCAATATTTATCACTGAAAACTTTGTATCTCACACGGCAGGTTAACCAACCTCTTCTTATTCTCAACTTCTCTTCTTGCTTGTTCTAAAGCCAGCTCCTCTGCAATCTTCCTTCTAAGCTCGTCTTCATTAACTAAAGAAAGAAAAAGAAATGGGCAAAACTATTATAAGACATACATTGCAAGAATAAATATATTATATCATTGTGCTTTGGTTATTAAATGCAAGAACTGGCAACATTCATGACAACTGGATGAAAAAGGAACTTACATGTCTGACCCTGAATATTAGTATCATGCAACACTGTATCATAATTATGATTATTAGCAGGTACGGGTGTATGAACGCAGATGTCCTTGTCTGCTATGCCCTTGAGCACTGCACACTGATTTATGGATGCTCACGCTATGGCATCTGTGATCAGCAATACTGAGATTATGTGGATTCTGGAGAAATGGATTCTGGATATGTAGGAAGTGAAATACCAGTCATGTGCTAGCCACCAATTACTTCCTACACATCATCATGTTACCCTTGTTAGTGAGGAGAGAAAAAAAAAAAAGAAAAAAAAAATGCATTTAAGGTATTCTATAGTGTAAGAAATACTAATATATATTCCTTACACTATATTCCTCCCCTACCACCCTCTCCCCTTCCCCCCTCATCATCATCCCCCAAGAAAGGAAAGGGTTAAAAAAAAAATGCACAGCGTGAGGATATCTAGTTTGAAATCTTACTTAGGGGGGCAGGAACATTGCACCAAGACCATTTCAATGAGCTGAAGTGGTTTGGGTACCTATAGTGTCCCATTTAAAGTACTGGAGTAGAAAATGTAAACAATTATGTAAATTATATAATCAGAGCAAGGTATTTTAAAATAAAAAAATTAAATGGTCCAGCACTCCTCAGCAATAAACTCCCTGTATTCTGCACTCAACAAGAGCAACGTTTCAACCCAATAATAAGGTTTTTGATCAAAATAAAAAAAATACACAACAAAGGAAATCTATACTTGCTGGGGAGTGTTTGATCAATCGGTTGTCGGAAGAAACCAGAGTCTCATGGACAACCTCTTGAAAGCTCAGAGGTGACTGCTGTCCCGCATCATTAGTTACTAAAGAAGGTTGTAACGGATCACCTGGCACCCAGACTGGGTACCTCCGTTGAAGGATACTCCTAGCGCTTCCTGAGGACTCCAAGAACTCCAGCAGACACCATAAACACCATAGAGTCCTTCAGGGAGCAAAACAGGAACAAGCTCTTATAAGAGCTTAATGATTATAGCAAGAGAGTATGACAAGCATTGCAATCCCTTGTAGCAGATTCCCCAATAAGAGACAAGACTCTAAATTGAGGGTAAAGTAGAACTGTTTTAATAAGCATCAAAGGACTTTCTTTTATGCAAGTTCTTACACAAAGTTACCACCTACATGGTCTTGTGGAACAGCCAAATACATTATAATTCAGTCAAACACTCCCAGTTAGGACACACAAACCTTCCCCCGCAGGGTCCTAATCTGCCGCGGGGAGGCTGTCTGGGCAGACAGGCAGTCTCACTGGACCGGGTGAAACCTTGATCGCCGCCGCAATCAGGTAAGTACCCCAAGACCGTTATGACGGTTCAGTGATATAATTACTGTACACAATGGGTTAACTTAGTTATCACAGGCAGGAAAATATACAGTTTCATACAATATTCATAACTCCTAAAATATACATGCCATAAAAAGTACATATTCTAAATCAGCATATTCCAAATACAAACATGCTCAAAAATCAGACAATTCCCTCCAATGGCTTAAAAGTTAGGTGGAAGTCCTTTTTGACCGACTGCAAGCATGGCTTTCCTGCCCAAAACAGTTCCATAGATTCGATCGGTCAATTTTCTCCTCTATCCTGGAGATAATTGGCTTAAGTAGCTGTAGTAAACGCAATTATCTCCAGGTACAGAAAATATCACTAAGTCACAACTGCAACAAAACACATTAAAATACATAACTAGTATTCTATAGAACTGAACCCCCACATTTGACCTATCCCCAGATAGCTTGGATCTCACTACAGCCGAACAGCGCTCAGATCCCACAAACACAGTCAAATCGCCACGGGATTAAACAATAGCAAGGGCTGATGAGAGACCGAAGAGGGGCAAAGCAGCCAGTTCCAACTGGTCTGGTAATGTCCCTGGGACAACGCCCTGCTGGGGAACAATGTGACAGGAAACTGTGGAGGGGCACACCTTCCCATGGATTTAAATGGGCAGAAAAAGTGTCCCAAAATCCAATAAGCCCAAACAGACTTTTTAAATGGCAATACTTCCCAGGGGCCATAGTCACAAGGCAAGAGGCTGGCAAGCAGGCTTCTCCAGGACCCAGTGGCGAGGTCACTTTCACCACAAAGGGTATTTTTAAAAAAAAACATTAATTTAAGATAGAATAAAATACTTTTTTTCTGAAAAACAGACTTTCAAATACTTGCTGCCTAAAATCAATGTTTCTCAAAACTATCCTTAAGACAAATCTACAGGCCACACATGACAACATTCATAAAAATAACTAATCTCTTAAAGGAAAACTATAGTGCAAAGGAAACAAAGTTTTGAGATGCCTGTCACTGGTGTATGAACATTGACACACACACACATATATATATATATATATATATATATATATATATATATATATATATATATATATATATATATATCCCCCCCCATTACAAAATAATACACAAACAGACATTAAAAATTCTCAGAAAAGACAATGTCTTACATTGTCCGAGTAAAGGGACAGCATCTATGCACCATACAACTACATTAAGATGCAGTAGTTTTTGTGTTTAGATTGTTTCCTTGCAATGAATAATGGATGAAATTAATAAAACACTAGCATTCCGGTCTGTGGTTTTAATCCCCCTGTTTATCACAACTTGTTACAGGATGCTGCATGAAATTCTATTTAAGAACTTACAAAAATCTGCAATTGTTCTGAGGGGGGGAAAAAAATCACACACGATAGAGATGTAGTTATGAATAGAAATTTTTTTTGGTTTGTTTGTTTTTTAGGAATTTTAATTAAAAAACAAATGCATGTAGTTTGGTATAAAAATAAATAAATACACCAAAAATGGAAAAAATGTGGATATTTGAAAGAATATAAAAAATATAAAACGAAATACAGGAAACTTTACAGAAGCTAAAGATCAATAATCACAGTGACAAAAATTATAATATATAAAAAAAATCAGAGAAGAGCTATAATTAATTTATTAAATGAAAATATAAAACTTAAACTTAATAAAATTACCCTCCTGGTAATAGTTGTACCAAACATAAAACTATGAGTGTCACAGTGAATATTAAAAAGTAAAAAAAAAAAAGTCAATGCAGTAGAGACCAGAAATTTTTAGTCCAGATCCAAAATTAAAGTTTCAAAGAGGGGGCGTGGCTACGACACTGAAGGCAGCAGACAAATGTCAGCTGACCTCCCTCTGCTGGCACTAAATATACTGTGCTTGGAGTTGTTATAGCCTCTGATTTTGCCCAGGCTCGGGCTCAACACACTAGAGAGGCATGGGGAAAAAAAGATAAAGAGCTGAAACCCTTGCAGGAGAGGGATACTGAGGGATACAAGAGCAGAACACTGCTGCAGTTTGAGGAGAAGCAGCTCCAGTTCCTACATAATCTTTGCCGATCCACCTTGGACTTACACCTTGTTGGTCCTTCCAACAAGTCACAAAGACTCTACACTCGGCTATCATCAAGTACAAGTGGGGTCCATCTTGTGCCCTTAGAATTTGATGAGAAAGCCACACTCACCAACTTACCACTTCGAGACTTGGGTCTTACCTAATCATTCGCCACCACAGCTGGTCCAAGCCAATTCTGGGGTGTGTCTAAAGTTGTCTCCTTTACCATCAGTACCGCTGTCGACATCGGCTAAGGAAAGATGGAGTCTCGGCGGTTCATGCTGAGATGGATTGATCCTTTAAACAGTCTCATTTATTTAATGTACTTCCTTTAGTGTGTTTATTTTATGCAATTGAATTTGTATTATTGTTCCCATATGACATGACCCAATGCCAGTGCATTTCACTTGCCGACCCCCCTTCCCTCGCAGCACTCAGTGGTCATTGAGCTGAACATATGGGACGTATACGCCGCTAATTTGAATCCTTACTCCATACATTGCCCATTCCCTTAAGTATTATACCAAAGCATTAGTATGGGAAGTGATTCCCTCAAATTTATGTATGTTTCGAATAGTTTATTTTGTTGACTCCATGGACCCCAGGGTTCAGTGGTTGTTTTTTTTCTTCCTACCTCATAGGACACAGCTGCTTAATTCCATGCCCAGTCAGGCTAAGATTACTTGTTTCCCTTTTACATATAAAACTAGGCACAACTCCTCAATTGCTCTATTTATATATACCGTATGTCTACTACATGTATTATAGAAAGTATTTTTTCTCTGCCCAAACAAAATGAAGGGGGAAAAAAGAAAAAAAAAAGTTCCAAAGAACCTGAGTTTCCAGCACATGTTCTTAAGCTCCTCCAAGTAAGTTGAGGCCATAGAGTTGTAAGCAGCCTCACAGGTAAGTAACTTCACCGCACTAAAAAAAAGGACAACCCCATGTCTAAGAAATCCAGCAAGGGTAAAGCGCCACAAACAGCAAGTGACTGAACTTTTTCAAAACGCACATTTGCAACTCCCTGCAACGGGTGCTTAAATAGGCGCCCAGCCGGCATTAATTACATTCATAGCAAATTTGAAGGCAACAGAGTTTAATTCCCTAATTGGTACCCAGCAATTCACTACATTATTTTCAAATTATTTTTATTAATTTGTTTCATTAAAAAACAGATTATTTTAAAACCATATAATTCCCTACATTCTGTGGTGAATTCTGTGTGTTAAAATATACATTCTGACAGGGCCGGATCAGCTGACAAGAAGTTTTACTTGAACACCTCCAGGACAAGTGGGGAACCTCTTCTTACATACATTTTTTTTGAAAACTAAGGAAAAATGATCTGACGCCAATTACAGGGATTTCACCTTCACATTAAGAGATACTAAGAACTGGACTACTGGACTCTTTTCCTCCATTGGTGAAATCCATCCATTTTACATCATAGTGTGTACACACTGGGACTGTATATACTTAATTTTTCCATTTTTTTCTTTTTTGTATATTTTTTCATTTTTTACCTTTTTTGTTTTTTTTCTTCACCCTACTCTCCTGGATGATATATCTGTTTGGACTTCCAGACACAGCAACTTAGTGCTTAACTTCTTGATGTGGTCAGGGACTCTCTTTAACAGAGAGTTACAATAGTAGATTCACAATACACTGTTTCTACCAAACTATATTGGTTTATATCAGCTTGTATATATTATCAATTTAAGTGTGTGTATATATATTATTAACTTTTCCAATCTTTCTAACTTTGCAGTATTTCACAACTAATGAATTATACTCAATTAATGAATGATTATTAAATTCTGTAATGAACTTTATTCTGAATCTCTGAGTGCAGTATCATTATCTTTTGTATTTTATACATTCTTACATAATTGATCAAACCAGTTTACCACATAAAAATCTTTTATTCTTGTATAAAATGACAAATCAATGGCAAGGGAATAGTGCTACACATAAAAATTACTATTTATTTTTCTTTTCAAATAATAAATGCATGTACATATATTTAAATCTTTGGAAAAATACATGAACTTATTAAAATAAGCCCAATTATCTGAGCAATAGTTTGTATGGGAAAAACAACTATACCAGTACATGACAGAGTCTTTATGTTTTCTACCAAATCTCATAGCTACACTGGGCTAGTTGAAAATCTAGAACAGATTAATTTTGTCAGCCACGGTGTTCAGATATCACCAAGTGTAAGATCTTCCTGTAGCAAATACAGATTACAAATCCATCCATATATATTTAGAAGATACACGTAGAATAATTTTGTAGTTCTCATTTTATGCATTCTTTAACAAATTAAGTCCTAAACATAGGACAGGGGTCCTGAAGCCCTTTTATGACAACACCATCTGCTAGAAAACAGTACCTGGCAGGGCAATAGCAGCAGTGCAGACATAAAAATTAATGAAGATGTCAGAATGGGACGTCTTAACAGCACACTAATAATCATAAATATTGAGTCAGAAAACACAGTTGCAAACAGTATGCCGACCTGCAGCACTAACAGCATCACGCCAAGAGTTTATTTGCCTTTTATTGCTCCTTCAGGATTAATCTGCTTCTTTATTTCATTCCAATTTGAGACGCATAATATGCAAATAATCTCTACTTTATTTCGTGCCACCTAATAAGGACCGCAGGATGTGTCACTGCTGGATATTGCGCGCTACTGGAAGACAAAGCACGTTTATGAATTCCACATGAGTGAAAAGAAATATATGAGGTTTTGGATCTAGATAAGGGCTATCAGTGACAGCTATTTCATCGTCTAGTCCAGGAAAACACAAATCTCCCCCAGCCAAGACTTTGCAAAAGAATAAAAAGAAACTGTTTATTGCAGACTTTATTGCTAGGCACTGTACATGTTGAGTGCTCCTTTGTGGAGATATACTCAGGGCTCCTTATCTTGATATGGTTTATGATTTCACAACAAAGCTTCAATAATGCAGGCTGTGACTGTGTGCTCACAAATATGAGTAGGTTTTGCCTTTACAAAAGGAATGTGTCACTTGAACAACACCATGTTTAATAAAAATGTTAGGTAGTTTAAAAAAAAAAAACACAATGAAAAAAGGCTAGTGTACACTGTTCCATAACATTCGTGATAAAATGTGTTTATATTAAGAGGGAAATCACAGATAAGAATTTTATGGATTCTCTGATAAAGTTTCTTTGTCTTCAATTCAAGTTAGTGTTCCCAGGCCTGTGTGTAAAATAAAAATCACACAAGTCATGTCACATGATTTAATGAGCAGAGTGAGTGTGCTTACACTGTGCAAAATTACTGGCATTGTCGGATATACAAAGTTATTAGTGATATAATTCAGTTGCATGCTGAAAAGAATATTCTGACTAATACAGAATATGGCGAATGTGAACGTGCTTATGCTCAAACAATAATAAAGAAGTAGATTTTAAATAGTTTCAAAATGTGTGGTTCTGTTCTGTGCAGTTCCATCATTGCAGCCAGTATAAAATGTATATAAAATGTAGAAGTAATCAGTAATTCATTCATTTCTCATCATATTTAAGTTTCTTGGGGATAACTTTTTTTTTCCTTAAACAAAAATGTAACTGCTCAAATAAGTGGATTTAATAACATTTATTTTTAAGAGTGGCCAGAACATTTTGCTTATTCGTTCACATATTGAAAATATAAAATCCAGGCTTGTCAGATAAATGTATGATCTTCTCACAATGGAGGACAAAAATGGGATTACTGCATTACATTAAATTAAAAGGTCAGTCTAAGCAGTTTGTTCTTGAGGCTGACATTTTCTCCTGTAACCCCCTCCCCCCCTCCACCTTCATGGTAGTTCTACACATATCATGACCCCTTTACATTAACCTACCTTTGTAACCCTTCTACATTCAAATATTAAATACACAGATATTTTTACTTGTGCTTTTATCCCTCATCCACAATAGTATTGGCACAATAATTATTACCATTAATATAAATGAGAAGTTATAATTTGGAGAAATATGGAGTACCATAGGTCTCATTTTCTTTTTTTTTCTAGGTTTACTACATCATACTGTTCTCTTAACACAGTTTTCATATTACACTTAATGTGTATATTTATTTTTTTTAATACAATAAATAGGTTTATTCCTAAACTGAAAATCCACCATTGCAGAAGAAGTATGCGTTAAATAAATTGAAATATGTGTTGTTAAACAGCTTTGACATGGTTTGGTTATTGAGAGCTTTGATTAGAAAAATGCCCTACTGGATATGTATGCATTGGGATATTCAACGTAAGGGTAGATCAGAAGGATCAATGCTATGTTTTAGGACTGAGTAAGGTTTGATAATAGCAATCTGCATTAGACTGTAGTAAAAGCAGGTGGCGCTGCTATGTTACAAGAAACCATGAAGCCAATTGCAGTTATACAGTTGTGAAAATGACAAAAGGGCAGGGCCGGTGGAAGGATTTCTGACGCTCTAGGCATAGATCCATTTTGCCACCCCCTCATTACACTCACTCACTGGCAGACACACACACAGAAACGCACTGACAGACATACACACACAGACACTCACTGAAACAGACATACACACACACAGGCAGACACTCATGGACAGACACACACTGACAGTTAAACACTCACACACTCACTAACACACAGACTCAAGACATCCAGACTCCCTAATTCCCTGGGGTCCAGTGTGGGGCAGCTCCTCACACCGCCAGCGCACCATTTAGTATGCCAGGACCAGAATGACATCATATTCCAGCTCCCAGCATGCAAGGGATGAGTGGAACGCTGCCCACAGTGCCCTCGCCTGCCTCCTCCGGCATTCATTGGCAGAGCAGGCACCTGCCATCAGGGTAAGTAGGTGCCTGCTCTGCCATACTGAAGGACAGCTTTGGGGGCCCCTGAGGTGGCCAATTGGCCACCTCCTGGCCTCCGTGACAAGGCTCCTCTCAATGCCCCCATTTTCGGGCGTCTGGAAGATCAGCACGGTGCTGAGGTGGGGAAGGGGGGGGTGTCTCTAGAGCCGCTCACCCAGCACTGAGGCCCAGAAGAGGGGGAGCCTGCCAGGAAATATCCCGGTGGGCACCCCCATCAGGAAGTCGCCCTAGGCGAATACCTAGTTCTCCTAATGGTTGCGCCTTCTCTGCAAAAAGGCACATTACAGAGATATGGATTTAGCAGGTTTTAAGTGTGTTATCACATTTGGATAGGAGTTCACTAGTTTTTTTTAGTATAACACAACAAAGCTATTTAGCATCAACACAGATATAAACATTTTAAGAAATATTAAAAAATCACAGCAAGAATTTTTTTTAAAGAAAATCTATTTTATCAGAGTCCGTACAGATGTTTAAACAGCAACTAGATGCATATTTGCAAAAACAGAATATTCAATTATATAATTTTTCAACTGTAGGATAATGGCTTCTTGATCCAAGGATAAATCTGACTGCCATTCTGGGGTCAAGAGGGATTTTTTTTTCCTAGTTTGTAGTAAAATTGGAAGTGCTTCAAACTGGGGTTTTTTTGCCTTATTTTGGATCAGCAGCAAAAAAAATAAAAGTGAGGAAGGGTAAACTTGATGGACACGTCTCTTTTTAGTTTGTCCACTGAGTAACTGCTAAAACTGGTGGGCATCCACACAAACAATTCACTATGCAAAGATTTACAGCAGAGTGTGCCATTAAGTTATACTTTGACACGTGCCCCAACACTCAAGTTAATCCCATTTCTCTACAGCAGTCGTGGTAATTACTAAAAGTACTTAAAATTAGAAATAGACCATTTCATACTGACAACTGTGTTACTCCATCAAACTCCAGATATACTAAAAGTCTTTATGAACGAGTACATATTTTTATTTGAATGTCACAGAACAGTTAGATTTGTTATTAACATGCAGGTGATTACATGGCATGTTAATATAAATAAAAAAATAAATTAAAAAAAATAAAAAAATAAAAATAAGGCACCTGCCACTAAATATGAAGATCAAGAGTCCTCATCTGCAAGGCATAATAATGGAAGGAACTTGCAATTAGGCAGTTTTAAAACCCATCTGCAGCTCAAAAATAAAACAAAAAGGTCATGGCACACAGTGGAAGCTCTAAATTTTGGCAAGACCTAATATATTTACAGGGACACATCTCTAACACACATAACTACAGACAATTTGAAAACAAAGTTATCTTATCTCACTACAGGTTCCACATGTCAAGCAGTATTCTTTTAAATTTTTAATTGTAATGTCAATTTTGCAAAAAACTTAGCAAATAACTGCTGAAAAAAGTGCACTGTCAATATTACAATTTCATCTGTAAACGTGAAATGCCATGGCCAGAAATACCAACATCCAATTTCCAAGACCACCACAAGTATACAATTACTAAAGAAGGGAAATAAATCAAATGCCGTGAATTTCTGTATTGTATAGTTCAATTCTGGAAGTAAACGATTAACATCAGAGAACCATTGTGAAATGTATTCTCTCTACTTAGACGGAAAAAAAAACTTTGAAATTAAACCCCCCCCCCCCACCTAGCAGAATAGCTAGAAACAAACTGCATTTACATATTAACAATTTCAATATATTTCACAATAAGGCGTCATTCATTGACTGAGTATCAATTTCAGTGTACAGGTTCCGAGAACTGCACAGATTTTTTTTTTTTTAATAATCAGCAGGTAAATACCAGCAAAGAGGCATATTAAAGAAAATGTATCTTAGAAAAGCCCTCAATCGGTCAACAAGCAATGTTGCAGTTATATTTTAAAGAGTTTCCACTGCCTGCAGTTTTTTGAGGAAAGTTCAGTGTCTGCATGCAGAGGGTGGACACAATGAATTGCAGTGTTGCACACTGAGCAGCACTGCCCCAGCAAGCACCTCTAGTAGCCATCAATGACCAACAAAGTTATCACTAGACTGTAATGTAAACACTGCATTTTCTCTGAAAAGACAGTGTTTACTGCAAAAAGTGTGAAGGCAATGATTCTACTCACCAGAACAAATACAATAAGCTGTAGTGACTATAGTGTCACTGTAAACTCATGAGGCTCTCCAAAACACATCAACATCACTATTTCAGTGGGAGACTTTACAAGTTAAGTTTACAATGCATAGACTAGGAAACTAAATGGTTTCATTGAGGTAGACAAACTTTATAAAGTGGTTACAAACATTAAATATTTTATAATCTCCAAAAATACAAATTTAGGAGATTTCAGTAACATCCATTAAAAGGACCACTATGGGCACCCAGACCACCTCAGCTCAATGAAGTGGTCTGGTTGCCAGGTCCCTCTAGTTTTAACCCTGCAGCTGAAAACATAGTGTTTCACTGAGGGTTAATCCAGCCTCTAGTGTCTGTCTCACTGACCACCGCTAGAGGCAATTCTCACTGTGAAAAATCACAATAAGTCGACGCTGGACGTCCACAGGAAAGCATGTGCATTCGGAGCTGACGTCGGCAGAGGGGGGAGAGTTCCCCAGCACCGAGGGAGCCTGGCGCTGGAGAAAGGCAAGTGGCTGATGGGGGCCCTGAAGGTCAGGGGGAGTTTGTTTTCCTGGCACTATAGGGGTCCTTTAAAAAGAATTATGAAGGCAGAAAACCTTTTCCACTAAACAGGCTCACATGCCTGTAAATGCAAGGTTAGTGCTTAGTACTTGGCCTGCTGTAAGATTCTTCTGAATTTAATACCCATGCATTTTCAATATCTTATTACTGCTCGTGTTTGGTCAGTTATTTTTCTTCTTTTTCCTTACTCTGTGAAGGCCTGACATTCCAATTAGTATAGACAGAGACAGCGTACTCAAATCCAGATTAATGCGTGATGTCACAACAGTCACCCACTGGATGTGGTAACTTGCCTAGCAGGCCAATAGTTCTAACTTAATAAACCTATTATTATTATTACTATACTCTATGAGGAGTTCTAGATCAGACAAGAAGATAAAGAGTCAGCGTGAGGTGAATGCTTTAATTTTTTTGCAGTGCCGAAATCCAATGTCCTTTTTTTCAATTTGTGTTTTATTACAAGTTTCTACACATTGTATACAACTGTGTTTTAGGAGTAGGACAATATAATATAAAAGGCTTAGTGTGAAGCAGCAAACAAGACATAACATTCTAAAGTAAAGTACCATAAAACATAAAATGAATGTCCTTTTAAATAAAATAAATAAAAAGAATAGAGGGTGAATCTAAATAGTTAGGAGATTATAGAATTGGGAATACAGGTTTGTATTCCCAAAGCTGTAGTGTTCCTGTAAGTACAACAATTATTGCAGTGCGTATCTGCTGGTAAATATGTGATTATAACACTTTAACTATGGTACACTTTAACCTCCAGCAAGCCCAGGCTCTAACTGATAATCTACAGTTAGTACACATGCTGATGTAGTTGTATCCCCATCACCACAACCAAGGCAGTTCATGCTAATATGTTGAAAAATATTTACATTTGAAAGACTCTGCTCTGAAAAAACACTTTGGCTGCAATTTTAGAATCTGATCTGCAAATGTAATGATTAAATTAAGGGGACACTCCAGACCCCCCAAAGGCACTTTAGCTTGCTGAACAGATCTGTGTGTGAAAAGTGAGCCCTATTTTATTTTTTTTTAATTTTGGAAATAGTGCAGATTTCAACATAAATTAAAACTTTTATAAATTAACCTTGTTACACTCCCATGGCTTTTCAGGCAGACAACTGGTCCTGTTCCTTCCTGGTTTGGTTTACGTATTTTCACTGAACTCAAGAGGCAACAATTGCTCAGAACCCCTGCCTTAAAAAAAGACTTCTCATTGAGCTGCATTGGGAAGTCTGTGATTAGACAGCCACAGAAAATCTGGGAGGGGTTAGAAGAGGAGGGCTTACAAAAAGACTGTTGACAAGAGATTTGCAGTTTCTGCAGCTGGTTTTATAGCTATAACGCCAATGGGGGGAAAAAATGCATAATTAAACGCATGCAAGTTTTCATTTGGGATATAAAACAGAAAAAGGGGATCAGCGCTCTATCTACACAAATACACAACAGAAAGGATAAAAAGGATTAAAAAAAAAAAAAAAAAAAGTCAGCAGACCTAAAAATAGGGCTCCCTCACAAGCCCTACAACAGAAATAATAGAAACAAATATGGAGGAAGGTAGAGCCATTAAAAACAAATAAGATAAATAAAAAACTAACAGGAAAAATAAAACGGGATAAATAAAAATAAACAAGGGATAAGATAATAATTTATCTATCCTGGACTTTTGTTTTTATCCCGTTTATTTCTCCTGTCAGTTTTTTTTATTTATCTTATTTGTTTTTAGTGGCGCTACCTTCTTCCATATTTGTATGTTTCATTTGGGGTATATCTACTAAACATTGATTATTTTGTATTTGGGCAGTGGCGTTAATCCAGAGGCAAACGGATGTGGACATCCACAGTTGATCTCTAGTACAGGAGAACTTCCCTGAACATCTTAAACATTTCCCATGTTATATCAGATCATCAAAATAAACCCAGTTTATATAATGGCGGCTGTGGTTTTATTCATTTGAACACAGAGGAAACGTAAAGGATATATGTTGAGATTATATCCAGAATAAGTGTTCTATGCACGACATTCAAACAGATTCATTGAGGAAATTAGAGAAAATTTTAAAATGTAGGGAGAAAAAAAAATAAAAGGCATGTTATTAAGCCATAAAGATGGCCAAATATGCAAAGGGCACATTTTCATAAATGCTGTGAATAAGGCAGTACAGAAGGAGATCAAAATAATTACACATTCAGCATTCAAAGTGCAGATGCCTCTTGAATTTTGTGAGTGGTTGCCTTCTGTGTAGTTTAACTGAAGGACATATGGGGAATCAAAAAGCAACAAAAAGCATTAAAGTGTACTGCCTGATGTGAGTTTGTGAAGGGCTCAGCAGCTGCAGGTATCAAACAATAAGAGAACACTTTGTAACAATGAGTATTTTGGAAAACAGTCCTTAAAGCGGCACTGTCATGCCGAATCCCGTTTTTTTTTTAACCCCTCTCCCGCCTCCACTACATCCAATAGACCCACTAGTCACCCCCAAATGCCCCTAAGCCCCCCACATTACCTATTTTTAAATCCTTATTTTCTGCCCCGATCTTGATTCAGGGCGCCGCCATGTTTGTGTGGGTAGGTGAAGTCCCTCAGGGACACGTCATCTGCCCACACTAGGCAGACACTGAGATTCCCGCACATGCCCTGTGAAACACCTGGACATGCGAACGGGAATTTCAGCTATTCATTCATTCATCAGACAGACGAATGAGTGAATAGGTATATCAGCCGAACAAACAAACAAACACAATGTATCAGTGTATGTTTGTTCGTTTAGTTTATTACAAGGAGGGAGCTACCGGCATGCAGCTCCCTCCTTGTAATATGTAACTATTGAAGCGGCAGGGAGCAGTGCTCCCCACCACTTCATAAGCCCCCCAGTACCCCCTCTCACTCTATGGGGGTCAATATGACCACCATAATAGCACAAGGGAGATTAAAATCTCCCAAATGCCCCTACTCGCTATACCGCGAGTAGGGGCATGTCTACTAAACAGTGAGCAGCCTATGGCTGCTCACTGTTGAAAAAAAAGACAAATTACAATAAGGGGGGGGCGGACCTATTGTCCTCCCCCTCCCCCACCCTGAGCGGCGGGTGGGGGCCATGAAGATGAGGGGGGGGGGCCTACTGTCCTCCCCCCCTGGCCCCCACCCCTGCGCGGTGGGTGGGGGCCCTAATAAAACAATAGAGGTTTTCTCCCTCCCCTCCTGGTAGGGTGGGGTATAGAATATTGGGGGGGACCTACTGTCCTCCCCGGCCCTGGTGGGTGGGGCCCAACAATAGGGGGGGGACCTGTATGCGCCACATTTACCTGGGGCTGATTTGGGTGGGGGCCTAATAAATAAGAGGGAGACACCTGTCCTCCCCTGGCTGGCGGTGGGTGGGGGCCCTAATAAAATAATAAGGGGACACCACCTCCCCACAATACCCTGGCTGATTGGGTGGGGCTAATGATAAAATAATAAAGGGGAATTCTGTCCTCCCCTATTACCCTCTTGCTTGGTGGTGGGAGATTCAATGACTAAGCCAGGGATGTCCTTCCCCTGGCCCTCTTGGGTGGGGGCCCCTAATAAAACAATGGGGGGGACTCTGTCCCCTAACCCCTCTTGGGTGGGGCCCTAATAAAATATTAATAGGGGGACCTACTGTACCGACTACAAGGTGAATTTGGGGCCTATAAATGGCTACCCCCCAATCAAGGTGACTAGGGGTCCCAAGCCCCTAGTCACCACCCCCCCCACCCAAAAAAACCTATCCCCTACCTACCCCCCTCACCCTACAAATAGTGAGGGGGGGAATAAAATAATAACCTGTAAAAAAAAAAAAATTAAACTTACCATTTGATGTCTTCTTTTTTCTAAAATCTTCTTTCTTCAGCCCCCAAAAAGGCCAAATAAAAATCCATTATACCGTCGCACTTTAAAAAAAAAAAAACGAGCGCAAAAAAAAATTAATCCAAGTTCGCCCTTCGAGGGCACGCCGCATACTGAGCTCCGCAGGGCGGGTCAAGGCTTATAACACTCTGATTGGGTGGCTTTCAAGCCACCCAATCAGAGTGCTCTGTGTCATTTTACACAGCGTGAGAAAGTTCTTTTGAAGAAAGAAGATTTTAGAAAAAAGAAGACGTCAAATGGTAAGTTTAATTTTTTTTTTTTTACAGGTTAGTTATTTTATTCTCCCCCTCACTATTTGTAGGGTGAGGGGGGTAGGTAGGGGATAGGTTTTTTTGGGTGGGGGGGTGGTGACTAGGGGCTTGGGACCCCTAGTCACCTTGATTGGGGGGGGGTGTTTCATTTAGGGCCCCCACCCACCGCTCAGGGGTGGGGGCCGGGGGGAGGACAGTCGGTCCCCCCCCTTATTGTTTTATTAGGGCCCCCACCCACCGCTCAGGGGTGGGGACCAGGGAGGGAGGACAGTAGGTCCCCCCCCCTTATTGTTTTATTAGGGCCCCCACCCACCGTGCAGGGGTGGGGGCCAGGGGGGGAGGACAGTAGGTCCCCCCCCTATTGTTTTATTAGGGCCCCCACCCACCGCGCAGGGGTGGGGGCCAGGGGGGGGCCAGAAGTTCCCCCCCATATCTTTATTTAGGGCCCCCACCCACCGCTCAGGGGGGACAGTAGGTCCCCCCCATCTTTATTTAGGGCCCCCACGGGCATGGGGGGGGGGTTATTAGTTTTTTTTTGTTTTTTTTTTGTGAGCAGCTAGAAGCTGCTCACTGCTTACTACACATGCCCCTACTCGCAATATAGCGAGTAGGGGCATTTAATTTACTAATACTAAGTAATCTTTACTTAGTATTAGTAAATGTGGCTGAAAGACCAATTTAGGTCTTTCAGCCTTTTAGTAGATAACTCCCTAATTCCCACGGTATCAGGGAGTTATCTACTAAGCGGCTGCAAGATGCAGCCACAGCAATGAATAGGATCGGAGTTTCATTCATTAGAATGAAATTCCGATCCGAATAAAGTGCCGAATTGCGTTCTAAAAGAAACGAACATACTGTTCTCATTCAGTTAGAACGCAATTCGGCAGTTTTGTGTAAAGTGACAGGAAGCATCGTGGGAACACAGAGGGAAGGTAAGGATCATGGGAAAATTGCTCTGACCAGCGGAAATGAAGCACACTTTGCTCCTCCGCTGGTCAGAGCTGGTCAAGCGGAGGAATCCTCCATAAGGCAAAGAGTCCCTACTTTGTCTTATGATTTTAAAGAAAACTAAAGAAGACAGGAAGAAAAGAATAACAGATCCTGAGAGAGGGGGAGAAGAGGAAGAGATTGAGGAAAGGTAAGTTCGGCATGACAGTGCCGCTTTAATTGGTTTGTCCTTGATATCATTGATGCATTCTTTGGTCAATGAAATTTAGCTAAATGAAAAAAAAAATAAATAAATGAAGACGGTTCTTTAGAATACAGTATAGATGAGGGAATATTGATCCATAGTTGCATAATAATTTAGGTAGAAAAAATACTCACACCCCATGGAGTTCAACCTTTAACCCCTTGAGGACACATGACATGTGTGACATGTCATGATTCCCTTTTATTACAGAAGTTTGGTCCTTAAGGGGTTAAACACATTTTCAAATCTAATTTGAAATGATGTCCAATTGTGCCACAAAAAGGTGGGAAAATCCTTCTTGACTCCATAGCACCTATCACATGTCTCTTTGAATGAAAAACCTGTTCTTATGCATGTTAATTATATCCTTAAAGCAACACTATAGGCACCCAGACCACTTCAGCTCAATGAAGTGGTCTGGGTGCCACGTCCCCCTAGTTTTAATCCTGCAGCTGAAAACATAGCAGTTTCAGAAAAACTGCAGGGTTAATCTTGCCTCTAGAGGCTTTGTCACTGACAGCCACTAGAGGCCGCTTCTGCGATTTACACGGAGTCCAGTGTCAAAAAAGATGCCCATAGGAAAGCATTGAGCAACTTGAGTGAATAACTTTGATTATTTTGTTACAGTGGCACATGTGAAAGAGTGGGATATATTAGGCAGCAGGTGTACAGTCAGTTTTTGAATTTTATGTGTTGGAAGCAGGAAAAATGGGCAAGTGCAAAAACCTGACTGGGTCAAAGCATTTCCACTGTTAGAATATAACGAAAAATTGGTTCTAGAATGTAGATGTTGAAGAAGAATTGACTCTTCTCTTTTTTACAGCTTAATCCAGACCTGAGCAGTGATACGGCTATCATTTTAGGACAGGGTAATGTGGCTCTTGATGTTGCCCGCATTCTTCTGTCTCCAATTGAACTACTGAAGGTAAGCGTATTCTCATTTTCCTATCTACAGTGTTCTACTTTCCACCACTACTCAACTTATGTTCTTTATTTGCATAATAGAAGACCGATATCACACAGTGCGCCTTGGATGCTCTGATTCAAAGCCATGTTAGAAGGGTTTTGCTGATTGGGCGACGTGGTCCCCTGCAAGTGGCATTCACAATAAAGGTACATTTCAAAATGACATCCATGTTTTGACATGATAACTTTGCATTAGATGTTGTGTAAGTCCTATTTAAAGTGTCTGTTTCACCTCAAAATGTCCTTTCTCCTATTGTTTCCTCTTGTTATTCTTGTTCTCATTTTCTTTAAAATATCAGACAAAGTAGGGACTTCTTTTGTTTTTTTCCTATGCTTGACAAAGGAAGTTAGACATGGGAAAATACATAAGACAAAATAGTCTCTTCTGTTTTAAAGAGAAACAGACCAGAAATTTAAAAACCGAAGAGCAGATTCTGAAAGAGGAAGAGAAACCGTATAAAGGTAAGTATGAGGTAACAGGGGGGGGTAGCTTCTTGTTAATGCATATTTGTTCCCAAACTGTGAGGGCGGTTGTTGAGAGGTCAGGAGCGTCCTCCCCTCAGTGTTGTCTACTCAGATATGATCTCAGTTGTAAATAAGAAAATTGTGAGGTTTGGGGTATATTGTATTTTTCTTTCAGGTGGTCAAACTGTAGTATCTTGTCCTCCTGAAAGAAGTGATATAGGTGGGTCACCCCTTTTTTATGCAAAGGTGCAGCATGGCATGTGGGGATAAGATAAGGGAGAGCCAGTATCTGTGTCGCAATAGCCAAATTTGTTGTTTGGGTTAAGCTTGCTTTACGTTTGTCCCACACTGAGAGTAATAGGTTGAGTGTAGAGGTGAACGGGGTAATTCTTGGTCTATTTGATTTAGGTATCCAAAGGAGATTTGTAATGGTGTGGGGATAAAGCATTTCATTTTCTAGTTCAACCTATTGTGGAGGGGGTTGGTCAATGAAGTGTGGAATAGAGGTAGCCAACACCATGGCACGATAGCATGAACTAGTCTTCCCTCTTTAATCGGTGCACTAAATGGCATATTTTGAGATGTTTGGTCTAGCCCCTATATAATTTCGGTCAAAAAAGCCTCAGTATTTTGATTTAACATTCTCACGAATATAACAGTACCCCTATGCACCAGTTTTCCAAGTTTTTAGGGAAGTCACAGGGCCAAATCAATGTCCATTTCAGAGATTAATTTGATGAAGTGATTTTCTGGGCCTATGTTCCCAGAAAATCACTTCAGCCTGGGTAATAACATTTCCACCATAATGGCATACCATTTTCAAAAGTAGAGAGTAGTCTAACTGGTCTGTTTTGAGATGTTTGGTCTAGCCACTTTAGCTCAAATGCAAGGCCCATTTGGTGTTTATACTTTTATTTATGTTTTTTCATACACAAATTCCATTTTCACAATGTGTATCAGAATCCTGATGTTCATTATAATAAATAATAAAGCCTGAATATTTTTACTTGGCATTGTTCCTCCCCTATACCCGTATTCCAGGGTTTTTTGTAAAAACACAGGGCCAAATATATTAGATGCCCCTTTCAACATGAAAATTTGAAAATGCTTTTCTGGGCCTATGTCTCGTTTGAGAAAATATGGCAGCACAGGAAAGCAAATTACCTCCATGAATGCGGATCATTTTTAAAAGTAGGCAACCTACTTTTTTTATTATTTAAAATGGCATCATTTGAGGTGTTTGGTCTAGCCACCGCAAATGCTGGCCCCATTTGTTGGTCATATTTTCTTTTGTGTTTTTTTTCACACACATGAATTTTCACAGGATATTTCTTTAAATCCTATATGTGTTAGTGCAATAAATTTTCAATAGTTTTATTTAACATCGACACAAATAAAACTGCTATGTTGCTTTTGAGAGAACATAGCACCCAATGAATGAAAATTGCCCACACGATGGTATAACATTTTAACAAGTATCCTAAATGTAGTATTTTGAATTGTTTGGTGTAGCCACTTTATAATGGCTGGTCTTAATGTAAACAGAGACCAGCCAAGGACAGAGGAATCCAAAATTCAGAGTAGTTGGTAAAACATGCCGATACGTCTGTGCCAGCAGCTGACAAAGGGTAATGAGGACAAGACCAGGTCAGAAATCCAGAATAATCAAACTGGCAATCACATAAAGCGTAATTCAGTAGCATGCTCTAATGGCTTGAATGGGTTACCTTATTTAAAATATTCATAAGCAAGTGTCTCTAGTGGCTGTATAACAACCACTACTGACACTCTTGCCGGCAAAATGTAAACCTTACCATTTCTCGGAAACAACCATGTTTGTAATCAACAGACTGCAAAGATAAGTCTATGCCGCCAAACCTCTACATTGTTTTAAAATAAAACATTATATAAATGTGTAAGTTATTGGTCAGAGAAAATGGTAACAATATATCCAATGAGAGTGAAAGACTTGGCATTTACTGTAATAAGATCAGAAATAGTCCATGATTTGGTCCAAATTATCTCATTGACCAAAAGGGGGTGTTTGTATGGTATATTCTATACTATCCCTATTTTAGAAATGTCTTTATATCTGTTTATTTTTTGGGAATATGCCTAGCACAATGTGTAGATAAAATGCTATTTCCTTAAAAGTACTCTGATGCCTTATTTGTATGTCAGGAGCATTTTAAACCTGTTTTAGCTTCTTAGGTTTGCTCTGCATATACTAGTTTTACTGTGATAAAACCAATACAAAATGCCCAGCGCATCATTATCGCACTTCCTTTTTCAGGAACTGCGAGAGATGCTTCATCTTCCTGGGACTCGTCCAAGACTTGACCCAAATGACTACCAGGGCTTGGGGGATATCACTAAAGGTGAGTGGAACAGTGTACACACACAACTAAGAAAAATACAGCTTTAAATGTTACAAGGCTTCTTAAAATCGCCTCTCCCGGCAAACAAATCTGATTCAGTTCCACCAAATGGCCATATTGTGTTAATCTCAGCATTACGTCACAGTACGCGAATATCAGTGGGTCCTACACTAATTTTAACATGAAAGATTAACCTGCTAACTGCAATACCGACTGCCTAAACTGCTTTTAGAGACTCTCCTCAATTTATGCTCTTCTGTTGTCACCTCAAGAGGGGCACCTATTGTGGGTAGGTCAGGTGCTTGGCCAATAGGAATCTGGTCAGGATTCCAAATCTACCCAGAAAAAAAAGGGAATTGTGTATACAACCGGAACATGCATTCGGAACAAAAATGGGGATTCAGTTACACCATATGGCGATATTGTGTTAAGTCCACCACCACCTCACAGTACTGTGTGGAGATCCATGGCGGTACAGAGGTGGGTTCTTCTAATCGCTGCAGCACTGACCGGGCAGCAGGGGTCCCCCTAATGCCTGCAAAAAAACTTTTAAAAGTTAAAGAAAAGTTTATAAAGTACATAAAACGTACTTAGATCATATAAATATATGTAAAAAATAATAAATAAATTGAAAAAAATTTCATTAAAAAATAATAAAATTAAATTAAAGAATTATATACCGGTTTAAATTTGTTCTAACTGTATTTTGATATAAAATTACATATATTTAAATCAAAATACATTTTAATATAACGTTATAAATGTGTGTATGTGTATATATATATTTATATTATTTTTACATAATTAAGTACTTTTTTTTTTATTAATTACAGTTTGAGGGACCTGCCTGACAACCCAGGCAGAAAGTCCAGAGAATTTGTTTCACAAGCCCTTTATTTAAACCTGTAACTTTCCTGGGCACAACAAAACCTGTACATGGGGGGGGTACTGTTTTTTGCTCTGGATTTTTTTCACACACAAACTGCACTTTCACTGATGATATAATTGTTGTGATATGTTTTACTGTTTTGAAACACTAATATTTGTGTTCAGCAGAGTATAATGAGTAAAACGTTACCCCCCCCATGTACAGTTTTTATGGTGTTTTCAAAAGTTAGAGTCAAATATAAGGCTTGAGTTTACTTTTTTCACATTTTAAATTTGCTTGATTGGTTACGTTGCCTATGAGAGCGTATGGTAGCCCAGAAATGAGAATTACCCCCATGATGGCATACCATTTGCAAAAGTAGACAACCCAAGGTATCGCAAATGGGGTATGTCCAGTCTTTTTTTAGTAGCCGCTTAGTCACAAACACTGGCCAAAGTTAGCATTCAAATTCGTTTTTTGCATTTTTCACTTTTTTTTTTTTTTTTTTTTTTGCATTATTCATATTAATATTTTATGTGACATGAGAGCCCTGTTTCTCCTGAACAAAATTATATATGATAAGTGTGGGTGCACGTAATAGGAAAGACTTGAATTACTCTTGACCAGACATATAGCGCAAATTCAAGGTTTTGTTTACGTTTTGTTTTTATCACAACTTGTACAGCGTGCCTCAGTCCTTAAGGGGTTAACATTGTATTATGGTTTATCATGTATATTTTTTTTTATTTTTTTTATTTATATAACTTTTCTTCTTTTTGTGACCATTTCTCCTCTCTGTTACTTTGCTCTCCTAGACTTGCCTCGGCCTAGGAAACGCCTTACTGAACTGTTGGTTAAGTCTGCTTTAGAAGAGCCTACTGAAAAGGATGCTACCCGTTGGAGTGTAGCTGAGAGAGAGTGGAGCTTACGTTTTTTTAGGAGCCCCATTGAGATTCTACCCAGTAAAGATGGGAATAAAGCAGCTGGGGTCCGGCTTTCTGTCACACGGATAGAAGTAAGTGTCTCTTTGAGACTGTTCTAATTATGTCAGAGACTCCTATCAAAACGAGTTGTATGCTCTGATCTCCAGTCAATCTTTTCATATGTTGTGTTGCACAGGGTACTGGGGATAATTCTATAGCAGTCCCTACGGGACAGGTAGAGGATGTATCCGGTGGATTAGTCCTTAGTAGCATTGGTTACAAAAGCATCCCCATCTCCCAAGCTGTACCCTTCCTCCCCAAGCAGGGAGTGATCCCGAACTCTATGGGCAGAGTAAAGGAATCTCCAGGTGAGTGTTGTGTTTTTACTGGTATCGTCGTTATTTTTTTGTGTGTGTGTGTGTGTGTGTGTGTGTAATAAAAAAAAAATAAAAAAAATAATATATATTTTTTTTTTTTTAACTCATTCTGCAGGTTTGTACTGCAGTGGTTGGGTAAAGAGAGGCCCTGTTGGTGTTATCACAACTACCATGTCTGATGGTTTTGAAACCGCTCAGGCCATTTTGGAGGATATGAAATCAGGAAACCTAAACTGTTCAGAGTCCCGACCAGGAGCTGCAGCCATACAGAAATTACTTTCACTCAAACGTAAGTGTGATCTCTCTAACACTCAAACATCACTCGATATTTCTTAAGCCTGCCGATTTATAACACTGCTTTGTATGTTTTGTCTTTCACAGAAATCCAACCAATCTCTTTTTCTGATTGGGAAAAAATTGATGCAGTAGAAACAGCAAGGGGTCTGGAAATTGGTAAACCTCGGGAAAAGATCCTAGATCCCCAAGAAATGTTGTCAGTTGTTTCAAATTGACTTTTCACAATGACAATGTAATGTTAGTTGCTGTTCCAATTAGAATACTTTTATTCTAACCTCTGTGTTCCAACACGTGCACTGCCTGGAATGGCTAAAGCAAACCATGAACTCTACTGGTCACTGACAAAAGAATTATGTCCTACCAAAAAAGATCAAAGATGTGAGAATTACAATACATGTGTTTCATATGTTTCTCAACACTTGATTGTGTGCCTCTGTCATGTATCTAAATGTACAAATCTGAAGACCAAATAATTGGTTTCTTTTCATTACTGTATGTGGCTAAGTTTACAATTCTTCATTTCATAGTCCGCTACAGTACATTGTTTAAGTATTGCAAAACACATGCAATGCTTACTCTCTGACATTACTTATATGGTTCTGCTATAAATGTATTAGTGCATTGATCTTTTATATCCAAAATTACTAGCACACTCAACTGAGCGAAGGATGTCTTCCTGCAATAAATACACCTGAGTGGAAAAACTGTGGAATAAATTAAAGAACTGAAAAATAGAAACTTTCTACATATTGATTTCCAAATTGATGAAAATGTCTTTGTAAAGAAGTGATCAAGCACTTATCGGCTTAAAAGGGACACTATTGTCACCTAAACAACTTTAGCTTAATGAACTAGTTTTGGTGTAAAGATC
>OW240914.1:150394302-150489793 GCA_933207985.1 Pelobates cultripes | reverse complement strand
CAGGTTAATGAAGGCAACTGGCAGTGTGGCAGGGTGCAGCTCTCCTTCTCCACAAGCACTTCAGGTGTCCAGGATAATGCTTAGTACGTTGCTTTATTCTATATAATGTTAGTTTATCGATTACATGTTGATTAAAGGGACATCAGGCCCTGACTGGCCATCGGTAAACCAGGCAAATGCCTGGTAAGCCGTGATGGACATGGGCCGAGGCCAGCAGGGAAGGTCACAGGATCTCCCCTGCCGGCCCATGCAAGGGCCCGCACTATCGGAGCGCCGGCCCTGCTGTGTGCCTTTATGGGCCAGCATGGAGATCAAAGACATGGCACTGACATGCTGCCGCTGGCTGGGGAGGGAGAGGAGGACCCGGGGGAGCTCTAGCTAGCAGCTCCGCCAGGTTCCTGTCGCAAGGTCTGAGCATTGCCGCAGTTACCATGGCAATGCTCCGATGTCGTGACAGTGAACTCACGACTACAACCACCAGGGATTCACCTCCACTCCGACCATCAGGGATTCAAGGGATTTACCTCTATGTCCCCCTCCCAGGCAAAGGTAAGAAGGAAGGGAGGATATAAAGTATGGCTTTTAAATAAAAAAAAAAAAAAAACAAACATATTTATTTATTACTTTCATCTTCCCCCCACTGAACACCACACACACACTAACTACACCCTTCTACTACTCACTTCACTCCTTACACACTGCACCCTTAACACAGACACACATCACCTTTCATACACACTGCACCTTTCATCTACACACACACACACACTGCACTCACACACTGCACCCTTCACACAGACACACACACATACACACACAGCACCTTTCATACACACTGCACCCTTCATACACACTGCACCCTACATACACATTGCACCTTTCACACACACACACACACAGCACCCCTCACACACATACACACATGCACCTCTCAAACACAGCCTCACACTACACCCCTCATACACACACACACATTGCACTACTTCCCCCCACTGCACACCAAACACACACACACACTAACTACACCCTTCACACATTGCACTCCTCACACACTGCACCCTTCACACACACACATACACACACACACACACACACTGCACTCACACAATGCACTCTTCACACAAACTCATACACACACTGCACCTTTCACACACACACACACACTGCACTCCTCTTTCCCCCACTGCACATCAAACACACACACACACTAACTACACCCTTCACACACTGAACTCCTCATACACACACACACACTACACTCACACATTGCACCCTTCACACAGACACACACACATACACACAGCACCTTTCATACACACTGCACCCTTCATACACACTGCACCCTTCATACACACTGCACCCTACATACACATTGCACCTTTCACACACACACACACTGCACCCCTCACACACATACACACATGAACCTCTCAAACACAGCCTCACACTGCACCCCTCATACACACACACACACACACACACACATTACATAGTTACATAGTTACATAGTTACATGGCTGAAAAGAGACTTGCGTCCATCAAGTTCAGCCTTCCTCACAAATGTTGTTGCTGTTGATCCAAAAGAAGGCAAAAAAACTGGTCTGAAGCGCTTCTAGTTTTGCCACAAACTAGGAAAAAATTCCTTCTTGACCCCAAAATAGCAGTCAGATGTCTCCTTGGATCAAGCAGCTATTACCCCACTAATTAGAAATTATATCCCTGTATGTTATGTTTTTGTAAGTATTTATCCAATTTCAGTTTAAACATCTGTATGGACTCTGACAAAACCACCTCTTCAGGCAGAGAATTCCATATCCTTATTGTTCTTACTGTAAAAAAAACTTTTCTTTGCCTTAGATGAAATCTCCTTTCTTCCAGCCTAAATGTGTGACCTCGTGTCCTATGTATAGCCCTGTTTATGAATAGATTTCCAGATAAAGGTTTGTACTGGCCCCGAATATATTTGTATAAAGTTATCATATCCCCTCTCAGGCGCCGTTTTTCCAAACTAAACAGATTTATTTTTTTTAACCTTTCTTCATAACTAAAATGCTCCATTCCTTTTATCAATTTTGTAGCTCATCTCTGGACCCTCTCCAGTGCCATGATATCCTTCTTTAGAACAGGCGCCCAAAATTGCACAGCATATTCAAGGTGTGGTCTTACCAGTGATTTATAAAGAGGCAAAATTATATTTTCATCCCGAGAATTTATGCCCCTATTTATACATGACAAATCTTACTGGCCTTAGCAACTGCAGATTGACGTTGCATATTGCTACCTAATTTGTTGTCTATAACAATTCCCAAATCCTTCTCGTGTGTGGTTATCCCTAATTTACTACCATTTAGTGTGTAAGTTGCTTGTGCATTCTTAACCCCAAAGTGCATAACTTTGCATTTCTCTATGTTAAATTTCATCTGCCATTTTAGTGCCCAGTCCCCCAATCTATCCAAATCTCTCTGCAGCAAAGCAATATCCTGCTCACATTTTATTACTTTACGAAGTTTTGTGTCATCTGCAAACACTGATACATGGCTTTCAATGCCTATTTCAAGATCATTTATAAATATGTTAAATAGAGGTGGTCCCAAAACAGAACCCTGAGGGACACCACTTACCACTTTTGTCCAGCCTGAAAATTTACCATTAATTACAACTCGCTGTACTCTATCCTTAAGACAATGTTCTACCCAAGAAGAAGAATATTCATCTAGACCAATTTCTTTTAGTTTGAAGACTAACCTATTGTGAGGAACCGTATCAAATGCCTTGGCAAAATCCAAGTAGATCACATCCACTGCAACACCCTGATCTATACTTCTACTTACTTCTTTGTAGAATGCAATTAGGTTAGTTGGACATGACCTATGTTTCCTAAAACCATGCTGATTATTGCTAATAACAAAGTTCTTCCCATTGCACTCCTTCCCCCCACTGCACACCAAACACACCCACACTAACTACACCCTTCACACACTGCACTCTTCACACACTTGCACCCTTCACACACACATACACACACACACAAAAACTGCACTCACACAATGCACTCTTCACACAGACACATACACACACTGCACCTGTCACACACACACACACTGCACCCCTCGCACACACACACACTGCACTCCTCTTTCCCCCACTGCACACCAAACACACACACACACTAACTACACCCTTCACACACTGAACTCCTCATACACACACACACACACTACACTCACACATTGCACCCTTCACACAGACACACACACATGCACACTGCACCCTTTTATACGCACACTGCACATTTCATTCACTCTGCAGCCTTCACACACAGTGCACACTCCCCCCCACACACACATACACACACACAGACACACACATTGCACTCCTCACACACACTGCACCCTTCAAGAGCATTGAACCAACATGCTCACTTTGAGAGGGGGCGTGCTTGTCACTGTCTTGGTGGGCCGTGGTGACTCAAAAATGCACAGGCCGAATTTCTTTCCCAGTCCGGCCCTGAGGGACATTATAGTATCTAGAACAACTACAGCTTAATATAGCTGTTCTAGTGAGTATAGTCAGTCCCTCCATGCTTTCTGCTTTAATTCTGATGATGTCAGCTAAGGAAGCTGATCAGGGGTGGGGCCAGCGCTGGCAGACCGGCGCAGCCCTGGAATAAAGGTAAGTTTTTATTCTATTTAAGGGGAACAAGGGGGGGGGGGGATCCACCACCAAGATAGTGTTTTCACCACTATAGGGTTAGGAATACACATTTGTGTTCCTGACCCTATTATTATTATTATTTTTATGTTATTATTTATATAGCGCCAACAAATTCCGCAGTGCTTTACAGTGGGTGGACGAACAAACATGTAGTTGTAACCAGACAAGTTGGACACACAGGAACAGAGGGATTGAGGGCCCTGCTCAATGAGCTTACATGCTAGAGGGAGTGGGGTAAAGTGATACAAAAGGTAAGGATAGTATTAGACTAATGACAGTTGCAAGAGAGGAATCAGTCGGGAGCTATTAACAGTTTAATTGATACGCTTTTATGAAGAAGTGGGTTTTTAATGATTTTTTGAAGCAGTGGAGACTGGATGAGCATCTAACGGAGGAGGGAAGTGAGTTCCACAGGAATGGTGCAGCCCTCGAGAAGTCTCAAAGGCGAGCATCAGAGGTGGGAGTACGGACAGAAGATAGACGTAAGTCTTCAGCAGAGCGTAAGGGCCTAGACAGGACATACTTGTGTATTAGGGAGGATGGATAGGTGTGAGCAGCATTATGTAGAGATTTGAAAGCAAAAAACAGAATTTTAAATTGAGCCCTATATCTTACAGGAAGCCAATGTAGGGACTGACAGAAGGGTTAGGCGTGGGTGGTGCGGGCGGACAGAAAGATAAGTCTCGACGAGAACACCTAGGCAGCGAGCCTGCGTGGTGGAGCTGATGGTAGCACTGTTGACTTTGAGGGAGACAGACACAGGAGTAGCAACACTTATGGGAGGAAAGACCAGAATTTCAGTTTAGTGTTCCTTTAATTAAAACCCTAAATGTCTAGGGGCATTACAACTCCTGAGAACAAATATGTACAAATATGCCTTGTAGGTCTCTGTATGCCCGTAGTGCCGTTTCTTATTATTATTAATGTACATTACAAGGACAGTACATGTGTTGTTTTGAACCTGACCATGCCACTACGTCACAATATAATCTTGGCACACGACCACCTTTGTTCTCTCCTATTCTAAGAAACCCTACCCCAATACCATCCTATTCTAAGGAGATCCCAACTAGTAATGACCCCTAGATAAGTTTTACATTAATGATTTATTAATGCTTTATATTCATGAGCTTGTTCATGATGTTACTTAATAGCTGATACCCCCTAGACTTCTTTATTATTAAAATACCTTGTTTTGTTTAATAAAAAGCAGACATTTTCCTGAACTGACTCCCTGGTATGTCTTTCAATGGAGTGTCTCAAAGTACTTGAAAAGGCATGGCTTGGTCTGGATAGAACTATAAGGCCATGGCAGGTAATTCTGGTGATCACCAAGGACAGGAGTTACGTTCGAACAGACAGTCAAACCTAAAACAATGAGAGAGAAAAAGTCCACAATGTCTATGGCTCTTCCACCTTATGTGACCTGTCACGCTAGCCTATTTTTTTTTCCTCATTCTTTATTTATTCCCAGCTCACTGACATGGGAAAATGCATTTTTGCAAATGTGCTTGCATTGGAGATAACAAAGACTGACATTGATATATATAATTTACAGTAAAAAGACATTCAGAGAGCTGAAGATTTTTTTTTTTCTTTAGATGAAAGAGTGAGCTAATATCATTTTGGACATTCCTATTGCTGGCATTTTGCTATACCTAGAAATTGCTCTCTTGGACACCATATTGGTCCACTGCCTACAGTTAGGAACTGTAGCGGAGATGCAATATTCCCCAGGTTATCTCCGCTTATAATCCAAGTGAGGCTCAGGAACAAGTAAATAATAAATCCAAAGGCAAGGTTTCCAGCAGGTAAAATACAGCAATATTCCAACAGCAATCCCAATAACTGGACGACACACAGTTTCAGGAGCATAACTGACAAGCCTTTAATCACAGTCTCCTTATAAAGCATGCTCCCATGCAAGGGAGGGATTTACAGTAATTATTACAGTAGCCAATCCTGTCCTGGTAACCTCCCACACATCTCCTCCCCTCAGCCAGCATCATAATCCCCTTATCCAGCACACCAATTCCCCCCGTTTCTGGATGTACCCCTAAACGTAGGGGTACCTCTTTAAATCATACATCCCCTGGTAGCCCTGATCTGGGTGACCAACATATCCAAAAATCACCCAGATCAGACCAGGGGTTCGGGAAAAGTATGGAGGGAATAGAATGACCGACCGCACGAACAGAGATAGCCGAATCCGGTTCCATGTGAATGGGCCCTGCGGTCGGTCCTGGCATAAGGGAATAAAATACATGAAAACCTCTAGCTATAGAGGCTAGGGAGGGTTCGCCTGATTCCCCTCGTTCGGTATTTTCTATCTACCGAACGAGGGGCCGTTCGGTAGTTTGGAACCGAACGGACCAGGGCTGTGGAGGTCTCAGCGGTGTTCGCCTGCTCGAGTGTCCGATTTTAGTTCCAGACACTCGACGGCAAAACACCGCTGTTCGGGAGTTTTAAAAATGGCCGCCGCCACGTGTTCGTTTGTCGAATGGCGGCCACCCCCGAGAACAAAGGACGGCTACTTCCTAGTCAATTACCCGTTCGCAACAATGTTGCAACGGGTAATTGAGGACACACTTTACCCAGGAGAGGTCTGGTTGTTCGGTAGTTTCATTCGAATAAACTAAGGGAATGAAACTACCGAACAATCACAAGAATACAAGGCTTTAAAACACATAGAAAACTAGCAGATCACACGAATGCAATTATTTCAAAGACATTTGCAGGACAGCCCAGTGCCATCCGCTACAGGAACCCTATGCACTCCAGGATTGTGACAGCTGGCAAAATTGTAAAATAAATTAAAACATTGTTGAATACTACAAACTGGACCAAATTCCTCCAAAGTTGGACCTTCTCGTATAGGTTCACTAGTTCTGGACGCTGCTAATCAAGGTACAAATACACCTCAGGTCCACATAGAACCATAACCGCACAACATGCCTTGGAATTGAGACGGGGGGTAAAAATGTTAGTCATAGATCTAACCCATCTGAGAGCTGGAAGCCCATAGCATATGTAGTAAATTAAAAATATATAAAGCACCTGAAATTAAACATAATTAACACTGAACTATCTACAGCCCTAAGCATATGAAACATAGGTAAGTAAGCCTCAAGTGGTGGCTGCAGCATAAACTCCCGAAAAGGCCCGCTAAGGAATGAATGGTGTAACTTTTGCTCGACCCCCATCTGTGAGCCTTTGCAGTAGCCTCTTGTGACCCAGGTTGTTGTAAAGAGTTTCTTTGAGAAGCCAAGCATCCAAAAGTGCAGCCACTCCTTGCATATCTTGAATGTGGCAGGAGGAATCACCATGCACAACCAGGAGAGTTCATGAAAGCACCATCTGTAGCAGATATTGCTGTCCTGGAGCAGTGTGGTGAGAGGTTGCAGAAAACTACATAAGAGCAGCATGCCCCCAGAAAGGTCTGCATAGAAAAGAGCCTTCTTCGGTTTAGGAACTCTCAATATGAAATGTGCGTGGCCACCTTCAGCAAGGCCACCATCAGTCTCCTCAAGAATTGCGGAGGCTCTGCTGCCACTATGTCCTCCAATATGCCCCTTATCTTCAGATTTTTATTGTGCTTTATGTCTTCCAGTGTCACCAATCTCTTCTCAAAGAATACCTGGTGTTGCTTTAATGCCTGATACTCCAGTTCAAATGAGACAATCCTCTGTGCCTATTGTACTCACAAACTAAAAATTGATAGTAGGCATTTAACAGGTCAAATACAACAGCACCTTCTTTTTTCTTTTTTCCACTTTCACATATATAGGGAAAAGAGGAGAGACAAATACATAGTGCAAAAGAAGTGACCAAAATTTATTACAAGTTGCACTCACAAGATAAATTTAAATTACAAGCTCATCAATAAAACACTTTACCCAATCCAGAAGAAAAAACAGAAATCAGTGCTGTGATGAGTCAAATCAATAAAGATAAGAACAATCCAAGTATAAACTTTAGTGATATGTCTCTCCTGGCCCTATGCGTTTCGTCCAGCTGGGGACTTCGTCAGGGGATTCACAGCGTCTCTGTGAGGGAAGTGCTCATGCCATTGTACAGAACACTGGTGAGACCTCACTTGGAGTATTGTACACAGTACTGGAGACCGTATCTTCAGAAGGATATTGATACTTTAGAGAGCATTCAGAGAGGGGCTACTAAACTGGTTCATGGATTGCGGGATAAAACTTACCAGGAAAGGTTCAAGGATCTTAACATGTATAGCTTGGAGGAAAGACGAGACAGGGGGGATATGATAGAAACATTTTAATACATAAAAGGAATCAACAAAGTAAAGGAGGAGACCATATTTAAAAGAAGAAAAACTACCACAACAAGAGGACATAGTCTTAAATTAGAGGGACAAAGGTTTAAAAATAATATCAGGAAGTATTACTTTACTAAGAGGGTAGTGGATGCATGGAATAGCCTTCCAGCTGAAGTGGTAGAGGTTAACACAGTAAAGGCGTTTAAGCATGCGTGGGATAGGCATAAGGCTATACTAACTATAAGATAAGGCCAGGGACTAATGAAAAGTATTTGGAAAATTGTGCAGACTAGATGGGCTGAATGGTTCTTATCTCACATTCTATGTTTCTATGTTTGTTCATGCCGCATCCATATTTGAACCTGTTTGATTTCGCCTCGGAATACCATCAGCTAATCCGGTGTGGTATGTTAATCTAATCCACCTGTTGCCAATTTCTGCTACATGCACCTCATTGGAATCCAATCCTCGGTTGTATACCAAGGGCTTTGCGCTTCCGGTTTAACCCATGTAATGCCTTCCACTTGTATCACCTTACTGTTTTCTTTGTGTTCCAGCAGGATGACAAGCGCACATAGTTCGTAAGAGTCTTTAGTATATCTCTAATTTTAGGGAAAGTGATTCTAACACAACATCAAAAGACTAAAAAATAGTGATAAGAACTATGTGCTGTTGTTATCCTGCTGAAACACAAAGAAAAACGTATGGTGATACAAATGGAGCGCATTACATGGGTAAAACTGGAAGTGGAAACACGTTACAAATCCCTCGGAATGCAACCGAGGCATGGATTCCAATGAGGTGCACGAAGCAGAGATTGGCAACAGGTGGATTAGATTAACACACCGCACCGGACTGGATGATGGCATTCTGAGATGGGATCAAACAGGTTCAAATGTGGCAGCAGCACGAACAAACCACAGAGACACTATGAATCCCCTGACAAAGTCCCCAGCTGGACGACACTCGTAGACAGTTTCAGGAAAGGAATCAGGGTGCAGGGAGGGAAAGCTGTTCACAGTTTAATTGATATGCTTTCCTAAAGAAGTAAGTTTTCCAAGATTTCTTGAAGGAGTGGAGATTGGGTGATTAATTGGACATGAGGGGTGAAGGAGAGGTCGGATTTAAAGAGAACACCTAGGCAGCGAGCCTTAGAGGTAGAGCGGATGGTAGCGCCTTTGACTTGGAGGGACACAGACAAGGGAGTAGCAACACTTGAGGCAGGGAAGACCAGAAGTTCTGTTTTGGACAGGGTCAGTTTAAGGAAATGAGCAGCCATCCAGTTGGAAATAGCAGAGAGGCAGTCAGAGACACGAGTCAAGAGGGGTGGTGAGAAATCAGGAGAGGACACATAAATTTGCGTGTAGAAATTATACCGGAAGCCGAAGGAGCTGATGAGTTTACCAAGGGAGGAAGTGTATATTGAGAACAATAGGGGACCAAGGACAGACCCTTGGGGAACACCAACAGAGAGGGATTGGGGAGAAGAGGCAGAGCCAGAGAGAGAAAAAAACACTAAATGAGTGCTGAAAGAGCTCTAGGACAGAGCAGTATCTTGTAGACCGAGATTATGGAGGATGAGAAGAAGCTGTTGATGATCAACAGTGTCAAAAGCAGCAGAAAGGTCGAGGAGAATTAGGATAGTGTAGTGCCAAGGGGTTAAGCAGTGATAAGATCATTGTATACTTTGGTCATAGCTGTTTCAACAGAGTGACGAGCGCGGAATCCAGATTGAAGCGGGTCTAGCAGAGAGTTGGATTCAAGGAAGTCTGTCAATCTCGCATACACAACTCGCTCAAGGATCTTGGAGACAAACGGCAGTAGCGAGATAGGGCAGTAGTTGGACGGGGAATTAGGGTCAAGGTTGGGCTTTTTCAGAATTGGGGTTACAGTTGCATTTATATGCCTACTATCAATTTTTAGTTTGTGAGTGCAATATACCCATCCCCCCTTTTTATAGTATTTAGCTTTATTAGACTATTTGTGATTCTCTTTTATATTTTATTGTAGATTGTATTTTTTTTTATATATTGCTACTGGAGATTTTGAGGAGACTTTTTACTTTCAACAGTGAGTAAAAAAAGGTGGTAATTTTACCTTTTTGTTTACTTGAATATATCCACTAGTGGTGCTAATTCTGGGGCAAATGTTTTTAATCCCTTTGCCTGGCTAGTCACCAAGGCCTCCACAAAACTCAAGCGGCCAATAAGATTTGTTTGAAGCTAAGCCAAATCTCCTTGGGTCGTCTTTTGGAGGTCCAACAAGAGCTCTTTTATGGTCGCCTTCGTCATAGGCATGGAGTCTGAGCTCTGTGGGACAGATTGAAAGGGTAGTAGACATGGCAAATCCGTGTTCTCTTTGCCCAGAGATATCCTCTCCGAGGAGTCTGAGTATTCGTCCAGCTCTGAGGCTATTTTGGGCCCATACGTGCCATGTGCCTGCCGCAGAAGATCTCCAATATTCCTACCTGGCCTGGGTTTGTCAGACTTTTGCTTCTTGATCTTTTTTTTTTTTAATTTTTATTGAGATAACTGCAATATTACATCAATTGTATGAGAGTAAGAATTTGACATCAAAGTTATAATATAACAGGAAAGCGCAGTACACAATGAATGCATGACATCGTTGCACATCTATTACATCGTCTTTGAACGTTATGTGTTTCTGTGGACTGGCTGCGGTTTTTGGCTCAAGAAGAGAGGAACGCCATTGTCCACAGCGAGCATCATTGTTGTTCGAACTGCAGTTACACCTGATCAACACCGCAAACCTTTACCATAGCGTTGGGGGGGTGGGCGTGGAAGGGGAAGGAGGGTGGAAGGGGAAAGGAGGATGACATTTGTGTTCCCGTATGTCAGATGCCAGTGGGTTACGTAGAGTCGTTTTTAAGGTATGCACTCCAAGGTTCCCAGATGGCGGTGTATAAATGGTATTTGTCTGTTATAGAGTGGCAAGTCTCTTCCAGGCCCCTAATAGTCTCAACCCTTTGTATCCATTCCCGTATGAATGGGGTATTTGGATGTTTCCAATACACGGGAATGAGTTGGTTTGCGGCCGAGATCAGGTGGAGTAGTAAGGTCGCTTTTGGTTTGGGTAATGGTTGGGGGGGTATGAGGAAGATGAACGTGTCAGGTGTGAGCGGGAGATGAATGGATAGTATTGTTTGAATCAGGCACTGTATACGTTTCCAATACTCTTGTATTGTTGGGCACGACCAACATATGTGTGCCGAGTTACCTTCTGTGGTGTGGCACCTCCAACACAGGTTTGGAAGTGATTCTTTTTTAGTTCCCTTCTTGTGTAAGTGTGTTGCGCGATGAGTTGTGGATTTGTCAAAATATGTAGCACCATGTCTGGAGTAAGGGCCATATTGAGTTATTTTTCCCAGGATGTGGTGAAAGCTGGTAGGTTGTGGGGTTGGGTGGTTAAGATCGTGTTGTACATCTCCGAGATGAGCTTTTTCTTTATGAATTGTTCGTGGCAATGTTGTTCGAATCTAGTTTGTGCTTGGTGTGGGTTGTGTGCAAGTGGTCCTGTGAGGATACAGTTGACTGTATTGGAACTTGTGCATTACCGTTTGTGGTTCTATGAGGGAGCCAAGGGGTTTTATCTTTCCACCCCCTGTACCCTCTACGAGGTCCCCTAGTTTTAGGTAAGCTGAGTCATGGTATGTTTTAAATGCTTTACTGTCTTCTCCTGGTTGGAACAGGGGGTTGTGCGTGATTGGGTATAGCGGGGACGGATTAGAGGATATTTTGTGGTGTTGCCGTAGTCTAGCCCACATGCGTAGTGTGGGAGAGATAGTGGGGTGTGGGGTATGGAGAAGGAGAGTGTGGCCCGATTTTTGCAATGGTATTGTGAAGATTGGCGCTCTAAAGAATGTGTCCTCTATTTGCACCCATTGTTTGGTGGTACATGTGGATGTCCAGTCATAGAGTCTAGTTAGGAGAGCTTCGTTGTGGTATTTTTCGATATCTGGGAGCCCGATGCCTCGCTCCCCCCTTGGTCTGGTAAGAAGTGAGTGTGAGAGCCAGGGGTTTTTATGGGCCCATATATACGTTGAGAGAGTCTTCTCTACTAATGTGAACCAATTTTTAGGGATCATTATAGGTAGGACCTGTAGGAGGTACAGGAGTCTGGGCAGTATGTTCATTTTTAAGATATTCAGTCTGCAAAACCAGCTAAAGTGTGGTTTGTTCCAGGTATTGAGGTCTGCTGTTATGTCTTTCATCAGTTTTGGGAAATTACTGTCAAATAGGAGGGTCGCGTCTTTGGTGATGTGAATTCCTAGATACTTGATATTGTGGGGGGCCCACGTGAATTGGTGTTCCTTTTGTAATTTGAATTTTTCCTGGGGGTTTATGTGTATGGGTAAGATCTCACATTTGCTGAGGTTTGCCTTGAAGTTGGAGAGTTCACTATATGTATTCATTTCCGCCATTAGAGGAGGTATTGACGTGATAGGGTCTGAGATAGTGAAGAGCATATCGTCGGCGAATGCTGCTATTTTGTATTCCTCTCTGCCAGCTGTGATTCCTTTAATTTGTGTGTTGTCTCTAATCCCCTGTAGGAAGGTCTCTAAGACTAATACGAAAAGTAGAGGAGAAAGGGGGCACCCCTGCCTGGTGCCATTTGTTATTGTTACTGGTTCTGAGAGTTGCCCATTTACTCGGATATTTGCTGTAGGGTGTGAGTATATAGCATTGAACCATTTCTGCCAGTGGGGGCCAAAGCCCATGTGTTGTAGGGTGGATAATATTAAGTTCCAGTCTACCCTGACGAACGCCTTTTCGGCATCGATCGACAGGAGTAGACTGGAGCATCACGTTCGTATGGCCTGGTGTATGAGGCTGAGCAGTTTTGTCATGTTATGTTTAGCCTCTCTGCCTGGGATGAAGCCCGATTGATTTGCGTGTATGAGCCCTGGGAGCAGTGGACGTAGCCGATTTGCTAGTATTTTCGTGAAAAGTTTCAGGTCTGTGTTTATCAGTGAGATTGGTCTGTAGCTTCCGCATTGGGTCGGATCTTTACCTTGTTTGGGGAGGAGGGTTTTTGTGGCATTCAATGCTTGAGGGGGAAGGGTATCTGATTTAAGTAATGAGTTCAATGTTTTCTGGAAATGAGGAGTGAGTATCGTGGCAAATGTTTTATAATATTTTGCCGTAAATCCATCTGGGCCTGGACTTTTCCCCACCGGTAGGTGTTTTATTGCTTCTAGACATTCGTCTGCTGAAACGGGGTTATCTAAGGCGTCACGTACATTTCGTGGAATGGTGGAGTGTATTCTCTGTGAAAGGAATTCCTGTATGTCGTGGGTTTGGGGAGGGGTTTGTCTCAAGTTGTAGAGTGAGGAGTAGTAGTCCTTGAACGTCTTTAGAATGTCTGTCATTGAGTGTAAGATGTGTCCCTCAGAGTTTTGTATGGCTGCTATAAATGTGTGCTCCCTTTGCTTTTTGAGGGCATATGCTACTAGGCGCCCACATTTACCCCCTTGTGCATTGTAGTTGCTCCTCATTTTGGCCAGAGCATGTTTTGTGCGTACATTTAAGATAATGTTAAGTTTCGTCCTTTTGTCAACTAGTGTCTTGTATGTGGCTAGGTCGAGGCCCTGTTTGTGTGAGTTTTCTAGTTCCCTAATTTCCCTAGTTAAGCGGGAGGTTTGTGACTCCCTTTGCTTCTTGAATCTAGAGGCTTCTTTGATGATTGTACCCCTAATTGTGCTTTTGTGTGCTTCCCATACCACTGGGTAGGGTGTGTCTCGGTGGACGTTTAATTCGAAGTATTGTGTTAAGGAGTTCCCTATTCTGTTTTGTATCTCTGGGTGGTTTAGCAATGTGTCATTGAGTTTCCATTGCGTCCTGGTGGGGTATAATGAAGGGATTGCTATGTTCATGGAGATTGGTGCGACCACGTAATCGAAACATATTCACATGTATTAACTAGGTTTAGGAATCTATGTGGAACAAGAAACATGTCAATCCTGGAGTATGAGCCAGAGGAGTGTGAATAGTAAGAGTAGTCGCGGTCTGCTGGGTGTGTGGTGCGCCAGCAGTTGTATAATTGGTGGGAGTCTAGGATTTTTTGGATATTTATTCTTGTGGATGTCTGGTATGATTGAGCCTGTGAAGTGGTGTCTAGTGCCCCATCTAGGGATACATTTAGGCCCCCCCCCACCCCGGGTCAAAAGTCCCTCTAGAAAGTTTTCCAATTTTTTCATAATGGTTCGAAAGGCCTGGAATTGTTTTCTGTTAGGTAGGTAGATATTGGCTAAGGTGACTTGGGTCGAGCCTATCAGACCCTTTAGGAAGATAAATCTGCCTGTGTCGTCCATCAGGATGTCTTTCTATGTGAACGGGAGGTGTGAGGAGAGTAAAATTGCCACTCCCCTGGATTTTGAGCCAGTGTAGTTACTGAAGTAGCCTTTTGTGAAGTGTCTTGACTTTAGTGAGGGTGCTGAATCTTTGCTGAAGTGTGTTTCCTGTATGAAAATTACTTCAGCCTTATGTTTGTGATAGTCTGTGAGTGCCATGTAGCGTTTTTCGGGGGTGTTCAGTCCCCTGGCATTGTGTGATAGGATCATCACTGTTGCCATCACGGGGTATTGGAAGGGTTGGTGTGTGGGGTACAGGGGAGTTTGGTCACTGGGTGTATTGGATATTCTATTTGGTGTTTACCTAGTTGATCAAAGTGTATGAGCGGATGGTGCGGATTGGTACTGAGCAAGCTGTTTCAGAAATTACATTAACCAAAAAGTAACCAAAAATAACTATTTACAAGGAATCTAATCTGTCGTTAGGTCCGGTCTTTGGTTTCCATGTGGTTCACTTTGTTGCTCTCTGGCAACTGCGTGAGAACTGGGGTCAGCCCCTGAGAGGTCCTGTTGTCTACAGTGGGCTAGGGTTTGACGACCCCGTTCTTGATAAGGTGTGGGAGGGGTACATGTAGTAAGTAAAGTCTGTTGTGTTTCTTGTCGGTTTCGGGGGTCAAGTCAGTGTTGACGATCAGTCCTGACCGCCGGTCCTTACGGTCGGATGTTAGTGTCTTGAGTAAAGTAGAAGTGTATTGAGCTTTACGGAGCAGAATCGCTTGTGTTTTGTATGTTTGCTTCTTGGAGGTTGTGAGTGTCGTTTTTGTTATAGTTGGTGAGGTGGGCGGGGGGTCGGGGTCGTGGAGAACCCGGGTGTGACCCAGATAGCAGGGCGTGGCTTCACATCGGCCCTCTGTTTATTTTTATTTTTAAATAGAAACTGTAGATTTTCCATCTAAACCTTTTGATGTCATGGAGTAATACTATATGTCCCCCGTTCTCTGTCATGTTTCGTCCGGTCCCGTCCCTGTCCTTTGTCGTCTCTTCCCCAGCTAACCTGTATCCTTCCCTGTTTGAGTCTCCCGAGTCGCCTTCTGTCATCAACCCAGTCTGAGAGTGGTAAATTGTCGCTTGTCATGTGGGTATAACATGGAGCATATTTTTGCCCCTAAACATATGTAAATCGTTATCAACACATATTAGATCATTTTTGTGGTCTGGGAGAGGCATGTACATATGGAGGCACATAGGTACATTAAACAGTGGTACATTCCCATATGGGCATAAACAGGTATGAGCATACGACCTGATGGGCTAGGGTTTGTCATAGTCTTTCGGATGGACGATGTGTGGCTATGTTCAGGCGAGGTTGTCGGCCTCAGCAAAGTCTAAGACATAGCGGGATTTCGGTTCGTGCACGGAGTCCAGTGCTGAATATTGGATAAGATGGTCCTTATGGTTTGATGTGGTAGTAGTCCATCTGGGGGGGATCTCCACATGCGCCCCGCTACTCCGCCTCGGTCTCTGCTCTTTGAAGCGTTGCCACTTGCGTCGTTTTCTGCCGCTTAGCCGGGGATCTCCATTTTGGTGCTTGCTGTGCTGAAGAGGCGGACAGTGCCGGGTCTGGTGCGTACCAGTCCGCGATCAGCATTTCTGTCAGGCTCAGGGCTTTGCAGAATGCAGGTATATCCTGGTGGGTGGCAATAGTATGTGTGGATCCTCTGGTGTTGACTATTAGGGCAAGTGGGAAGCCCCATCTGTAGCGCATGTTGCGTGCTCGTAGCTGGTCTGTAATAGGCCTTAAAGCCCGTCTGGCTTGCAAAGTATGCCATGATAGGTCTTGGTAGATCGATATTTCATGGCCCTGGAATAGCATGGGGGTGGATGTATCTCTCAGTTTTCAGATTATGTCTTCTTTTAGCGCGTAATAGTAGATGCGGCATATAACATCCCTTGGCGTGCTTCTTGGCCCCGTTCTAGCTTTCAGGGAGCGATGTGCTCTGTCTAGGACCACTGGAGTGTCAGGTTTGCGGCCTAGAATCAGGTTAAACAGTATGGAGAGCGTGGTGTATAAGTTTTCCCCTTCTGTTTCTGGTATGCCTTTTATTCAGAGATTATTTCTGCGGCCCCTATTGTCAATGTCGTCTAATGACCTTTGCATCATGGACATATGTCTTTCCTGGGCTTTTACTTTGGCAGACAAGGTCTGTAGTTGGGTGTAATAAGACCCCCCTTCATCCTCAAGCTCTTGCACTCTGCGGCCTACCTGCTTAATCTCTGTGCTGAGGCCCTCCATCTTGGTTTGGAAGGTGGTTTCTAGTTTACCTAGCATTTGTGCTAGGTCTGTTCTGGATGGCAGATTTCTTAATATCTCCTTGACATCCATGTCCATCGAGGTTGTGGAGGTATCAGAGGTAGTGGGACTCTGTGGGTTCGAGTTCCCCGTCATCGCGCGATGTTGGATTCGCCGGGGTCGGACACGCGGTCGGCATAGTCCTTGAAAAGACGGGTGACCGTTCCGGTTTTGCCTGCCGGTGTTTTCCCGGTGTGTTGGGGGTTCGTTTGAGCTTTTTTGGGATTCCCATAGTGATGTTATACCTCCGGTAGTCGCGAATTTCGCTCCGTTTTACTCAGAGCTCTGTCAGTGTGCTGCCATACAGCTCGGCTGCTAGACACGCCCCCCCTTGCTTTTTGATCTTGTGACCCATGTTAGCCAGAGCATTGATATTGCCCAAATCCAGAAGTTAAAATGTTAAGATTAATAGATTAGCTCAGAGCTCTGAATTTCTGTATGCGACCGCTATATCTGCTAAGCTCCACATCCTAGCCTATTTAACAGGCCTCTATGCTCTGACAGATGTTTGCATGGGTTGAGTGATGAGGAAACCATTATTGGGAATGCATAAGTAATCATGAACATATGATATCAGAGGTAGCATGGTGCTGAGTACTTTTTTTTTTTAATTCTTTATTTTTGCAGTGCATTGAGATGTAACAAACGTGCATGTGATACCCCAACGGCATTCCTCATGCTTTTCAAGAAATAGTTGTAACAGTAGGGTTTGTGTTAGTACTTGCACTGTTTTATATTACAGGTTAGACGTAAGTTTGATAATCCGCTTTGTCTACTTGGTACGATTCAGACAGGCTTATATAAATTGAGTACATGTTAAAAGTTAAACAGGCTTATACGGATCTATATACTGAACAATTTAGTTAGCAATTGGTTGCCTAGGTATGAGTTATCTCGCTAGAGATGCAGTATGTCCATTCAGGGGTGTATCTTGTAACAGGTTAGCCACAACGAGTTAGGCAGTATGATAATGCGTGGTTCTGCGCGGTTTATACAGCACATTGGGAATGCCATGATGTGTTACGTGATGCATGCTGTGTGTGCTGATGAGCAGTGTAGTAGTGCCTGTGGTGAGACATTGGTGGAAGGGTGAGATGTCAGGCATATTATGCACTATATAAAGGCATGGAATACGTAACAAAACGACCTAGGGTCATTTTAAATCAGGCTACATTAGTCTGGCAGGCAGGCAGGCTATGCTACATGGTTTGGCCTTCCAGGGTTAAAGGGTGGTGCGTTATGGTAGTTTAACATGGGTTAAGCATATTGGCAGATATAACAAACAGATCTATACTAGAGACAATATGTTAATGGCATTTCAGTCAAAATAAACATATCGCAGACAATGTAATGTAAATCAACGTTCCCTGAATTTGCCCTTGAATGTCATTAGGACACCCTATGGTGTGGTTACCGCAAGTGTCATTTACGGGCTGTAGGCTGCTTAGCTGATGCCCTGCAACGGGAGGCTGCAAAGGTATGATTGCCAGAGTCTAGTTAGCATTATGCGGAGGGCCAACCAGGCTGTGTTCTCTGTTTAAGGTCCGCAGTTCCGTAGTAACAGGGGTCAGCGAGTGGGTCACGTGCTATTACCGCTCCAGGTGGTGTCTGCCAGTTTTTTTGTGCCGTTGTCTGTGACCAGCCTGAGGGGGAGCCCCTCGCCATTCGTGGCCGCCTGGTTCGACCCAAGCGGTAGCTGGATTTGGGAGTCGTTTGCAGCTGTGACCTCGTGCAGGTTCCTCTGGGTTGCTTCCGTGTCGTTGCTTTGCGTCTGAGTGAGGAGTGTTGCCGGGGCCGCTGCCATGGTGGGGTTTTTCCCACTGTCGGTGCTGTGAGCTTGGGAGGTGGTCTCCGCGGCAAGCTGTAGGTGTTCGCTGGTGGGAAGGCAGGACAGCTGTGGTGGTGCAGGTGGACAGAGTGTATGTTCAAGTCGCTGCCAGAACTTTTGGAAGTGCCCGTCCAGCCGAGTGAGTATGTCGCTGGAGTATGGGAGCCATGCTTCCTCCGCCATGTTGGAATGGCAGTGGTTCTGCAGGCCTGTGCGTGTGGTTTGTCCCCTAGGTCGTGCTTGAGCCAGGTGGGGCCCGGGGTATAGTGTCTGACCAGGCAGGCTTGTGTTCTTTTTGTGGTGCTCAGTCTAGTGTGTCCACCCTATTGGAGGCCCCCACACCCGCATCACTTGGTGAGGTTGCGGGCGTAGTCGGAAGGTGCTAGGTGCAAGATCCTCCGTCAGGCGGGGACCGGGATATCCCCCACCAGTCCATGGGGGGGGGAGGGAGTGTTCCAGGCTCCTGGGTGGCTGTGTGCAGATGGCGGGAAAGCGGACGCCTTCCTCCGCCGCCTCCTGCAGTAGGCCCCATGCTGCTGTTGCGGTGTCCGGTTACCCCGGGTGGCGAGTTCGATATTGCTAGGTTTGGGCTGATCTCCCCTGTCCAGTGGACCCACTTGCAGGAGGTTAGAGTCACTTTAGCCCGATTTAGTTGTCTTTTTTTGTCCCCGCTGAGTAGGAGCTCTTGCAGAGCACGTCTTCCCTGCTCGCTGGTTTGGCTCCCGCTAAGTACTTTTTTTGTGAGTACTCATTGCTTAAACCAAACTCATTTAATTACCACATGCCTAGCCATCCCTGCCTCATACTGCAGTGCAGAGAGGAACAAAGCTGGGAGGCAGAAGTGCCAGGAATCAAAGCCCCAATTATCCCGGACACTCCATCCAAATGAGTTTAAAGGGACAGTCCACTGCCCAGATAAAAAAATTTAAAACACTGTTTAGTAGATATACCCTCAATGAAAAAACATGTATGCATTAAATTATGGGTTTTTTCAACGGAGGTATATCTAAAACAGCTAGCAAAATTTGCAGATCTCTTGTCTGAGGCCTTCCCAAGCCCCCCTTCTTTCTGTGTCTTTCTGTGACTTTCTTTCTGTGACTTTCACAAACTTCCCAATGCAGCTGAAGGAGAAGTCTTTGCAAAGCAGGTGCTCTGGGAAATTGCTGCTTTTCAAGTTTAGCTCCACTAAACTAATCAACCAGTAAGTAACAGGACCAGATGTCTGATTAACAGGCAGGAGGTGTAACCAGTTTAATTTATAAAAGTGCCATTTTCTATTGAAATCTAAAAAATTAAACTAAATTTAAAAAGAGGATGAACTCTTCACACGTAAAGTACATCAGCAAGCTGAAGTGCTTAAGGAGTTTGGGGTGTCACTTTAAGTTGTTACGGGGGTGGGAATGTTGCTTTAACCCATCTCTACAGAATACATCTTTTATAAGTTCTCCTTTACTCTTTTTACTGTGCTCATCACTCACCTGATGGTAAACGTTGCCAGTTAACCCCTTAAGACCGGAGGGCGTACTATTACGCCCTATTTAAGGCGGCTCTAAACGCCGCCGGGCGTAATAGTACGCCCTCCGGTTTTTGTTTACTTACCAGGTCGCCGGCGATCCCACGCCGGCGATCGCGGTTGGGGGGACTCCCAGGGAGCCCCACCCGCAGCACATCTTTTCTCCTGCAGCCCCCCTGGCCATGTGAGAGTGAGGTCCTTGCGAGGACCTCACAATTACATGGCCGGGATAGCTGGCTGCTGCATTGCCAGCAGGGGGGCTGCCTGTAATGACCGGTAGTCCGCTGCTGGCTGGAAATAAAATCAAATAAAGTTTAATAAGTGTAAAAATATATATATATATATATACTTAGATCATATATATATTATATATATATGATCTAAGTAAATATATACACATATACATACACACACACACACACTGTCTAGGTGTATTTTACTATTAATATACATATAATTATATATATATATTAATATCAAATTACACATAGACTGATACTGATTAAATATATATATAATTATTGTTATATATATATTTATATATAATATAAAAAAAATGTAAATACTTTAAAAAATAAAATTTTAAAAATAATTAAAAATAAATAATTAAAAAATATATAGATGTATGTTATTTCGTTCTAACTGTATTGTGATATTAATATATATATATTTATATCAAAATACACGTAGAATGAAATAATATATATATCTATATACATAAATATATACGTATATATCACTATATATATACCTATATATAAATAAAAATATTTTTTACAAATTATATATATATATATATATATATATACAGAAATATAAACATATGTATATATACATATATTAATTCTACATATATATCTTAATTAATTACAATTAGCGGGACCTGCCTGACAACCCATGCCGAAAGTAAAGGGAATTTAATTTGCTAGCACTATATTTAACCCTATAACTTTCCAAGACACCATAAAACCTGTACATGGGAGGTACTGTTCTACTCTGGAGACTTCACTGAACACAAATATTAGTGTTTCGAAACAGTAAAATGTATTGCAACGATGACATCGCCAGTAAAAGTGACGTTTTTTGCATTTTTCACGCACAAACAGCACTTACACGGACGATATTATTGCTGTGATACTTTTTACTGTTTTGAAACACAAATATTTGTGTTCAGCGAAGTCTCCCGAGTACAACAGTACCCCTCATGTACAGGTTTTATGGTGTTTTCAAAAGTTACAGCGTCAAATATAAGGCTTGTGTTTCATTTTTTCACATTAAAATTCGCCAGATTGGTTACGTTGCCTTTGAGACCCTATGGTAGCCCAAGAATGAAAATTACCCCTATGATGGCATACCATTTGCAATAGTAGACAACCCAAGGTATTGCAAACAGGGTATGTCCAGTCTTTTTTAGTAGCCACTTAGTCACAAACACTGGCCAAAATTGGCGGTTTTTTGCATTTTTCACACAAACAAATACTAACGCTAACTTTGGCCAGTGTTTGTGACCAAATGGCTACTAAAAAAGACTGGACATACCCCATTTGCAATACCTTGGGTTGTCTACTATTGCAAATGGTATGCCATTATGGGTGTAAATTTCATTCCTGGGCTACTATACAGTCTCAAAGGCAACGTAACCAATCTGGTGAATTTCAATTTCAAATGTAACGTGCTATATTTGACCCTGTAACTTCCCAAAACGCCATAAAACCTGTACATAGGGGGTACTGTTTTACACGTGAGACTTTGCTGAATACAAATATGTGTATTTTATTGCAGTAAAAGCAAACAGTATTATGACATTGACAGTTAAAATGTCATGTAGAACTAAAAAAACAAAAAAAATCTTTTCTCCAATTTTTTTCATATTAAATTATGTTTCACAGCTAAATGTTTGATATTAAATGAAAGCCCTGTTTCCCCTGAATAAAATGATGTATAATCAGGGTGGGTGCATTTAATATGAAAGAGGTAAATTACGGTTGGACAGACATGTAGCGCAAAAACATTTTGTTTTGTTCACAACATGTACATTTGGCTCCGTCCTTAAGGGGTTAAACAACCCAGTGTAGGTTTCGGTATGCAACACCCATCTTTTAAAGCAGGGGTGGGGAACCTTTGACCCTCCAGATGTTTTGGACTAAATCACCTTGATTCTTTGCCAGCATTATGGCTGTAAGAGCATTTTGGGAGATGTACTCCAAAACATCTAGAGGGCCAAAGGATCCCCACCCTTGATTTAAAGGGACACTATAGTCACCAGAACAACTACAGCTTATTGTATTTGTTCTGGTGAGTATAATCATGCCCTTTAGGCTTTATGCTGTAAACACTGTCTTTTCAGAGAAAATGAAGTGTTTCCATTATAGTCCAGTGATAATTCCACTGACAACTCCTCAGGTGGCTACTAGAAATGCTTCCTGTGGCAGTGCTGCACAGTCAGCAACACTGCCATTCAGTGTCTCCACCCTCTGCATGAAGACACTGAACCTTCCTTATAGAGATGCATTGATTCAATTAATCTCTATGAGGAGATGATGATTGGCCAGGGCTGTGTTTGACTTGTGCTGGATCTGCCCCTGATCTGCCTCCTTGACCATCTCATCCAATCCTATGGGGAAGCATTGTGATTGGCTCAGACCACTACTTTTGATGATGTCAGCAGACAGCAGGCAGGTTAGAGGCAGACAGGGGCAGAGCCTGCAGCTGCAGACTTGAATACAAGTAATATTGTGTTATATTTAGGGAGGCAAGAGGCGGCAAGGGCTAGATGGGGATTTTAACACTATAGGGTCAGGAAAATATGTTTGTGTTCCTGACCCTATAGTGTTCCTTTAAAACACTGACTGCCATTAAACACTCGGGAATCAGCGTTACAGTCATTTCTGGGTAATTTGTGGCAGGAATAAAAGAGATGGTGGTCTATATTTTGAATTAAAATGGAAAAACTGTCGTTAATCATTAGCTGGCCGACAGCAGGATATTGGTGTTGAATTTAGAAATGTTATGAAACCCTCTATCCTCATAGCAACAAGGGATCTAAATCACATTCCAGTGTTCTCTTAACATTTAGGTCATGTCTTGCCTTTGCTGGCCTTTGCCAGAGGCACAGAACATTCCAAATTTGTAGTGCAAAGAATGAGCTGCAGAGAAATCACTTCCAATATAATGTAGTTAGACACTGGTTTACACTGAACTACATTGTATCATTAAACCAGTATTTATATAAAGAAATTGAATGCTGCTTGAAAACTCACTTTACAGAGCGTATATATATGCATGTTTACTGCCAGTATGAAAGAATAGCATATCTATATGTAGAATTATTTCATGTAGAACACAAAACACACCATTTAAATTCATAGAAAGGTAATGTATTAACCTTTTGCGGAAATAGCCTATATTACTTTGTTTGGTATATGAGGAGCAAAGCAATTGTGCTTGTGATATTTTCTTGTTCAACAATAATTCCCCTTTTCTCAGTTAGTACAGCCACACATAATATAATATATGAAAACTAGACTTGTGCATTAATGGTTTTCAGCTGGTACAATCAAATCTTTTTTTTTGTTCAGTATTTACCCAGGGCGCACAGTGTGCATGCTGCTTCCGCTAGTTCTGTAGAGCTAACAGATGCGGAAGAATACTTCCCTGGCTGTCTGATTCACTACTAGGGAGTTGTTTCTGCTCCCGGTTAGAAAAGTGCTGATTTCTATTCAAACTGGCACTTTTATAAACTGTCAAAAGATGGCAGACTCCAGACACAATATATCACTTCAGGCAGCCAAGGTGCATTTTGTGTATGGAGTGGTTCTTTAATAGCAGTGACAAAAACAAGTGTATTTACTTCGGTGTATATTGACACTTTGCATTTGGGTATTGTTGCACCTGTTTTGTGCAAAGCTTTCTAGTAATATTGTGTTTTCAAAAAATGGGGAAAGAGAAGTATATATTGAGCCTTTAGTGTAAAAGAGACACACTAAGGTAGCATGAAAAAAGGGGGGATAACCCCTAAATAGTGAATATCAAATAAACAAAAAAGAAAAAAATCCCTACATTTTCCCTAACCAGTATTACGACACATCGCATCTAAACTAGTTACTATTTCTAAATTGTGATTATTTTAGCGCTAGTATACCGTATTACACTACTAGGTCTCTTGTAAGGGGTACTTCGGTAGCACATGAAACTTTCACACTAACAATAGGAGTGTTAGTCTCTTAAAGTTCCTACTTCTGTTCTTCCTCTAACCATTCTACAACAAACACTGTGATACAGAGTATCAAGTATTATTGCCATATTCAGTGAATTGCTACTATTTTAGCACCTCTATACTGTTATAATAGTTACAAACAGCAAGGACTGTACTCTCTAATTGATTTTATTTTCATCTTATTCACCCCTCTTATATTTTAAACGATTTAATAAAGTTGCATTTTTATCTTTGGCTTACTAGTCCTCTCACAAGAGAAGACACACTCCAAGGTAGAGATTGTTTTATTATCTTTTCTGTTTACTTAATATTGTGTTTTCCTCTTAAGTAGACATAACATTGCAATTTTAATGTGTATTTCATAAAACTGGTATGTGCTACTGCTGGGAAGAGAGCTTCCAGCAGAGAGGAGGTATGGAGTGACACTCTGAGACTCCAAACTGTCAAACTGTTGCTAAACATTTTGACTCTTTACATGGTGGGTGGGGCATCAGGGTACTTGTGGCACTATGATCACTAAAGTGGTTAAAGTGCTTGGAGGATTCCTTTATCTCTAACTTTTAAAGATTAAAGAAACACTATAGGGTCAGGAACACAAACGTTCATGGCCCTAGATTGTTAAAACCACCATTTAAGTGGCTTGCCCCCTTAAAACGTAAGAAAATATACATTACTTTAAGCGCTGTGCAGGTCCTCCAGCACTGGTCCCCCACCTGATCTGCCTCTTTAGCTGACATCATCAGAATTGACTAGCTCAGTCAATCCAATGCTTTCTCATAAGAAAAGTATTGGATTGGCTGAGATCGTCAAGGAGGCAGGGTGGGGTCGGTGCCAAACGCAGGCTTGGCCAATCAACATTTCCTCCTGAATCAAGTGTGGAGATGCTGAACATGTGCAGCACTGCCCCAGGAATTTACCTTGAGTGGCCGTCTGAGGAGTGGCCCTGGAGGTGTCCTATGGAGCATAGTAAACACTGCCAATGCTTTTTCTCTGAAAAGGCAGTGTTTACAGCAAAAAGGCTGCAGGAACAAGCAATACTCCGTAGAACAACTAAATTAAGAAGTAGTTGTTCTGGTGACTATAGTGTCCCTTTAACATATTTCCAAACACCCTAATAATCCCTAATCCAAGCTCATAAAAACCGAACATTGCCAAGCATAAGCCAGCCAGTCCTAGGCAAGCATTACAGAATAAATATATCTTCAGGATGGTAATGTGTAAAAGTGACACACTCCTTTTAATACATTTCAGATTTTGCATTAACAAAATATGAAAAAAATAGATACACACCATTTAATTTCCAGGATTTACTCAGTAAATTCCAGTTTTCAACTAGTGCAGTGAGCTTTCACCAAAGTAGGATGTAGTTTAGCCTGTGTTGATACTACCATTATTTTCACTAGGAAATGAACATCATTAATTCCTGACAAGCAGAGTTTGAGACATGCATTCAAGTTAATCCCTGCTCCCTTTTTCCTTAAAACATCTAGAAAAACTTGTCTTCACCCGTATGTATCACTCAATTCCAACTCTCTCCTTGGCCCTCTTCAATCTGGCAGATGAGGGAAGTGAGGCATGGGGGGCAGCCTATAGATCAGGTAAGTGAGGCATGTGGGCAGCCTATAGATCAGGGAAGTGAGGTATGGGGGCAGCCTATAGATCAGGGAAGTGATGCATGGGGGCAGCCTATAGATCAGGGAAGTGAGGCATGGGGGCAGACTACAGATCAGGGAAGTGAGGCATGGGGGCAGCCTATAGATCAGGGAAGTGAGGCATGGGGGCAGCCTATAGATCAGGGAAGTGAGGCATGGGGGGCAGCCTATAGATCAGGGAAGTGAGGCATGGGGGCAGCCTATAGATCAGGGAAGTGAGGCATGGGGGCAGCCTATAGATCAGGGAAGTGAGGCATGGGGGCAGCCTACAGATCAGGGAAGTCAGGGAGGGGAGAACAGCATATAGATAAGGTAAGAGAGAGATGGGGGAGAGAAAGCCTATAGATCAGGTAAGTGAGGGATGGGGGTGTGGAGAGACAGCCTATAGATCAGGTAAGTGAGAGATGGAGGATCCACCTACAGATCAGGTAAGTTAGAGATGGGGGATCCACCTATAGATCAGGTAAGTGGGGGATGGGAGAGCAAGAAAAGGGTCAGCAAGTAAAAGGAATGGTCAGCAAGAAGCAGGAACGGGCAGGAAGGTAAAGCAGCACAAAGGTAAAGTAGAAGAAGGAACAGAACTAAGCAGGAAGGGACATCAAGGCGCTGAAAGGGTCAGCAGTGAGCTGGATGGGGCAGAAGGAGCACAAACATAAAGTAAGAGAAGGAGTAGAAATTTGCAGGAAGGGTCAGCAAGAAGCAGGAAGGGTATGCAAGGAACAGAAAGCGTCAGCAAGGAGCTGGAAAGGGCAGCCAGGAGCAGGAAGGGACAGAAGGAGCACAAAGGTAAAGTAGGAGAAGGAACAGAACTGAGCAGGAAGGGACATCAAGGAGCTGAAAGGGTCAGCAATGAGCTGGATGGGGCAAAAGGAGCACAAACATAAAGTAAGAGAAGGAGCAGAAATTTGCAGGGAGGATCAGCAAGAAGCAGGAAGGGTATGCAAGGAACAGAAAGGGGCAGCAATGAGCAGGAAGGGTCTGCAAGGAGCAGGAAGGGTCTGCAAGGGGAAGCAAGTAGCAGGAATGGTCTGCAAGGAGAAGGAAGGGTATGCAAGGAGCAGAAAGGGACAATAGGAGCACAAAGGTAAAGGAGCAGAAAGAATCAGAAGGAGCACAAAGGTAAAGTAGGAGAAGGAGCAGAAAGGGACAGCAAGGAGCACAAAAGTAAAGTAGGAGAAGGAGCAGGAAGGGTCTGCAAGGTGCAGAAAGGGATCGGAAAGAGAAAGGAGCAGAAGGGCGCAAAAGAAGCAGAAAGATAAAGGAGCAGAAGGAGCCAAGGAGGAGAGAAGACAGTGTCAGAAGAAAAAAAACACTGTGTCAAATTAAGGAGAAGAAAATGAGATTGGAGCAGAAAGGACAAGTGAAGTGAACCCTCCACTTTATTCTGGACACCACATCATAAGGCTTTGGTACCTGCACCTGGCAGGGAAACTTTGGACCTTCTCATCTCCCCAGGTAAAAGAAAATATATGTGTTAATGTGTTCACTTTTATTTACTAAGTGTCAGGAAGCACAGAGTGGGGGCGTGGTCTGGCCGCGAGTGAAGATGGCTGCTTAGGGGAAGAGCTCCGACCCACACAGCCAAAATAGCAAGCACACACATCAGCACGGCACGATTATGGGGCGCACAAAACGCCCGGACGGCACACAGACACCCAGGGCTCACCCGAGCAGCTCACAGACGGGACCCATGGACGGGTACCTAGCCCCGTCGACGGCTGGACACCACGAGGCGGCGGGCGCAAATATGGCCGACTCCCCGACACGCTCACTGTCATCTGAGCAGGCTGAACCCTCGCTGGCTGATATCAGCGCAGATATCAGGGCACTGGCAGCGGCAATGGTAACAAAGGAGGACATGAGAGCCCTCTCTGATACCCTGCACGCGGCGATCCGCACAGAGGTGACCTCACTCAGGGCTGAACTCACTGCCCAGGCTACCAGGATGCAGGTAGCTGAATCTAATGTGCAGGCCATGGGAGACAGGCTGGAAGCCACTAATACTGCAATACACAGGCAAGGCAACATTCTTTTACAGCTAAGGCGGCAAACAGAGGATCTTGATAACAGGGGCCGCAGATCAAACATAAGGGTCCGCGGCCTACCTGAACCTGAAGGGAACGAAGACGTAGAAGCTACGTTACAGATGCTGTTCCGAGATATCCTAGGGGCAGAGGCACCGGAATCCATGGTGTTCGACAGAGCACACAGGGCTGCCAGAGCTCGCGCAACTGATAACACACCGCGAGACATTATCTGCTGCCTACACGCCTACAAGCTAAAGGAGAAAATAATGAACAAAGCCCGTTCCAGACCCACCTGGCGATTCCGCGATGCGGAGGTGGCCCTGTATCAAGACCTGTCTCCTCTTACGCTAGAGGCCCGCAGGGCCCTGAGACCCGTCACTACGCTCCTCAGGGACAGAGGGATCCCATATAAATGGGGTTTCCCCTTTATGCTTTTAGCCAGACATCACGATGAATGGTTCCCACTAAGATGGCCCGAAGAAGTGCCCAGATTTCTACAGCGCCTTAATCTTCCACCCACAGAGGTCACCGACTGGATCCTGGGGTCGACGGACCAGAGACAAGGGCCCCAAACTCCTGGCCAGCAGCGTAGAAGGAGAGACAACACGCCAAGGCGCCCACAGATCCGCAGGCAATTGGTGCCCACGGACCCGGAGGAGTGAAGATAGAAATCCCCCCCCTGCTCCCACTGGGCAAGGAGGACAGAACACGACGCGTGCACCATACCCGAGCTTGCAGAACCTGGCGGAACCCAGAGACACCCTACGCACCGCAGAGCACAGATAAGTACTGCTTGCACACATACATAAGAGGGGACACTTACATGGACACCCACGATTGGGAATAGCAGCACCTTAGCAGCATACACCTCCCTCCCTGGGGTAGAGAGCTCCTCCAAGTTGATTGGGGTGGGGGGCCTGATATGGGCGAGGTGCAACGCACTTGTATAATGCGGTCCTTGGAGGGCCTGGAACATATGTGCCCGTAAGACACAAATTGAGGTGCTACATGGGACAGTTGGACGTTTCTGGGACACTAGAACTCATGATACACCGCAGATCCTCTGGGGTTGATGGAGTGCACTTGTCGTACCACAACGCACTCATGAAGGCTATCTGGAATATTGTCTGGGGGGTGGCAGGAGGGAGCTAGAGGGTCCCCGGAGGAGCCTATATCTGGGAAATTGTTATGTTCAAAATGTTTTACTGAGCTGTGTTTGGTATGTTGGTTTTGCAGACGGGAGATAGATTATGATAATAGGATGTTCAACGCTATGGGGGTGATGGGGTAAGGGAGGGGACAGGCAGGGATTCCGACTTTGTTGCCTTAGGACTTACTCTGCTCAAGTAGATGCAACACGGTAGTTTAGCCAGACTAGGTGAGGGCAAAGACGGACAGAGGAGATGGGAGGCGTGCTCTGCCTAGACACATGCTTCCCCAACACTGCACTACAGACGCCCACGAATGCATGCACCTACACTGCAGCCGGGCACTCGTCTACCCACGGGATATATCCCCAACAGACGAACCGCTAAACACTAAACACTGACCCCTTGACTCTAGGGACACTTATCGAGAGCCTTTATTTGAGACAAGGGATCCCAGGTTGCCTGCCCCCACACCCAACTCTGCCTATCACGACCCACCACGAGCAACAGGTCAAACACACAATTTGCGGAACGTACAGACTAAAGGAATAGCCCCCTGGGGAAGACCGAACTGTTTACAAAGCCGAACCATGACACGCTAGATAATTGGAAAGTGGCCCGAGCCAAGGCGTAACGTGACCGTACAGATTGTTAGACTAGGAGATCTAGCTACTGACATCAGACTGAATACATGTGGGACACGGACGACTCACTGAGTACGCCATGCACAATACTACTAACCCTTGCCACAGTGCTCCTGCCTCTCAGCAGGTGAACACACTGGACCCAACTGGTTACACCACCCCTGACTAGACCCGTGTAGACACTACTACTGGGAGACCCAATCCCGTGGCTGCCCTAGTTCAACTAGGTGACGGTGCGGCATTGGACTCCACCCAGCTACACGGGACTCCCTCATCTTGAGGGCAATTTCCCCCTACTAGGGTCACAATCTCGTGACCTCACATCGGTGGCCTCTCGGGTCGGGCTGAATCGGGGGAGGGCTGAGCCGTGTCCTGCCCCCCGGGCGACCTAACTCTTGGGTGTCATAACCCTCTTCTTACTTTCCTGCAACCGCAAACTCTCTCCCTCCATCCCCCCCCTCCCTTCCTCCCCCCAAAAAAAAGGAAGAAACTTCACGCAACCGCGGGGGCGCGTGCGGGCATCTCCATTGGAGACACCAGAACAAGACTGCTGAGTGATCTGCGCACACGACCACACTCGCCCTATGGCTTATACGGCTGCACCACTTCATGTGCTATCGCAAAACTGCAGAGGCCTTAACACACCTGAGAAGCGCTCACATCTGCTGAGAGAACTACACTGCAAACGGGTCTCGGTAGCGATGTTACAGGAAACGCACCTCAAAACAGTAGATACCCACAGATTGAAGGACAGACGATACCCCACCAACTACCACAGCACCCACCCTACCGACCGACGAGCAGGAGTAGCGATCCTAGTAGCAGCCAATACCCAATTCACTCTGATGGATCAACTCGCAGATCCTAACGGTAGATTCCTTTTCATCAAAGGCACAATTTCGGGAAAACTCTACACCTTCGCCTCTATCTATGCACCAAATGCAAAGCAGGCACCGTTTCTAAGCAAAACGATCCGCCAATTGGCAACGTATACTGAAGGTTCACTCGTCGTAGGGGGGGACTTCAACGCACCGCTTGACCCATTAGTTGACTCATCGACTGGACACAGCAGTATATCACAAACTGCGATCAGAGCAATAAGGAAGGCCCTGCGAGACCTGAGATTGGTAGACGCCTGGCGAACCCTACACCCGACAGTTCGAGACTATACGCACTACTCAGCCATACATAGGAGATACTCGCGTATTGACTATGTTCTCATACAACAAGAAGGACTACAACGCTTGCAGTCGGCTGACATTGTTCCGACACCATGGTCGGATCACAGCGCAGTGTCCGCACATCTGGATTCTCCTCTATTTAGGCCTACTAGGACAGCATGGAGACTGAATGAGTCGCTCTTATCGGACCCGGAAGTGAAATCCCTCCTGACAGAACATCTAACTAACTACTTTGCTGAGAACGATACAGAGGACGTGTCGAAAGTGACGCTTTGGGAAGCGCACAAGAGCGTGCTCCGGGGGCATCTCATAAAGATTGCATCACGCAAAAAGAGAGAAGCACAGCGGCACATGCTGGAACTCATTGACCAGATATCGAAATTGGAAACCCAACATAAGCGGTCGCAACTCGAGGAGCACTATCGCTCACTACTGGACGCTCGCAGACAGCTGGCAGATCTAGTAGCCCGCAAACACCATAGAGCGACACAGCGATCCAAGGCCTTTTTTTACATTCACGCTAATAAAAGCGGGAGACTCCTAGCCCGCATGATCCGACCCCAACAGGCCAGAGCGCAAGTCCATGCGCTACGAACAACTGATGGCTCTCTCACACAATTCCCGGAGGCAATAGCCAATGAATTCCGTAAGTATTACCAACAACTGTATAATATTTCACCAACGACATCCGATGCACAACGCGCCGAACTGCAGGAAGCAACAACGCGCTACCTACAAAGATTTCAGCCGGACGCCCTAACACCGGAGGAGGCAGACCTACTGGAAGTTCCAATAACCACTGAAGAGGTACAGGCGGCGATTAAGGCAGCGAAGAAGGGGAAAGCACCGGGACCAGATGGACTCTCAGCGGGATACTACAAGTTGTTCAGGGACATTCTGACTCCACACTTAACAACAGCCCTCAACCGACTCCAACAGGGCGATAAATTCCACCGAGAAACTCTAGCAGCCACAATCACGGTGATACCCAAACCAGGCAAGAACCCCGAAAACTGCAGTAGCTACCGACCGATCTCTCTACTTAACGCGGATGTGAAACTCTTCACCAAGGTCATCGCTACAAGGTTGCAGGCGTACGTGCCGCGCCTAATACATCCTGATCAAACAGGTTTTGTACCAGGCAGGGAAGCCAGAGACTGCACACTCAGAGCGTTTTCAATACAGGCATTGGCGCTTAAAGAGAAGACGGAACTACTAATGCTCTCAACAGACGCCGAAAAGGCATTTGACCGGGTGACCTGGAGCTTTATGATGGCAACACTGCATAAAGTCGGCCTAGGGAGGGGAATGATAGCTTGGATAGCTGCGCTTTACGCTGACCCTAGTGCCAGAGTGAGGGTGAATGGTGCGCTCACAGACACCTTTCCCATCCACAACGGAACCCGACAGGGCTGCCCATTGTCGCCGCTTTTATTTGCCCTCTCCTTGGAACCATTTTTGGACAGGATACGGCAAACCCCAGAGATTCGAGGGTTTAAACACGGAGACCAGGAGCACAAGGTAGCCGCATATGCTGATGATATGCTTTTCTTCGTGGACAACCCGGTCGACTCCATGCCGATCTTGATGCAGGAATTCGACATATATGGCCAGGTATCAGGTCTGAAGCTTAATCAAACTAAATGCGAACTGCTGAACATACAGACTCCAACAGCAGTGCGAGAGCGGATCGCACGCGAGTATCCCTTTCACTGGTGCTCAGAACAGATGCGATACCTGGGAATCTGGATACCCAACAATCCGAAAGAGCTATATACCAGGAACTACGTACCCCTCTTGCGAACAATCCTGCTCGACCTAAAAAACTGGAATTATGACCATATATCCTGGCAAGGACGCATAGCGGTGATTAAAATGAATATCCTACCACGGCTGCTTTACTACTTTAACACCATTCCTTGGCACATACCATCAGAATTCTTCGCAACTCTTAAATCGGCAGTAATAAAATATGTCTGGAAAGGAGAGAGAGCAAGACTCAGCTACGACAAGCTATGCCTACCAAAGAACTGGGGCGGACTAGCGTTACCCGATATACGCAAATACTTCCAGGCCGCGGTATTACAACGGATTAGGGACTGGCACGTAGCGTCTGAAAACAAACTGTGGGCCGCATTAGACAGAGAAAGTACAAACAAAGCCCTTCACATGTATATATGGCACAGCTCGGCAGATGCAGCAACAAAACTAGGCAATTCATCACCCATTGTACAAACGCTGAAGACATGGTCATCCTTGAGGCGGAACCAACATCTCTCCCCACAACCAAGCCCATTGATTCCGATAACACACAATACTGCAATAGGCGGGGGGCTACACCGATCTGCTTGGCCGATTGAGGGAGAAGGAGAGTATATCCCTATGTCAGAGGTCCTGAGCAATACCGGACTGCGAAACCTGCGAGAATGGAACACGATGACACAACAGACGCTGATGCACAGATTTCGGTACACACAATTACGGCATTTCTACTTCAACCTCCCCAACAGGGCAGCGATTCACAGAGAACAGACTTGGTTCGAAAACATCTGCGTGGCCAACACTGGCGCGGATGGTAGGGTATCGCTCATCTACCAACAATTGATAACAGGAGACCTCACACGGAAAAATGCGTTTAAGAGGCAATGGGAAGAGCTGACAGCTAGGACGTACACTGAGGCACAATGGGAACAGATATTAATCCTGCAACACAAGAGCTCCATAAGCACCAGATATCAAGAGGTTAACTTTAAACTAATCTCTCACTGGTATAGAACCCCATCCTTACTACACAGAATTTTCAGAGGAACCTCAGATACATGTTGGAGGTGTGAGTCCCAAACAGGCTCTCTACGGCACATCTGGTGGGATTGCACGCTAATCAAGCCATATTGGGAGGACATAAAAAGGGAAATGAGGATAATTCTAGGAGATCTGCCGGACTTTAGCATAGAAATGGCCCTACTGCATTACACAGAAGGCTCGATAGCCCAATACAAGAGATCGATATTACGGCACCTGCTTAACGCAGCGAAAGCAGCTATACCTGTCAAATGGAAACAGACCCAACCACCGACCGTCACGGAGTGGCTACAGAGAGTTGAGGAAATACACACTGCCGAGGCGCGGTACGCAGAACTAATAGGAAGAAGCACCAAACACGTCGATATCTGGACCCCATGGTATCTATACCTCTCACGTCCCGGAACTAGGGAGGCACAGCACACACCATAACACCGGGGGTCTGAGAGGACCCGGCGCACCCCGACACGTGCTATCCATCATGTCTCCCCCCCCCCCACCCCTACTCCTGATCCTCCTCCCCCCCCCTGCCCCCCTTCCCTTTTCCCCTCTGCATCTAATCAACTTCACGTAACTTCTTTTCCTTTTCTGAGGGCTTGGGTGGATGCGGCTTGCCCTGCCCCCGAAGAGGCCAGAGTCGGGAAGGCCCCGAACGAGTAGCTAAATGATATATAGCCACGACACGAAGCAGCTCCCATAGATACGAGTCACCGACTTATATAACAGCTGACTGAGAGAGATAGAACGGGACCAGACAAGCAGAGAACTAGTTCTCAAACACGACACAATTACCTGCTGGGAAGACACGAACTAACACCTGTCCCATGACAGACTGGGGCGACTAGACGCAGACAGAACGTACAACTGATCAGGGGGATACACGAACGCACAGACCCAGTCAAAACAGAGTTCCTTACGCAATACTCCCCCGAGGCAGCTTTCTCTAAGAGATCCCTGGCTAACGTTAGGATTAAGGGAATCACTGTCGCAACAGCAACATGTGAGGAACTGGAACCCGAATTACGGATTCCATTACAATTGAATTAATAAAGCAAATCAATCACTACACTAGGTTCCATAACCTATGTGCCAACTATCACTACTCATTGACGCAACTGCTCCCCTGCTACAAGTGTCTAATATTTTTAGTAATACACTTATTACCCCATCTTTTCCGTCAGACCAGTAAGCTTAGATCTACAGCAGAATTTTAAAGTTTGGTAGAATGTAGCTGCCTGTTTCTAACTAACTAGCTTGTCATTATTGCTATGGCTTCAGCTTCAGAAATGCACACTCACCTACAGCTGTTCAACCTACCTGCATCTCAATGATTGCTGTTATGACATTTGCAAATGTTACGTAACCGACAGATACCAATGCTCATTATTTGTATCGATATTCAATTGTTCATCTTATTTCTATGCCCATGTGCACTGTTTTGGTGTATGTACGTATATTGTATTCACATGAACCACAAATAAAGAATTTACAAAAAAAAAAGGAAGCACAGAGTGCCGCTGGGTAGGGGTGTCACTGATTGGCTAGAGCGGTCAGCAGGCATTCTAAGCCAATCAGTAGCTCCCCATTCATAAAAAAGTAAAACATTTTTATGAACTGGGAACTTGCGAGTGGCCTAGAGCATCAACTGACCACTCTATCCAATCTGCAGCACCAATGCCTGATGTCAATCTGTACTTCCTGACACTCCGTTTCAGAAGTTGAATACCACTGAGCGACCTGGAGATCTGGAGCTGGAGGAAGCCTTTGGGGTTAAACCATTTGAGAGTGGTTTAACCCCTTAAAGGAAAAAGAGCACCCAGGGGCTTCCTGGCATCATAGCATTTTCATTTAGATGAAGCTGTTTTGGTGACCATTTAATTTGCTTAAAGAAACACTATAGTGTCAGGAATATAAACATGTCAGAGTCCATACAGATGTTTAAACTGAAATTGGATGAATACTTACAAAAACATAACATACAGGGATATAATTTCTAATAAGTGGGGTAATAGCTGCTTGATCCAAGGAGACATCTGACTGCTATTTTGGGGTCAAGAAGGAATTTTTTCCTAGTTTGTGGCAAAATTGGAAGCGCTTCAGACCAGGTTTTTTGCCTTCTTTTGAATCAACAGCAACAACATTTGTGAGGAAGGCTGAACTTGATGGACGCAAGTCTCTTTTCAGCTATGTAACTATATGTAACTATGTAACTATGTAACTATGTATTCCTGACACCATAGTTGTGAAAACGCTATTCAACCCGGCTTTATGTGATAAAGACTATGCCCCTTCCCTTTCATGACACTATCAAAAAGGGACCAAGAATGGATGTCATTACAATTATGCCCCCCCTGGAAAAATTCCTGCGGACGCCCATGGTGGTATCCACGTAAGTTCATCTTTGCAAGCACTCTGTCTTGGCGTTATACTTGATTCTGGCCTCACCTTTGATCCTCACATCCAGTATGTTTCCAAATCCTGTAGATTTCATCTTAAAACATAGTCCGCATCCGCCCCTATCTTACACAAGATGCTACCAAGGAGCTTGTCCATGCTCTAGTAATTTCCAGCTTGGATTATTGTAACCCTCTCCTAATTAGTCTTCCCATGAAGCCGTAATGCCCCGCTACAGTCTGTAATGAATGCTGCTGCCTCTCACGCCTTACCCCTCTGTCAGTCCCTACAACGGCTTCCTGTATCCTATAGGAGTCAATCCAAAGTGCTAACCTATACCTATAAAGCACTGAACAATTTTATCCTCTTCTCGGTCTTTCCCTCTGCCCTTGACCTTCTCCTGTCTGCTGCTCGCACCCATACGGCCAACTCACGCTTGCAGGACTTCTTGTCGGCTGCTCCCTTCCTGTGGAATAGCCTGCCTCCCGCCATCAGACTCTTCCCTAGTCTTCAATCATTTAAGAAGTGCCCTAAAACCCATCTCTTTAGGAAAGCTTATGGCCTCCCAGAGTAACCTCTACCTCACATACCTGTCTCTTGCTCTCTCCTAAAGGACAGCACTTTACTCTCTCCTCCAGCTCTGCTTCACTCCCCCCTTATTTGATTGCTATTTCCTTGCCGTAATGTGTTTTATACCCCACCCCCTATAGACTGTAAGCTTGTTTGAGCAGGGTCCTCTTCAACCTATCGTTCCTGTAAGTTTTTTTGTAATTGTCCTAGTTATATCCCCTCTCTCATAATATTGTAAAGCGCAATGGAATCTGTTGGCGCTATATAAATGGCAATAATAATAATAATAATGAATCCATCAGCTAAACCGCTATCATCTCCTGCCATGTAATGGACTCTATAATCTCTGTTTAGAGCATTGATGGTCAAATGGTAGATATCTAGCTGTTGTAGAACTATAACTTTCATGTTACTTTACCAGGTTTGTAGTTCCGCAACAGCTGTGGATCTATTACCTGGTCACTCCTAGTTAAGAACACACTGTGAATTTGTCTGCCATATGTGGGGATCTATAACCTGTAGTCCTACCCAGCAAGCACTTGGACGCTTCCTCCTGTAATGTCAGTGAGTTAGGCCGTGAGTTTCTAGCTGTAGTGATTTCTGCTCACAGTGACTGGTATAAAGTGTTAGGGTGCTTCTAGTGTGCCTTTTAAATAGCTTATAAAGCTATTTTTATTAAGCATATGGTCATATTGATATTCCAACAGCATAGATAATTTCACTGTTTTGTGTTCAGAAAATCAATTTATAAATGAGTTAAATATTCATATTAGCTCATTAAGTAATTCATTAAGGCACACCGTGATGTAGAGCTATTAACAGCATAAATGGTGAAATTATGCCTGCCAGTTTTCATGCGTTATGGCTGAATATTAATTGTTAGACTTCATAATTATCACAGCCATATACACACACAAAGATTGGAGGGGAAATAATGTTATCTGCACTACATGGAAGATCTACAAGACAAACTCTTTGTAAGTTTAACAGATTATACATTTTTAATAGCAGCAATAATGAAATGAAAAGCTAATCAAGAATCTCTGCTTCTCATGCTTAATATAGTGCAAATATGGCTATTCAGATTATATAACATCTTTATTGCTTGTATTTTTTTCAATTAAATGTCATTGATTGATATCATTTAAAATGTTTTTTAAAAATCCAATACATGTTTTAATAAATGTCATAGTTTTTAAAGCAACACTGTAGTATTATGCTTCCAACTCCAATTTCCTTCTGATTTAGATTATAGGGCCCCCCCCAAAATTAAATGAAATTTTAAAAAAAGGTGGGTTTTACTTACATTGGTTCCAGCGCTGAAGCTTATTCGGTGCTGTCGTCTAATGTTAATGGTCTTTGAAATACCTCTGCTAATAGGTCCCTCACTTCTCTCCAGAAGGGTACCACCACCGAGCATATCCACCACATGTGGAAGCATGTACCCCACTGGACACACATTCTCAGCAGGTGTCAGAGAGTACTCTACCCATATGGTGAAGTTGGACTGGGGTGGTATGCTAGCTTTATAAGAGCCTATACATCTGCTCCTGGGATATTGTTAGAAGTACTCAGAGACCCAACTCACAGTGTGTAAATATATAATACAGTATAAATGTATACCGGACCTTAGAGTGGCCAGAATTAAGGACCTCAGCCGTAGAAACTATTTGTAGTCTGGCACTTTAGAGCCATGCACCCAAAATGTTTGAAATTGCAAATTTTGGTGGGTCATTATCAGGGGCGTATTAGCTGTGAGGCAAACAAGGCATTTGCCTTGGGAGGCATTTTTCAGGGGGCGGCAAAAAACGCCACCCCCCAAATGCCCAGGGCAAATGTCTAGTTAGCCTTGTGGCTAACTGACCTGCTGGGCGGTCGGGGGTGCTGGCGGGAGGGCGGGCGGCTGGCGAGGGAGCTCTTCCTATGAACTGTCTGCTCAGCTCTCTCGCGCGCCGCAGAGTGAGGCTGGGAGCCAGAATATGACGTCATATTCCGGCTCCCAGCCTCACTCTGAGGCACGCGAGGGAGCTGAGCAGAGTGCTCAGGGGAAGAGCTCCCTCGCCCGCCGCGCGCCCAGCAGCCAGCCCATCAGCCACTGGACCACCAGGGAGAAAAGGGAATCTGTTTAACCAAATAAAGTTATCTATTTTTGTTTGGAGTGTTTTGAAGTCCCGCTTGGATATGGGGATGGGTAGGGCCTGAAACAGGTAGAGGAACCAGTAGAGGCTAATCTGCCTAGCCAGCATATGGGGATAGGATTCCATTTTTGAAGCTCAGTTTGCGCTTGTTGGATTAGAGGTGAATAGTTTAGGGTGTAAGTTTTGGAGAGGTCTGTGGGGAGATGTTTCACCGGGTAGTGAATGCTATCTGAGTTATATCTAAATGGGTGTGTTAATTTTATGCGGTCCAGGGTTGGTTGTGGTATTCTTATTGGGAGTGCCTCAATTTGTCCAAGTTCAATTTGTACCTAAGAGGATAGTATATTCTTGTAGTAGTGCGAGTAGAGGGGAGTGGTCGGAGTCGGTGAAAGTTAGTAGGAAATCGTCGACGTAGGCCTCGATTTTGTATTTGTCATGCCTGATTTTCAAGCCATGGATTGATGGGGAGTTGCGTATGCTTTGGTGTAGGGGCTCTAGGAAGAGGGTGAATAGGAGCAGGGATAGTGGGCATCCCTGTCTTGTCCCGTTTCGGATCGTGAATTCAGGTGTTTTTGCTTTAGAAATGACGAGTGTGGCTGTAGATTGGTAATATAGGGTTTGCAGGGCTGTGATGATGGGTGTGGGGAATCTAAATTTCTGTAGGGTGGCAAAAGAGAAAAGGCCAGAGTAAACGGTCAATTTCCTTTTCAGCATCCACCGAGAGGAGTATGGTCGGGATCTGTCTGTGGTGGGCCACCCAAATCAGGTCTATTGTGCGTCTATTATTATCGCATGCCTTTCTGGAGAGTATGAATCCTACCTGGTCGGGGTGAACAAGTTTCGGGAGGAAAGGCTGTATGCGGTTAGCCAGGATCTTTGTAAAGATTTTGGTGTCCGCATTAAGGAGGGATATGGGCCTATAGTGTCCTGGGTCCAAGTGTGTTTTGTTTGGTTTTGGGATAAGGCAGATGTTTGTTCTAAGCATGTCTGCTGGTAAAGTCTCCCCGTGTAGGAGATAGTTGTAAAGTGTAGTGAGGTGGGGTGTCAGAGCATCAGAGAATGTCTTATAGTAGAGGCCTGTAAAGCCGTCCGGTCCACTAGGAACATGTCAATTCTAGAGTATGAGGAGTGTGGGTGTGAGAAGAAAGTAAAGTCTGGGGTCATGGGGTGCTGCAACCTCCAGACATCCTGGAGGCCAGATTGAATTGCTAAGTTCGAGAGCAATTTGTCCAATTTGGTAGTGGGGGTGATTTTCATTTTGTTAGTTGAGGAACATTTCCGATCCAGTTGAGGGGATAGGACGACATTGAAATCTCTTCTGACTATTATGTGGTGAGAGGTAAATAGCTTTAGGTGGGCTCGTAGGATTGACCAGAAGGGAGGGTCAGGGGTATTGGGGGCGTATATTGATGTGATTGCGTACCTGTGGTTACAGTAGTGTTCTGCTATGGTTAAGAATCTGCCCTGTGGGTCGGAGAATGTTTGCGTAAATTGGATGGGGCATGATTTATGGATTAAGATGGCTACACCGTTGTGTTTTCCATTCGGGGAGTTAGCTAAGTGGCACGCTGTATAATTTCTATTTTTAAGGGGGAAGGGTCTGTTATTGTTGTAATCTGTTTCCTGGAGGAGAATGATTTTGGCCACTGATCTGTTTGCCCAGTGGAGTACTTGGTGTCGTTTAGCAGGGTTGTTGAGGCCCTTGCAATTGAGGGAGTTGCAAAAGATCGTCTTTGGCATGTTTGGTTGTTTGCATTCATTCGGTTGAACGGGGGCATTTGGACCCGTGGTACTGGCCCGCTCTTGTGGAGTGGGGTGGGGTGTGGGGGAGAGGGCGTGTGGGGTGAGTGAGGATGTGGAAGGAAGGGGATGAGAAGGAGGATGGGGGGGAGGGATGTGTGGGATGTGGGAAATAAACCCTGGTCTTATGTTACTTTTGCCAGGTGGGGTGGGGGGGCGTGGGTGGTGCCTTTAGGAAGGGTTTATGTGTGAGTGGTGTCCCTGGAGGGACTGGTGTGTGTGGGATGAAGGAGAGAAGAGGAAGGTTTTCATGTTCCTGGCTCACCTTCTCCCAGAGCACTGTGTGTAGGTTGTCGGGATGTTGGCTATGCTGTGTACCGTGTGTGGTCTCACTGTATCATCAATTGGTGAGTGTCAGTGAATACCAATTCCTTAGTCCGAGTACTGGAAAGAAGGTGTAGTGGCGTGTGAAGGAGCCATCTGTAACATAACATTTCAACGTGAAGATACATTTGGCAACATGTAAACATTTATATACATTTCTATACATTTCAATAATTTTCTGAAGGCCTGTGAACCCCATCTACGGTTTTGCAAGTAAGAGAAGGCCGTATTGCCCCAGTGTGTCCCCAGCCATAGGCTTTTAGGTTTGTGATGGTGGGTCCCTTCATTTTCCTGGGGTATCTGTCAAATTTTTCCCCATACTCTGTGGTGTGCGTCCTGTCAGATGGGGTGGGGGGTAGATAGGGGTCATTGGACTGTTGTCGGGGTCGGGTAGTCAACACAGTAAGAGACTATATTTAAAGGAAGAAAAACTACCACAACAAGAGGACATAGTCTTAAATTAGAGAGGCAAAGGTTTAAAAATAATATCAGGAAGTATTACTTTACTAAGAGGGTAGTGGATGCATGGAATAGCCTTCCAGCTGAAGTGGTAGAGGTTAACTCAGTAAAGGAGTTTAAGCATGCGTGGGATAGGCATAAGGCTATCCTAACTATAAGATAAGGCCAGGGACTAATGAAAGTAGACTAGAAGGGTCGAATGGTTCTTATCTGCCGTCACATTCTATGTTTCTATGTGCCCAAAATTGCACAGCATATTGAAGCGATTTATAAAGAGGTAAAATTATATTTTCCTCCCGAGAATTTATACCCCTATTCATACATGACAAAACCTTACTGGCCTTAGCAACTGCAGATTGACATTGCAGCCTAATTTTTGTATATAACAATTCCCAAATCCTTCTCATGTGTGGTTATCCCTAATTCACTACCATTTAGGGTGTAAGTTGCTTGTGCATTTTTGACCCAGAAGTGCATAACTTTGCATTTCTCTACAATAAATTTTATCTGCCATTTTAGTGCCCTGTCCCCCAATCTATCTAACTCCCTCTGCAGCAAAGCAATATCCTGCTCACATTTTATTACTTTACAAAGTTTTGTGTCATCTGCAAACACTAAAACATGGCTTTTGCAAGATCATTTATAAATATGTTAAATAGTAGCGGTCCCAAAACAGAACCCTGAGGGACACCACTTACCACTTTTGTCCAGCTTGAAAATGTACCATTAATGACAACTCGTGGTACTCTATCCTTAAGCCAATGTTCTACTAAAGAACAAGAATATTCATCTACACCAATTTCTTTTAGTTTGAAGATTAACCTATTTTGAGGAACCGTATCAAATGCCTTGGCAAAATCCAAGTAGATCACATCCCTTGCCGCACTCTGATCTATACTTCTACTTACTTCTTTGTAGAATGCAATTAGGTAAGTTTGACATGACCTATGTTTCATAAAACCATGATGATTATTGCTAATAACAAAGTTCTTCCCAATGAATTCCTGAATAGTATCCCTTAATAGCCCTTCAAATATGCTTCCAGTCACAGAAGTTAAGTTTGCAGGTCTGTAATTTCCAGGCAAGGACTTTGAACCCTTTTTGAATATTGGAATGACATCTGCCATCTTCCAATCCTCCGGTACAATACCTGGAACAAAAAAATATTGAAATATTAAATACAGAGGTTCACTTATTTCTCCACTTAGCTCCTTAAATACTCGTGGGTGAATACCGTGAGGCCCCAGAGCTTTATTTACATTAATTTTCTTTAACTGCAGTAGCACCTTGTCTCGAGTCATCCAATCACAAGTTATCTGCAAGTTATTTGCAGCAATCATTTGCATATCTCTTGCCATAGGATCCTCATTAATATATACTAAAGAAAAATAGTTATTTAAAATGTCTCTGTTTCCAGTGTACCAACACGTTAATTTATTTATTTTTTTTAGAATTAATGTATTTGAAAAAATTTGTTTTGCATTCTTTGGCTATCAATTTTTCATTTTCTAGTTTAGCCACTTTAATTGCCTTTTTGCAAGCATTATTGGATTCCTTATATCTTATATAGGATGCCTCTGATTGTCCGATTTAAATGCTTTAAATGCCCATTTCTTATTTTTAATAATTATCTCCTATTTTTTCCTCATTGTGTGTCTTACAACTCCCTTGTGTATCTCTTACAACCCCCTTTGTGTGTTCTCTTATCCCCCCTCTTTGTATCACTCTTACATCCTCCCACATTTTGTGTGTCTTACTCCTCTCAGCCCCTTTGTGTGACTCCTTTTCTCCCAGCCCCTTTGTGTCTCTTTGCTCTTCCCAGCTTGTTCCTTTGTGTGTGTCATTTTCACCCCAGCCCATCTGTCTCCCCCCAGCCCCTCAGTGTGTCTCTTTTTCCCCTTCTCAAGCTCCGCTGTGTGTTTCTTTCACATCCAGCCCCTCTCCCCTCCCGTCCCTTAGTGGTCCCCTCCCTTCTCTGTCCCTTAGTGTTCCTCTCCCCTCCCCCATCCTTTCCCTGTCCCTTAATGTTTCTCTCTCCTCCCCTCCCTGTCCTTTGGTGCACCTCCGACTCCCTTAGTGGTCCCCTCCCCTTCCTGGTGTGCCTCCAGCCTCTCCAAGTACAGGAGCTTCAGTTTTCTATACCCGGCCGGACTGACAGAAAATGCTCTCTCAGTGAGCGCCTTCTGTCAGTCAGGCTGGCTACAAGATACAGAAGCTCCTGTACCGCGCTCTGCTCCACCATGCTACACTCAGTGGTGTATACACACTGACAGTCACACAGACGTCACTGACAGAGTCAATGATTTGACACACACTGGCAGATACGCACTGACAGTCAGAGGTGGCTCTAGACTTTCTTAGGCATTAGGCGAAACTCAAACATGAGGCCCCACTAACAAAAAAGTGTCACATTAATGTATGTGTAGGTGCCTGAGAGTGTGTCTGACCGAGAGTATCATTGTGTGTAAATGTATGTCTCTGTGAACATGTTTGCATTTTTGTCTGAGATCCTATGTGTATGGGGTAGCTGCGTGAAGTGTGTATGGGGGGGTGGTGATAGTGATAGGGAGAGGCGGGTGATGGTGAGAGGGAGGTGATGGTGAGAGGGGGTGATGGTAATGTGAGAATGAGAGGGGGGATAATGTGAGGGAGGGGATAATGTGAGGAGGGGAGGGGGTAATGTGAGGAAGGAGGGAGGGGGTGATGTGGGGTGAGAGGGAAGCTGAGGTAAATGCAGAGAGGTGCTGGGGTGATGGGAGGAGGGGAGGGGGTTGATGTGTGAGAAGGAGTGGGGGGAAGTGATATGAGGAGGGGGTGGATGGTGAGAAGGAGGGGGCTTGATGGTGAGAAGGAGAGGGAATGGATGGTGAGAAGGAGGGGGGTGGCCCTGGTGAGAAGGTGGGGGTGACAGAGGAGGGGGGGTTACTGGTGAGGGAGGGGCTGATGGTGAGGGAGGGGCTGATGGTGAGGGGGGGGTGATGTGCTGAGGGGTGGGAGGGGGGTGGGATGTCATGGTGGTGGAGGGGCGATGCTGAGGGTGGTGGAGGGGGTGGACTCGGAGGGTGGTGGAGGGTTGATGCAGAGGGTGGTGGGAGGGGGTGATGCGGGATGGATGCTGAGGGGTGGTGGGAGGGGGGTGGATGCTGAGGGTGGTGGGGGGAGGGTGATGCTGAGGGTGGTGGGGGGTGAGGCTAAGGGTGAAGGGTGGTGGTGAGGCTGAGGGTGGTGGGGATGGTGAGGCTGAGGGTGAAGGGGGGTGGTGAGGCTGAGGGTGGTAGGGATGGTGAGGCTGAGGGTGAAGGGGGAGTGAGGCTGAGGGTGAAGGGGGGTGGTGAGGCTGAGGGTGAATAAAGTGGTGGAGGCTGAGGGTGGTGGGGATGGCGAGGCTGGGGTGGTGGGGGGCGCGGGAGGCTGAGGGTGAAGCGGGGGGGCAGCTGAGGCCGCGGGGTGGTGGGGATGGTGAGGCTGAGGGGTGAAGGCAAGAGGCTGAGGTGAAGGTGGGTGGTGAGGCCGAGGGCGGTGGTGAGGCCGAAGGCAGAAGGCGGAGGCTGAGGGTGTGGGGTGGTGAGGCTGAGGCGAAGGCGGTGAGGCTGGAGAGCAGAGGTGGGTGTTGAGGCTGAAGGGGGGTAGTGGAGGCTGAGGGTGCGGGGGGTGGCGTGGCTGAGGGTGGTGGGGCGGTGGAGGCTGAAGGGGGTAGTGAGGCTGAGGGTGGTGGGGAGGCTGAAGGGCAGTGAGGCTGAGGGTGGCGGGGGCAGCGCAGGCTGAGGGTGAAGGAGGTGGCGGAGCCAAAGAGTGGTAGTGAGGCTGGAGGGTGAAGGGGGGTGGTGAGGCCAAAGGGGGGTAGTGAGGCTGAGGGGTGAAGGTGGTGGTGGAGGTTGAAGGGGGGTGAGTGAGGCTGGAGGCAGGGGTAGCGAGGCTGAAGGGGGCAGTGAGGACAGGGTGAGGGATGGTGAGTCTGGAGGGTAAAGGGGGGTGGTGAGGCTGGAGGGGTGGGGGGGTGGTGAGGCTGAAGGGGGTAGTGAGGCTGAGGGTGGTGGGGGTGGTGAGGCTGAGGGTGAAAAGGGGGGGTGAGAGAGCTTACCTTTTCTTCCCTGGTGGTCCGGTGGCCATTGCTTCTGGTCTGCAGTTCGCAGAGCTGCAAACCATGTAATCTCGCGAGATGTCAGAACGCTGCCGTGGTAACCCGCGGCAACGCTCTGATTGGCCAATTCTCGCGAGACACATGGTCTGCAGCTCTGCACACTGCGGAGCTGCAGACCTGTGTCTGCGATGGTGGCCGGGCAGCCAGGAGGGGCCGCCGGGCCCCCTCCTGGTGTCAGGTCCCACAGGTGGTTTAGGCGGCCGCGAGGCCCCAGCCAGCGCGAGGCCTTAGGCGGCCGCCTAAACCACCTAATTAGAGAGCCTCCTCTGCTGACAGTAACAGACACAGTCAATGACAAACACACAGACATCACTGACAGACTCACTGATCTGACACACACTCATTCATTGACAGACACACACATGCACATTGACAGACACACACACTGACAGACACTCATTGACAGACACACTCATAGTCACACACAGACTACAATATGTCCCCCCCCCTCATTGTTATTTAGAGCCCCCAACCGGCACTCATAGGTGCGGGTCAGGGGGGAGGACAATAGTTCCCCTCATTGTTATTTAGGGCCCCCAACTGCCGCTCAGGGGTGGGGGCCAGGGTGGAGGACAGTAGGTTCCCCCCGCCCCACATTCTCATTTAGGGCCCCCATCTGCTCGGGCCAGAGGCTGCTCACTGTTTATTAGAATTTACTAATACTAAGTCATCTTTACTTAGTATTAGTACATTTGGCTGAAAGACCATTTTAGGTCTTTCAGCCTTTTGGTAGATAGCTCCATAATACAGTGGGCATTAGGGAGTTATCTACTAAGTGGCTGCAAGATGCAGCCGTGGCACGAATATGATCGGAGTTTCATTCATATGAATGAAATTCCGATACAGACAAAGTCCCGAATTGCGTCCTAACAAGAATGGAGAAACTGTTCTTATTCTGTTAGGATGCAATTCGGTAGTTTCGCCGGCGTTCTGTCTAAATGACAGGACGTTCGAGAAAAGTGAAAGGAGACTTCGCAGGAACACGAAGGAAAGGTGAGAATTGTGGGAAAATTGCTCTGACCACCGGAAATTAAGCACACTTTGCTCCTCCACTGGTCAGAGATGGTCAGACGTAGGAAACCTCCATAAGACAAGTAGTCCCTACTTTGTCTTATGTTTTAAAGAAAACTAGAGAAGACAGGAAGAAATAAAGAACAGATCATGAGAGAGGGAGAGAAGAGGAATTGATTAAAGAAAGGTAAGTTTGGCATGACAGTGCCACTTTAAGGCAGAGTAGCTGATTGGAAAACATAGCTTACTTAGAGAATTTTTTCAATACTGCTATTTTGACCTTAAATTTGAAACTCACATTAAATTCATATTAAATTCTCACTTCAGTGAACAATAACCCTGTTAGTGTTACAAACATCACATGCTCATCACATTCAGAGAACAGAAAATGATGAAGATTTTCTGATCTGATTGTTTTTGAATAATATGTATTTAACTATGTTCATTCAATATACAGATATATGACATAGTACTTCTGTCACTTATATATCAAAGGGGTTGGTAGTCCAGTGTTAAAGTAGCAGACAAGCTTAAAACATTTTATAAATGTCAGAAACAAAGCATCATTTTTTCAGTTAGTGACTACAACTTTTGTGAGTACTATATGGAGGTATTTTTTAATCTTTCCAGCTTTTTATCAGAGAAATATACTATGTACAAGAATTTTTAAGTCCCTTTCTATATGACTCATATCGCAAATGTCTCTGTTCTTCCATGTTCTGTCTTTTTCCCATTAGTTCTCTGTCAGTCTTGCTTCTTCTTTGTCATTTTCATCCTAACAAGCATATTCCACTGTGTATGTTGAAGGTTACACATGGAAATCCTGCATGTGAGTGATTAAGTCTGTCAAGGTTATTCACTAAAGTGAGAAATCAAAGTGAATTCGGGGAGAATTTAAAATGAACAGAAATGGAAAAATTCTCTAAGTCAGATTTAGCTCCTTCACCCTCAATTTGAAATTCGCTTTGAATTCTCACTTAAGGTGAATAACATTTGTGGACTGCACCTCTCGTGCAGAACCGATGATGCGGTAGGCCTGAAAAAAAAAGAGGACATAAAGGAAATGCAATGCCAATATATTTATTTAGACAATGAACATTGTGACGGTAGTTCATTGTGCGTATGATGTCCTGTATCTTGAAAGGGTGTCTGTGTAGGGTGCCCCCCGTATCTCGCATGCGGTCGATGTACGTGTCCTGTCTCCGTTTGTTAAGCATGCGCGCCAGGAGTTTGCCGCTCTTGTTTCCGTGTATGGAGAAAAACGCCTTATGGCGTAGGGCTGTGGTGTTGAGTGTGGAGATGTGTGGTTAGTTCCCTTCGTAGAGTGAGGAGTGTGGTCTGATGAGTGGGGAGGTGTGATCATTTATTGAGTGTGTCTAGGCGTTGTATGTCAGTAATGAGCTGGAGCCTGCGTGCTTCCCTCTGTTTTTTGACCCTAGGGGTCCCCGAGCGGGTGGAGCCCAGGAGACCCAGCGCGCTCCCAAACAGATCATCGCTGGCCGCTGTGGTCCCTCGAGGCCCCCCCTGGTTGGCGCCCCCCCCCCGCCCTTATAGAACGCTGCAGCTGCGTTACAATGTGTGTGAAGATAAAATAAAATAAAATAGTGGGACTTGTGCTACGGGTGGTCGGTGACTCGCCCAATTCCCGGGCCATTCGGTGTGGGTCTGTATCTTGCTGTTGGTGGCATTACACCACTGGCTTGTGTTATAGCTGGTAAGGGTATCAAAATCCCCAGTGCTTCTTCCCATGGAGGGCTGTACTTGCGAGTGGCTTGGAAAGTCACTATGCGCCTGTGGGAAAAAGATGGGTTGCTTGCAGTCGCAGTGATTATCCTATCGTGGTGTCGATGGTAAGGGCGGAGCGCCCGGGACAGGTAGTTAGGAGTCCCCGCGGGTCTTGTCGTCTGCGTACGAGAGTTACGGATTCGTTGGGACATGGGGCCCGCACCCTGTAGCCGGGGGCCAGCAGTGTAGAAGGTGAGCGGGTTCGGCCACTTCAGCTTCTCTGGTGCCAGGTGAAGTTCCCTTTGGATGTTTGCCAGCTCTTCTTCAGTAGTTATCGTGAAGGGGCCCTTGGGTGTCATAATTTGTATACCTGTAGGGAAGCACCAGCGGTATCCGATGGCAGCTGTTTGGAGCTGTCTGGTAAGCGGCCTCATCGCCCTCCGGTATGCTTGGGTGGCTGGGGAGAGATCTGGGAACAGCTGGATTTTGGTGTTTCCCAAAAGCACTTTCTCCGTTCCCCTGGCCCTGGGGAGAATTTCCTCCTTCTGCTGGAAGTTCTCCAGGCAGCAGATAACGTCCCTAGGGGGTCCCTCTGGTGGTCCTTGAGGTCTCAGCGCTCTGTGGGCTCGGACAAATCCTATGTGTGTCTGGGGTGGTCTGGAGAGGAGCTTGTTAAATAGTTCCAGCAGTTTGGTTTGAATCGGTGTCATTTTTTCTAGTTCCTCTGGGAGCACCCTCACACGTATATTCTGCCTTCTGCCCTTGTTGTCAAGATCTTCGACATGTAGAGCTAATTGCTTCAGTATCGTGTTATGGTGTTGCATTCGCCGTCTGTGCCATGGACATGTGGTCACAGTCTGCTTCCAGCTGCGCCACTTTCTGACTGAGGCCTTGGATATCCTCCGTCAGCGCGTGGAGTTCGGAAGTGAGAGAGGTACGCAGGTCGTGATTTGCAGCTGCCAGGTCGGTTTTCGTCGGCAGGTCTTTAAGCAGGGAGAGTAGATCAGGTGGGCACTCCCCTGGTGCCGTCATTCCGCCTTCCGTGTGCAGCCGTTCCCTTCTCGGTGACGGCGGGGTTGATAGGCCCGAGGCCGTGGATTCGTTGGAGGCCTGGCAGTCTAGGTCCGCCTGAGTCACCAAATAATGCTTCATGGAGGGGGTCGGGGTCCCCTTAGGGGTATCCGCGGGTCTTGGTGTATGCGCCACTCGGTGGGTTTTCCCCATGGCAGCGGTCTGAGTACAGGATTGGCGGGGAGCACAGCGGGGAGCACAAGATTTAGGCTGCCATTTTCTCGGACCACCAAGCCATGCCCCCGTTGGCTACTTTTGGAACTTGTGTCCTGTGTGGATTTTTAGGCATCCCAGTGATATAGTCATTGGACCTGTTTTTTAGCTGCAGGATCCCTCTATCCCCGGGATAAATCAAAAGAGCTAAGCATTGGAGCCACAATTGCCTTTGTAAAGGCAATAGCTATAATCACACTATAGGCAGTGTTCCGGATACCTGCCTGGAAGAAGAGCTGCAGCGGCATAAGTAGAGGGGATGATACCTGCCTGGAAGCAGAGAGCTGCAGAGGAATAGGCAGCTGGGACGATCCCTGCCTGGAAGAAGATGTGCAATGGAATAGGCAGAGGGGACGATACCTACCTGAAAGGAGACATGCAGCCTGGTTGGGTGGAAGAGCTCCTGAGAAACCCCTGTCAAACTTCGGCGACTGGGGCGGAAGCGTTCCAGGGTCCCTGCAGGTGGCTAGGAAGCAGATTGGGCAGAGGTACTCGTTTGGAGTACAGGAACTCAGTTACAAACATGATACAAATTATAGAACAGTATTTCCTGTACAGGTTGTGGTATATGCTGGGAGTGTGCGGATGATTTCCAACGACCCAGTGATTTAAAGATATAAACCAGTATGTTTTTGCTGGATACTGTAGATGCTGCCCCTATTCTAAAAGAGTGGACGGAATACTTGCTAGGGTTAAGTCCTAGTGTCATAATTAATATCCAGACATATTACATAAATTTAGTGGTTGCCAGGATAGATCCATGTATTGAAAGTAAAGGTTGTGACGGTAGAGTAGGTATGGATAGAAGGTAAGTATTCAAAACTTTCACTGGGCACCATTTATTGTGAATAGGGTAATATGGAATATCGACTTGTTGGCCCAGTTGGCTAGTTTTAGTGATGGGTAGGGACAGTATATAATGATCGTGATGTTTAATGAGATGGGATCTTTTAAGACCATTTTGGGAGTTGTTTGAGTTAGTGGTAGTAAATATATCAACAACATGGAGAAGTCAAGGCCGGCCGGCAGTGGTGTCGCTAGGGGGGGCAAGAGGGGGGTTTTGCCCCCCCCCCTACATCATGCTGTGCCTCCCCTTGTGCCCCCCAAATGCCGGCAACTTGCTGGCCATGTGCTTAAATTCTATTCCCTCAGACTCTAACACCGGTAGAATAATACAATTATACTTACCAGCAGAAGTCTTCTTTCTTGTAAATCTTGTTTTCTTCAGCTGCACAGAAAATAAAATCCAGAACCGCAATGCAACTACTGAAAATTAAAAAAAAAACCCCACCAGATTCTCAAAAAACAGACATAAAATCAAAAACACGACGCAACCAAACTAGATCCTTGCATAATGAGCTGGTTCCTATAGTTGTTTTGCCACATTTGTGGTTCTATAGACCACTTTTTTAGATTAGAACACGTTGATAAATCTCCCCCATAAAGTATATTGCAATAGCTAAATGTTTAACATGCAAATCTTATAATTTTAACATACCTTTTTCAATTAGTTTCAGAGTGCTGTGTGATATAATTGTCAATTATATTGAATTATTGCTGACCCCCAAAACATTCAATTTCATAAGCATATAATTTAACGTAACTTGAAATTTGCTCGAGATCAATTCGCCATGGTTTTCCAACCTTAATCAACTCGTTATCATTTCCTGCTGCTGGCATTCCTACTATATTAATGCACATATTCATAGTGATATATAACTAGCTTGGTGCACATTTTGACTTAGAATGTTAAAGTAGAGATCTGGGTTGTGGTAATTATAGTGTGTGTTTATATACATACATATACATATTTATATACATTATGTCAGTAATATTGATTATATCATTACAGTGGCACCTGTCAAAGGGTGTGATATATTAGAATGGAAGTGAACAGACATTTGTTGAGTTTGTTGAGTTTCAAGTGTTAGAAGCAGGAAAAATGGGCAAGCGAAAAATCTGAGTGACTTTGATAATGACCAAATAGTAATTGCTACATGACTGGGTCAGAGGATCTCCAAATCAATAAGTCTTGTGGGTTGTTCCCGGTATGCAGCGATTAGTACCTAGCAAAAGTAATGCAAGGTAGAACAACCGGTGAATGTCCGTCAGGGTCATGGATGCCAAAGACTCATTGAAGGAGAAAAGGCTACCCCGTCTGATCCGATCAAACAGAAGAGCTACTGTAGCTCAAATTGCGGAAAAACATAATGCTGGCCATGATAGAAAGATGTCAGAACACATAGTGCATTGCAATTTGCTGTGTATGGCAGACCAGCCAGAGTGCCTGTGATGACCTCTGTCCACCACCTTCAATGTGTGAGTGTATGTGTGTCTGTGAGTGAGTGTATGTGTCTGTGAGTGAGTGTGTATGTCTGTGTTTGTGTGTGTGTGTGTGTGAGTGTGTGTGTGAGTGTGTGTGTCTGTGAATGAGTGTGTGTGAGTGTATGTGTTAGTGAGTGTATGTATCTGGGAGTGAGTCTGTGAGTGAGTGTGTGAGTGAGTGTATGTGTCTTTGAGTGAGTGTGTCTGTGAGTGAATGTGTATGTCTGTGTGTTAGTGTATGTGTGAGTGAGTGAGTGTGTGTGTCTGGGAGTGAGTGTGTGTCTGTGAGTGAGTGAGTGAGTGAGTGTATGTGTCTGTGAGTGTGTCTGTAAGTGAGTTTATGTGCATGTGAGTGTATGAGTGTGTTTTCAGTGTATGAGTGTGTTTGTCAGTGTATGAGTGTATGTCTGTCAGTGTGTGTTTGTGAGTGTCTGTCAAACCAGTGAGAGTATGTTTGTCATTGGGTCTGTGTGTGACTATCAGTGTGTCTGTCAAGAAGTGTCAATCAGTGTGTGTGTGTGTATGTCAATGAATGAGTGTGCGTCAGATCAGTGAGTCTGTGTCTGTCAGTGACGTCTGTGTGTTTGTCATTGAGTGTGTGTGACTGTCAGTGTGTATACACTACTGAGTGTAGCGTGGCAGAGCGGAGCGCGGTACAAGAGCTTTTGTTTCCTGTACCCGGCCAGACTGACAGGAGGTGCTCACTGAGAGAGCACTTGCAGTCAGTCCAGCCGGGTACAGAAAGCTGAAGCTCCTGTAGGGGATCTGCTCCTCTCGGCAACGCTACAAGAGAGGTAGGAGGCACACCAGGAAGGAGAGTGTGACCACTAAGGGGGTGGGGGGTATACTAAGGGACAGGGAAAAGAGGGGGGAGGGAAGAGGAACACTAAGGGACAGGGAAGGGAGGGGACCACTAATGGATGGGGAGGAGAGCGGGGCTGGTTAAGAGGGACATAAGTGAAGATGTTATTTTTTTTGTGGGGAAGGGGAATGATGGAAAAATGCATATTCGCCTATGTACCCAAAAATCCTTGCACCAGCCCTGTGTGTGTGTGTATATATTTACTGTATATATGTATATTGTATATATTTATATATATATATTTATTTATAATGTGGTTGCTTACTCGGATTTTGAAAGTTTGGATTTAGTGGTGCTTTACTGTGACTCAATGGCGTTTCTTTAAAGGGATTCTCTAGTGCCAGGAAAACAAACGAGTTTTCCTGGCACTGTAGAATCCTAGAGTGCCCCCCTCCCTCACGCCCCCCATCCCACGTCGCTGAAGGGGTTAAAACCCCTTCAGACACTTACCTGAATCCAGTGGCGATGTCCCTCAGCGCTGGGTCATGATCCGCCCACGCTATGCATGAAGACATCCAGCGTCGCTGGAATCTCCATAGGAAAGCATTGCATAATGCTTTCCTATGGGGAAGTCTAACGCGCGCACAGCCATTGATGGGCATGCGCATTTGGTCTCTCCCGCTGTTTAAAGTGTTACCAGTGCATTGTCAATATATGGCCCACACACAACAGACCAAGTATACTTTATGGATTTTTTGGTCTTGAAGTTTAGCAGCATGTTTTAAACTGAATGCATAGCATTGCATTTAATAACAACATACATCATTCATGAAAAACATTGAGTTCTCTCACTCTGAAAATGATTGCTAAATGTGGTATGCAGGATAAAAATAAGGCCTCTCACACAAAATTTGGATACAGACACCATGGAAAGCAATACTGAAATACACTGGATGCTGTCTAATGTATTCCCTTCAATAGTCATCTTAGATATGGAAGTTGTAGTCCAAAGCCAAATTAGGTCATAATCTGACGCCCCTGTATTACAGAATAGTCTCCAAATGTATGCAGTGTTTTGAGTTTGATACTCCATGAGAGTTATTTTAACAACTTCTGATATATCAATGGTCCGTGCTTGACGAGATTGGTTAACGGTATTATAAAAAGTAATTATAAGAGTGGTTTGAAGCCTGTAGGCTCTTGGATCAATAGAGAATAAGCAGCTTTGTACAGATGACGCTTTTGATGTTATCATGGTAATAAGTTACAGACGTCCTGATGCTGGGTGTGATTACACGGTCATCTTCAATTTAAAAGTTTAAATAAGTGAAAAAATAATTAGTTTGCATTGTATAATAATGGACTGAAATATTTATTTAAACACATCATGCGTAAAACTTTGTTTAACATAATTTAATCAGCTCACTGCTGAATTTAAAAACAATTTGAACCCGTCATTATTGTGTTTTCCATTTTCCAAGAGGACTTTTAGATTGTAAACTTGTTTGGGCAGGGTCCTCTTTCCCTACTGTTCCCATATGTCAAGCAGGTTTTGTTAGAATGAATTGTTTGCCTAATTCTACCTAATGTATCTCTGCCGTCTACAAACCTTCTGGAAGACAAGGTCAGCTTCGTATAGGTATTAAACATTTCAATTTCTTAAGTTTGGAAAAACAGTGCCTCTGAGGGGATATGATAGCATTATACAAAAATATTTGGGGCCAATGCAAACCATTGTCTGGAAATCTATATTTAAATAGGACTTTACATAGGACACAAAGTCATGCATTTAGACTGGAATAAATTAGGAAAGGGTTTTTTACAGTAAGAAAAATAAGAGGTAGAATTCTCTGCCTGAAGAGGTGGTTTTATCAGAGTCTACACATATGTTTAAACAGCAATTGGATAAATATAATTTTTGATTAGTGGGGTAATAGCTTCTTGATCCAAGGAGATATCTGACTGCCATTCTGGGATCAAGAAGGAATTTGTTTCCTAGTTTGTTGCACAATTGGAAGCACTTCAGACTGTTTGGACTTTTTGCCTTCTTTTGGATCAACAGCAAAAATCAAATGTGAAAAAGGTTGAACTTGATAGACGCAAGTCTCTTTTCAGCTATGTAACTATGTTAACATGTAATCTTTACACTGGGCTGTCAAAATTAAAAGAGCATTGCTGTCTCCCTAAGTCCTAAATCTTACTGTAATGGCTGTGCTTTAAGGAAAATACCAGTGACTTTGACTTAATACTGTCCTTTTTCTTTCTTCTATTTTCTTTCTTCCTATGCTCCCACCTCCACCATCATTTCATCATTTGTAAATGCATAGCCTTTTGAATTTGCACAAGCTGTGCCATGAGTGTGTACTGTGCTGATAAGATCCAAGAGCTAACATGTAACAGGCTAGTGACTCAGAGCACGTGAGTGCAGATATGCATCATGTAGCAGACAGATAGCACTAAGAGCTGCGGAAAGCCAATTTTGATGAGGTTGTCCACTTATTTTGAGATGATGATCACCTTTTCTTTACTTTTGCTAAAAACACTGCACAATTGATAGAAAGTGTACTTGCTCAATGCCACTACATGGGCACACAGATACTAAAATGCACACCGAATGTTATACAATATTACTAAATGAATGAATGTGTTTTGATCTATCACCTTTCACTAAAATCATACATACTTGTTATCACAGGTAAGTGATCTGATTTTGTTAAAAATGTTGCTGTAATTGTTTTTTAAATCCTTCCTCATGAAAAAACTGTATTCCATCATAAAGAACCAAACAAGTTTTTTAGAGCCACAAAGTGCCAAGTAGAACATTTTGGTAATTCAGAGATGGGATATGTAGTCCACAACATCTGGAGTGCCAAAATCATGCCTAATCCTCCCCTAGAGTGGAAAACGGTGATTTAGAGCAAAAAACAGCAAAAAAAACTATGGTTTTCATGGACAACCTGTTTCAAGACAATCAAATAAAAAGGACATTGACAAATAATCAAAATTTAGATGACCTTGATTACAAAAAAATCACTTATGCTGTTAAACACAGCCTGGGTGCTAACCTGGCTAAACTGTAAATATACAGCGTTATTCTCATTAAAATGAGAATTCAAAATGAATGTTAGGTCCAAATTTTTTCTCAGTCAGCTACACTTTTCATTCAGTTATTCTAGCCTTAAATTTGAAATTCACCTTGAATTCTCACTTTAGTGAATACATGCATATAATGCACAGGTTAGACGCAGGTAATAGTACATAGATTATACTCTTCATTTATTACAGTGGACAAACAAAAATTCCAGTAACTCCAGCATTGTGCACACTATCAATGCATTCATTATCTTGGCTCAGCTATTGCATTCAGCTTTATTGACAGCAAGCAGGAGGAAGGCTGGGAAGGTGGGAATTAGTAATTCAGATATAACTAGGAACTACATTGCATAGATAGATCCATCAAAACTATAGAATTCAACAACAAAGCACTTAAGGTTGCATTTAAATGGAAATATCATCGATCAGATAATTTCTATTCCTTTTAAATCAATTCCAGCAAAAATTAGTTTGATTTTAAGTGTATTTGAATTGCATGATTTCTACTGCCATTATATGTTTGGTTTAAATGGACGCCCAGGAGACTGTTTGCCTTATAGCATTATGGATTATATTAAACTAGAAAGCATACACTCTGCAATCACCATGCACCTCAATATGCAACCTGGAGCTGTGCTTGTCAGCTGTCTATTCTCTGTGCTGTGCTGGATATAAAGCTGTACAGAGATATGAAATGTTGCTGCCAGAGATGTAACTCCAACAAAAGTTTCAGGCTGGTTGATGTTTATTCTGTGCCTATACTCTGTAATAGTGCTTATGTATTGGCTGAGGCAGTTCAGCCGATGCTTTCAGCCAGCCGGGTTCTGCAGTTCTGCGGAAACCAGATGTCAATCTGTCACCATTCATTGTTGTCCGATGCCTGTTCGACTCAGGTAAGTGGCAAACTGTTGTAAAGTGGTTTGTCCCTTTACCAGGGGCTCCTGGCATCATAACCACTACAGCGGTCCACATGGAGTAACCCTTAACCCCTTAAGGACACATGACATGTGTGACATGTCATGATTCCCTTTTATTCCAGAAGTTTGGTCCTTAAGGGGTTAAAGATAAAGGCTGGGAGTGAGGAGGAGTGTTACTTTAAATAGTTACTGGGTTTGGGCTCTTGTTCCTTTTTTTTGTATTTCATTTTTTTATTGAATATGAATACATCTCCTGAGAGTAGAATAATAATACTGTAATCAATCATGCTCATGACTGAATTCCCCATAATGATTCTGGAACATGTATACAGCCCAGCAGTATGGAAAACAATATGAGAAGAGCGTTGGAGGCATAAAATGCTAGGAATACAAGAATACTTATTTCAAAGGATAAGAAATGAGTTAAAAACAAGAGGATGGCTGCCTCCTTCCCCCCCCCACCCCCCCTCCCACCCCCTTCACTCCCCTCCCTAGAAAGGATCATGGACTGCTGCCCCCACACGGCAAAACAAAATATATCATAGAACTATATTATTTTATCAGTACTATAGTTATATAATGCATTATTGGATTCTGTTTTATTCTCAAACTATGCTGCTTTTTTAAGTTACCCCCATCCCATACCCCCATCCCCCTGTAGCCAGTACTCTCTGGAGAAAGGAATCAGTAATAATTCTATGATCGCGTTCAATACATTTGTGCTGTGCTTATTAAAGTCAAACAAGCCCTATTCTACCAAAAATAGTTCAAGAGAAAGTCACACAATAAATTCAGGAATTCTCATGTGTATGGAATTAATTAACATGCAGAGACCAATAACTTTTAAAATGTAGCTGTGACTATACCTAACATGTTCTGCTTTGATGGTTGCATTGTTCCTGATTTAAAAAATATATATAGAAATGTGTTCTCTCACTCCTTTGCAGCATGAGTATGTATTTAAATGAAATAACACGGGTTACATGCATTGATTCTCCCCTGGGCTCAGATCAATAGGACTGAATAATGTGAATATGGTAGATTGATTAAAGGTATGTGCTGCCTGGAAGTCAGCCTGTAAAAGCAGCTTGTTTAAGCTTATGAGCTATTAGTTGAATACCTGGAAGATTAAAAGGCCCCAAAGCTTATATTATCATACACACTTGTGTTTCAAGGGCATAATAAAGACCATACAGATTGCCATTGCCTTTGAAGATGTAAAGGTTATGCTAACTGTTGCATAGCCAGAACAGCTCAGAAGGACCAAATACTTAAACGTTTAAGACATATTCTTCTACAGGCACATGGACAACGGTAATGAAGAATGAACAATTCACATTTTAGTGAGTTTAATAAAAGCAACAAGCATTCAGACATAAGCATTATTTTTATGGTGAACAAGCACCAGAAAATACTAACTAACACAATTAATCTCCTCCCCAATTCACATAAACATTAAAATCCATAACCATACCCTGCTAGATTGGATCCTCTTGACTTCTCCTGATAGAATCCAGGAGGCCGGTGTTCTCCCAAACAGTTTCAGTGATCACTGTTTAGTGTACTGTGTGCGCAAAATAAAGGCTATTAAATCCTCTCCCAAGGTTAAAGTCACCAGCTCCTTCAAAAAATTGAATCTTGAATCCTTTCTAAATGACATCAAGAACCTCCCATGGCACAGATGAAACATTATCCCAGATCTAGACTGTGCTGTTGAATTCTTTCAGTCTGAACTCCTACAAATTTGTAATTTGCATGCCCCGCTGCGTAAGGTGAGAGTAAAAGGAGAACATATGAACTGGATCACAGCTGACCTCATCCAAATGTACCAGTTTCGGGATTCTTTGTGGTCAAAGTTCAAGGGTACTGGCTCTATGAATGACGATGGCGAGATTTGCACAGAACAAAGAAAATTGGCAAAGGCCCAATATTTCTGTGCAAATCTGAACAATAACCTATCAAACCCTAGAAACTTTTGGAAAGTCATAAATAAATTACAAACTCCCCCAATCCACTCCCAACCCTCCACTGTCAAAGTGGATAACCAAACCCTGCAACTTCCCCTAGATGTAGCAAATGCCTTTAACAATTATTTGTAACAATTATTTTGTTGGATGCTCCACTGCCCTGATTGCCAAGCTAATAAATGACACAAATCCTGAAACTACAAATGTGGATCAGGCCCCACTAAATTTGCAAAGACCCAATATAGACAAGTTCATTTTTAGACCTGTACCTATTAGTGTGATTAAAAAACATCTTAATAATCTAAAAATGAAAAACCAGTCTGGACCTGATCAAATCCCAGCAATGCTGTTAAAGCTCAGTGCGCCAGCAATTTCTAAACCCATCGCAACCCTAATTAATGAATTCTTGATGTCTGGATACATACCCAAATTTTGGAAGACTGCGAGAGTAGTGCCTATCCATAAAAGTGATGACACTTTGGTTTCTAACTATCGCCCATTATCATTGCTCCCAGTATTGTCAAAAATCTTAGAAAAATGTGTCCATACGCAACTATGTGAGTATTATGTAAACAAAATAAAGTGTCAGCGCTATACTTGAAAACCTAATTGAGTGATCACTCTCAATCTGAAGTAAAACACTTATAGATGCGGATTCATGGAAATACTTCCAAGTACAATAAAATAAAATACAATAAAACAGACCACCATAAGTGTAGCACTCAAATAATCATACAAAATCTTGCTATAGGGTCCAATAAATCTTGGGTGATGATCTTTTACAGGGTCAAGATTAGTCTTGCAGCTATGTCACAGCATCTGTAGATACATTGTTGCACTGTGGGCTTTTAACCTTGAAATGATACAAAAAGACCTATCATAGCTTAATACTGCAATTTAATCTTAACATACAAAACCCTTCCCCCAAATTAAAGACCCTTACATTAGCAAGTTGTGGTACCAACAATCAAACTATATGACCCCTGATCAATCGGGTTTTCGCTCAAATCACACCACTACAACTGACTCTTAAAAGTTTGCAATTACATCCAAACTGGCATGGAACAAGGAGACCTAACTGGAACTATTTTCCTTGATTTAGCTAAGGCCTTTGACACAGTAGACCACGACATTCTACTGTACAAACTCAAAAACTCAGGTATTGGTGATTGTTCGCTAACCTGGTTTCAATCGTATGTATCAGACCGCTCGCAATATGTGTCCATTTCTGACAGCGACTCTCTCTCCCAGTCACGTGTGGTGTTCCCCAAGGTTCCATTCCTGGCCCCCTACTATTTACATTATTAAGTGTTCTTTCATAGCAAGACCACTTAATGTTACCTCACATATATATTATTCTTATTCTTCAGCCAAATTTACCACCCTAACTCCTCCCACAGTTTTTACACTACATAGACAGTAATATACCGAAACGTGCGGATTGTTCCCGATCGGATTGCTATTACTTTGTGGAATGTTTCGCCGATTGGTTCACGGAATATCATCATTCTTGTGGCGAAATTGGTCCCATAGGAATGAATGGCAAAATGTTCAAAACTAGAGTAGGAGCTGGCAAAAGCTGAAAAATCAGGACATGATTTATAAACTGCCACCACTTCCTCATTTTCAAGCCCACCTACACAAATCTTATATCAAAACGTTCAGCTATCCCTGCTGCCACTAAACATGTCCACGGCTAAGCCATTGTCCTGATAGTTTTCACGATATGACCATTTGTTTGCAACTCACGCCGTCCATTGACTTTCAGTGAAACTCCACTCTAGTCACCTTAAATTTGAAGGGCAATTTCTAAACTGTGACTGTGCCTTCATTCCTAATACTTCACAGACATACTATGCATCAGAATGTAGGTCTGGGTCTTGTGATTCTCACAATATAAAGCTCTTCACTGTAGGATGTACAGTTTTTAAAATACGACCGTTTGAAGATGGCACCCGCCAAAATACTCTGCCCTGTGCCAGGCTGGAGCAGCAAGTGATGTCATAGACTAGAAAAGATACAATTTCTGGGGAAATAGTGTGAAGTGTTCTTGCCTCCACCAGTAGTCTACAACTGGAGTGGGCGGAGTAACTGTTATTATTTATTTATATAGCACATTTAATTGTTGCCCAAAGTGCTTCACAGTTACATTAAAATATACATTTATAAAAACATTAGCAGGTGTACAAATGTCCCTGTCTATGACATCACAGGCTTCTCCAGCCTGGCACAGGTCAGAGTATTTTGGCGGTTGCCATCTTCAAACGGTTGTATTTTTAAAACTATAAATCAGAGCTATATACTGTGAGAATCACAAGACCCAGATCTACATTTTGATGCATAGTATGTCTCTGAGATATTAACAATGAAGGCACAGTTGCAGTTTAAAAATTGCCCTTCAAATTTGAGCTGGCTAGAGTGCAGTTTCAATGAATGTCAATGGATGGCGTGAGTTGCAAACAAATGGTCATATTGTGAAAACTATCAGGACTATGGCTTAGCTGTGGACATTTTTAGTGGCAGCAGGGAACATTGTTGCCCAAAGTGCTTCACAGTTACATTAAAACATGCATTTATAAAAACATTAGGAGGTGTACAAATGGCCCTGTCTATGACATCACTTGCTGCTCCAGCCTGGCACAGGTCAGAGTATTTTTGGCGGTTGCCATTTTCAAATGGTTGTATTTTAAAAACTATAAATCCTACAGCGAAGAGCTTTATATTGTGAGAATCACAGGACCCATACCTACATTTTGATGCATTGTATGTCTCTGAAGTATTAAAAATTAAGGCACAGTCACAGTTTAGAAATTGCCCTTCAAATTTTAGCTGGCTAGAGTGGAGTTTCAATGAATGTGAATGGACAGCGTGAGTTGCAAACAAATGGTCATATTGTGAAAACGATCAGGACTATGGCTTAGCCATTTTTAGTGGCAGCAGGGATAGCTGAACGTTTTGATATAAGATTTGTGTAGGTGGGCTTGAAAATGAGTGGTGGCAGTTTATAAATCATGTCCTGATTTTTCAGCTTTTGCCAGCTCCCACTCTAGTTTTGAACATTTTGCCATTCATTCCTATGGGACCAATTACGCCACAGTCGCAGTTTAGAAATTGTACTTCCAATTTGAGCTTTGTAGAGTGAGGTTTCAATGAATGTCAATGGACGGCGTTAGTTGCAAACAAATGATTATATTGTGAAAACTATCAGGACTATGGCTTAGCCGTTGACATGTTTAGTGGCAGCAGGGATAGCTGAACGTTTTGATATAAGATTTGTGTAGGTGGGCCTGAAAATAAGGGAGTGGTGGCAGTTTAGAAATCATGTCCTGATTTTTCAGCTTTTGCCAGCTCCCACTCTAGCTTTGCCATTCATTCCTATGGAACAAATTTCGCCACAAGAACGACGATATTCCGTGAACCATTCGGCGAAACGTTCCACAAAGTAATAGCAATCCGATCGGGAACAATCTGCACGTTTTGGTATATTTCTGTCTATGTAGTGTAAAAACTGTGGGAGGAGTTAGGGTGGTAAATTTGGCTATAATAAGAATAAGAAAAATATATATGTGAGATAACATTAAGTGGTCTTGCTATGCAAGAACACTTAACTAGAAAGGCTACAATTTCTGGGGAAATTGTGTGAAGTGTTCTTGCCTCCACCAGTAGTCTACAACTGGAGTGGGTGGAGTAACGGTTATTATTTATTTATAGAGCACATTTAATTGCAACATTGTTGCCCAAAGTGCTTCACAGTTACATTAAAACATGCATTTATAAAAACATGAGCAGGTGTACAAATGGCTCTGTCTATGACATCACTTTCTGCTCCAGCCTGGCACAGGTCAGAGTATTTTGGCGGTTGCCATCTTCAAACGGTCGTATTTTTAAAACTATACATCCTGCAGCAAAGAGCTTTATATTGTGAAAATCACAAGACCCAGACCTACATTTCACCATTCATTCCTATAGGACCAATTTCACCACAAGAACGACAATATTCCGTGAACCATTCGGCGAAACGTAACACAATCGAGAACAATCCGCACGTTTTGGTATATTACTGTGTATGTAGTGTAAAAACTGTGAGAGGAGTTAGGGTGGAAAATTTGACTATAATAAGAATAAGAACTAGAAAAGCTACAATTTCTGGGGAAATTGTGTGAAGTGTTCTTGCCTCCACCAGTAGTCTACAACTGGAGTGGGCGGAGTAACTGGGTGGAGTGGCTTGAGCAACTGTTGTGTGGTTGGAGTGGCAAGAGTAACTGTGGAAAGGTTGGACTGGGCAGAGTAACTGTGTGGAGTGTTTGGAGTGAGTAAAGATAGTAAACATTACACTAACCAATTGATTAATCAAATTTAAAAAGTGCACATGGCAAGCTTGATAGAATGAGAAATGCATTTTAACTTTTATTTATTTATATAGCACATTTAATTGCAACATTGTTGCCCAAAGTGCTTCACAGTTACATTAAAACATGCATTTATAAAAACATTAGGAGGTGTACAAATGGCCCTGTCTATGACATCACTTGCTGCTCCAGCCTGGCACAGGTCAGAGTATTTTTGGCGGTTGCCATTTTCAAATGGTTGTATTTTAAAAACTATAAATCCTACAGCGAAGAGCTTTATATTGTGAGAATCACAGGACCCATACCTACATTTTGATGCATTGTATGTCTCTGAAGTATTAAAAATTAAGGCACAGTCACAGTTTAGAAATTGCCCTTCAAATTTTAGCTGGCTAGAGTGGAGTTTCAATGAATGTGAATGGACAGCGTGAGTTGCAAACAAATGGTCATATTGTGAAAACGATCAGGACTATGGCTTAGCCATTTTTAGTGGCAGCAGGGATAGCTGAACGTTTTGATATAAGATTTGTGTAGGTGGGCTTGAAAATGAGTGGTGGCAGTTTATAAATCATGTCCTGATTTTTCAGCTTTTGCCAGCTCCCACTCTAGTTTTGAACATTTTGCCATTCATTCCTATGGGACCAATTACGCCACAGTCGCAGTTTAGAAATTGTACTTCCAATTTGAGCTTTGTAGAGTGAGGTTTCAATGAATGTCAATGGACGGCGTTAGTTGCAAACAAATGATTATATTGTGAAAACTATCAGGACTATGGCTTAGCCGTTGACATGTTTAGTGGCAGCAGGGATAGCTGAACGTTTTGATATAAGATCTGTGTAGGTGGGCCTGAAAATAAGGGAGTGGTGGCAATTTAGAAATCATGTCCTGATTTTTCAGCTTTTGCCAGCTCCCACTCTAGCTTTGCCATTCATTCCTATGGAACAAATTTCGCCACAAGAACGACGATATTCCGTGAACCATTCGGCGAAACGTTCCACAAAGTAATAGCAATCCGATCGGGAACAATCTGCACGTTTTGGTATATTTCTGTCTATGTAGTGTAAAAACTGTGGGAGGAGTTAGGGTGGCAAATTTGGCTATAATAAGAATAAGAATAATAATATATATGTGAGGTAACAATAAGTGGTCTTGCTATGCAAGAACACTTAATAATATATATGTGAGATTACATTAAGTGGTCTTGCTATGCAAGAACACTTAATAATAATAATAATAATAATAATAATAATAATATATATGTGAGATAACATTAAGTGGTCTTGCTATGCAAGAACACTTAATAAATTATATCTGAGATTAACTGGCAGACAGGTGTAGCTCTCACCAATGGGCAGGCAGACACCTAACAGGCTTGTCTGAGGAAGGTCAAGATTTATGATAGAAACAAACATCCAAATAAAATTCACTCATCAATCAGAAGCACCTTGGACCTCAGTGAAAATGTCAACTTTAACAGTAACATACTTTACAAGGCATCAGACTATTAATAATTTAATATCCTTATTGGCGTATTGAAAATTAATAAATATTTTAGTATATAACCATAAAAATACTCAAAAGAAATGATTCTCTGAATATGGTACCAATTAGCTGCTAGAATGTACAAACGGCAAATTGTTTTATCATCCTACACAAAATAGGAACAATTGTTGTTTTCATACGTTTTCATGACATCTTAATTACAGTTCATGATTTGCCTGGCATTTCAGAACTGGACAACCCTTTAGGAATGGAATTAGTTGATTGGAACATTAAATGAGAATGTGTGAGAGCTTAACCTATGATAATCTTTAATAAGTTAGTTAACTCTGTATTATTGCAGCAAAACTCCAACCTATACGTCTTTGTAAAACAATGAAATAACTGCAGTTTCTTTTTCCAAGTTCCTTCAAAGGAAGATTAGCACCAGACAATGTTTGCCTACCCATCCTCTAGAACACTTTCTTACATTTGAATAAAATTAAAGAACTTTTCTTGTATTTGTGTCTTTATACAGATGTATTTATAAATGATCTGTACGTTTGTAATGTGATTTGATTTCAATGACTGTTGCTGCATTCTAGGTTATGCAAATAGTGCACAGGGTATTTCTCCTCTGTATAAAGGAAATCTGTAAATGCTAATGACATGGAAACAATATTGTACAGACTTTGTTAGCAGTACATTTCCTTTGCAAGACGTCCCTTTCTTTATATTTCCGCTTTATACTCAGTAGATCTATTGTCTTCTGGCTGAAATAAAAATGTGGATTGACAGAGCAACCCATTGAGATTCAATTAATCTGGTGTATACAGAGGCCAGGGGCAGCAAAGGGAGGAAAAGTCTGAACAAAAAAGCCAGTCCATGTCTAACAAACAACTCTCACACAGGAAGGTAGGTAAGCACAAATCCTTAGTGGACACAAACACAGAGAACACAATGCAAGTAATTTATCACAGCAGATTGGAATGAATTATCACATATCTGTTACACACACTGATGCTCTGTATTTTTTGTATGGTAGTTATACCAATTGTGTTTCTTTCTATTGATGTAAAAATACTACACACAGTAGTACCAGAAGCAGCATACAATGCAGAGAAGAATCAAGCTTTGTCTAATTCTCTGCTTTGCTGTGTGCTTTATGTATTCTATGTATGTTATCAGGTTTAAAACCAACATTTAGTACCAGACAACAAATGAACAAACAGCGCAAACATAACACTTATGTCCAAAATTTCAGGGCTTAAAATGTAATGTCCTACACTACTAGCCAGATCTAACTTTTGTTCGCCACTGGGAGCCTGGAGAATGTAGACTAACATTGTGATTGCTCCACATTCGTTCTTAATTCTATAACATTTTGACCTGTCTAGACTTTTTATACTTGTCTATCTCTGGCACCATAGACCTTGACTATTCCTTGACTATGATGTTGTATCTAAACCTGGGAATTTGGGGCGATTAGTAATTCATGTGAATTCCGTAACTCCAAAATGCCATTCAAAACAGGCAATGGACGAGTTGTTTCATTTGTCTTATGATTTTGAGTCCAGTATAAGGAAGGTTTAATACCTACCTTGTGCCACAAATATTGTTACAGTGTAGCTATTGAGGCCAGGCTAACTGACAGCGTGTCCCCTGCAGCAAGCCATGTGTGCTCACTGCGTGTCATATGTGTACTGGCTGTGTCATGTGCATGTGGTGACTGTGCTGTGCTTGGTGCAAATGTAGTGTGCGCTGGCTGTATGTGATATCTGTGGTGTCTAGCTGAATATGGTTGTGATACACTGAAACACAAACACACTGCACATGGGCACACATATACACCAACACACTTACTAATCCATACGCAAAAGCACTGCACACTGACACATACATCCATTATTGCCCCTCCTCACACCTCCCTGTGAGCCACTAGTGAGCTGCAGCATGCCAAAAAGGTGTTTCCAGGTGGGTCAGACTTGCAGGAGATGCACTCCTTGCCTGACACCAAGTCAACCCTGCTACGTGCTCGCTTTATGGGTAAAAGAATAAAAAAATCTTCCTGCCCGTTGCCTGGAATCTAAGGTCCCTTGCTCCGGGCGATATAAATTCCATGTTCCTAATTGTCTTTACTCTTTGAATAAGAGATTTATATTAGTTTTGCTATATAAGATGAGGAATGCTATCCTAGGCGATATTAGTATTAGGTGTATGATAGACATTTTTGGTTTGGCATATATAGAAAGTATTTATGTTTAGGAATATAGGTAGAAGTTAGGGATTGTGATTATATTTAGGGATAAAGGAACATTTTAAACACCATAATCACTACTGGCAGCTGTACGTGTCTGAACTCCAAGCGTCCCTTTAATTATTAATATTATTAATCTTATAGTTAAATGCTGCTTCTGATGTAACTTTGCTGTTTTAGTCTATGAGTGAATTAAGTTTCAAATCACTGTACCACAGCTATAGTTGTTTGCAAATTAGATACGTATGTCACTACTTTGAAGGCATAAAGTATATATGATTTGCCACTAGTTTCATTTGTTACTGGTGACAATAAACTTTGACACATTATATTTGGCAGCAATGTATTTAACAAACACCCATATGGGTAACACCACATTTTCAGGGGTGTAACTAGGATCCACTGGGCACCAGTGCAAATTTTTTTTTAAATGGTCCCCTTGTCGTTCCTCCCTGAGGAATACACCTAAGTAGTATGTGTGTGGTGGGCGAATGAGATTGTTTTGGTTGGTTAAGTGTGATATGTATGTGTGGTGTTGGCTAACTGTGATTGTGAGTGTGGGGCTGGCTGAGTGTGAGTTTATGTGAGTTTGGCTTAGTGTAATTGAGTGTGGGGATATCTAGGTGTGATTGTGTGTGTAAGCTGTGTTTGTATAAAAAAACAAATGTGTTTTTACTTGCCTTCCTGCTTACCTTTCTGCAATCTCTGATGGTCCATTAGTATCCCTGCTGATGCATCCAAGGTGGTCCAGTGGGGGCACATGTGGTCTGCACCTTTGGCTGGTGCAGACCACATAAATCCTCTTCTGTGCCATGCTGTGTGAACTAGTCAGAGTGATGGCACGGTAACCTGGCAGCAAAGCTCTGACTCATTCACTGAATACCAGAACTGTTAAAAGACCACTATAGTGCCAGGAAAACATACAAACATGCCCCCACCCTCAGGGTCCCCCTCCCGCCGGACTCTAGGGGGTGGAAGGGGTCAAACTTACCTCTTTCTCCAGTGCCGGGTGGGGTGCATGCGCGGCAGTCTTCTCACTGTGAAAATCACAGTGAGAAGCGCCTCTAGCCGCTGTCAATGAGACAGCCTCTAGAGGCTGGATTAACCCATTTATAAACATAGCAGTTTAATCCCTGGCACCCAGGGTTAATCCTAGCTGGACCTGGCACCCACACCACTTCATTAAGCTGAAGTTGTCTGGGTGCTTATAGTGATCCTTTAAGGAGTGTTTAAAGTGCTCCCTTTAGTGATTTGTTATTTAGTTTATTGCTGAAATAGCATGATAATAAATAATGATTCTACTGGGGAGGCCAGTCTAGCATCACGTGTCAGCACAAAATACATTAAAGGCCACCCGGAGAGTAAGGCAAGGTCCTCCTTATTAGCTGTTAAGAGTGAGCTCTGCCACTTATACTTTATGTCCCCATACATTGAGGACTGCATACTGGTGTGACTAAAGCTTACACAGATAGTATATAGACCCGTGACAAATGTAAAAGGACAAAATAAGGAGAGAAGGAGAAAGCATCTAGCATTAAGATTTTATATAAAATGAAAAGAAATTGTATCACAGGCCTACTCTATGCTTAAGCACAAATTTACTAGCCTTCCTATTTACTGTGCACATCACCCATCGGTAAGGCTGGAGAAATGGTTAGAAATACCGTATATTTGGTATGTGAGAAATGGTTAGAAATACTGTATATCTGGTATGTGAGAAATGGTGAGAAATACCGTATATCTGGTATGTGAGAAATGGTGAGAAATACCGTATATCTGGTATGTGAGAAATTGTTAGAAATACCGTATATCTGTTATGTGAGAAATGGTTAGAAATACCGTATATCTGGTATGTGAGAAATGGTTAGAAATACCGTATATCTGGTATGAGAGAAATGGTTAGAAATACTGTATATCTGCTTTGTGAGAAATGGTTAGAAATACCGTATATCTGGTATGTACTCCACAAACTGCTTGATTTAAGCGTATAGGACAGTCAAGCCATTTCTGAAGCAGCTTCCGTAAAATGTGCTTTCAGGAGCTATTCCACCGCTCACAAATCAAATTCATTAAAAACACGTTTGTTTTCAGCAGCATGCGCTCTTTGATTAATTTTCAGCAACGTGAGTTATTTACTGGTACAGATTTCACTGCCACCCCGGATTACCTGCGGGATGGATGATTGATGGCTGCTGCTGGCACTGCTCTGCACCTGACAAGTGGCAATTACATTTTTCTGGATGTTCTAAATAACATATTGCTCACAATTACACCATTGTTTGGAGTCATGGACAGGGACAATTCATAAGTTAGGGGAAATTGCCAGTGTGAATTTAAAAAAAAAATGTAACAAACAGTCAGACAAAACTGTATAATGTTTCTATATTTTTTTATTAAACTAGGCACTAACTGTAACACATATAATATGAATACATTTTATATCAGTATCTTTGTTTGAGTACAGTAATATAATTATTATATATGAAGACTTTAATCATTTTTTTAAATAAAGTATTGTGCCTTAATGCATACATAGTTTGTGTGTCAGCAGGCACCATGGGTAATTTAGTGGTACCAGTGCATAAATATAAGCCTGTTGGAGGTTCATCTCCACAATCTTGCTTCTGTAATAAGAGGAAGCTGATTTTGTGCCCTGTTAGAATACTCTGTTCTTTCTGTCTCTCTAACAGTTCAGCTTTTTCTCTGTTATGTATAAATGTGATAAGAAAAAGTAGATTGTTTTGATTGTCTACGTCAGGCATAGGCAACCTTTGGCATTCCAGATGTTTTGGACTACACCTTCCATGATGCTTTGCCAGCATTAGAATGGCCGGACTAACGTACCAAAGAATAGTCAGGGTGCTAGCCGAGGTCAGGGGACACAGAAAGGGACACAAAGATAAATACAGGGAAATCAAAAATCAAAGCCAAAGTAAAAAAACAGAAGAAACTTGAATCAGGAACGCGCTCTGGGACAACCACTGGGAAAACCACGACAGGGCAATGCGGAAAGGTAATTGTGGGTTTAAATACCTGCTTTACCCTTCTGATTGGCCGAGATCAATCTTTGACACCCAAACGTGCGAGTGCGGTGCGTGCATGACGTGGGGGTATAATTTGCCGTGGATCCACAGCGGCCAGAGGCCGTTAGCATGCCGCAAGTGTCAGTCAAACAGATGCACGGCCGCTGGGTGCAGATACGGCAAGGTGAGGAAGAATATGTTACAGTAAGATCATTATGGGGGATGTAGTCCCAAACATCTGGAGTGCCGAAGGTTGCCTATCCCTGGTCTAATTGGAGTTTGCGTTCCTTTACATCACAGGGTACCAAGTGGAACTTGGGTTCGCTAATTCCAATACATTGAGTGCCACTCCAGATCACAAGTGAAGAAATGTGATAAGTCCCATAACTGCAAACACTACATGCATCACTTTCTCTATTCTAGGCTACATTACCAGGAGTCTGCTATTAAGAAGGTGGGTGAGTGGTAATTTTTTTTTTTAATTATTTGTAAGCATTTCTTGATACACTTATATAATACATATACGTATAAATAAAAAATTGCATATCACATTACATACATACAAAAAAAAAATAGACTAGGATTTGGTGTCGGGAGGTCCCACTAAAAGAAATATCTGTAAAAGAAGCAGATATGTCTATGTTATGCTGGTCACACAAGTGCTATAATAATAATGCACTTACATTTAGTTTCTACTACGCTTTTGTGTTATACCCTCTCATGTACTGTTATTCTGTATTTATATATTTCTGCTCTACATTTCGTATTAATAATAATAATGCCCTTCCATTTAGTTTCTGCTTCACTTTTTGGCTACACCCACTCATGTACTGTTATTTTGTATTTATTTCTTTCCGCTCTATATTTCTCCTTCTAATTTCTCAATTATTTTATTCCAGTTAGGGAGTTTTTTATTTTCATTATTAATAAAATTAGCTATGCCTCTATCCATCCTACATTGGTATATCATTTGTGCCTAATAACTGAATTGTTGCTTACCACCAAAGACTTCCAATTCCTTGAGTTCTATTTAAATTGTTAAGAGACATATGTAAAAGCACACTTTTTGGAGAACAGTCATATTTGTGCCCTAACCAGGTTGCAAAGAATTCTACGGCCTTTGTCCATAGTGATCTTAATAAAGGACATTACCACCAAATATGAATCTGATCAACTTTAAAAGTGCCACATCTCCAGCTAAATCTGTTTTATTTACATACATTTTAGCAATCCTTGCCGGTACTAAATGCCATCTATTAATCAACTTAAAATGTAATTTGTTCAAATTTACACAGTGGATGTTCCTATAGGTCAATTTCAAGGATCTATTCCAGTCTGGTATCACAATTGTCAGTTGTAATTCTTGCTCCCATGTTTTAATTGCCAGAGGAGTCAATTTTTTTTTTAATAACCTTCTCAATTCTAGGCACTTAGTTACAAAATTTTTACAATCTTTATGCTGGATTAATCTACTAAGAAGTTGAAACTCTTTAGAAGTATCCTCTCTGATAACACATTTTGACATTATACCCTTCACTCTTAAATATTTGAATCTGTCCCTCTATAATAGGCCAAATTTTGTCTGCAGATCTTTCAAAGATTTTATCTCATTATAATCCAGGAGATCATTTTTATACATTATTCCTTTGTTTCCCATTAAGACAGATCTAAATCTTCAGGTAAAGGAGTAGTGTAAATTATGGCAGAGACAATGTAGAATACCGTAGATAAAGTCCTGAGCAGAGAGGTGTAATTACTGAGAGAGAGGGATTGGCAGTTGTGTGGATAGTAAAATGAACAGAAAGACTGGGGTGAGAGATGGAAGAGAGAGATTCACATAGGGTGATTTTAACGATCAGCCCCTTCAGTAATGTTGCCACACTTACTCACCTGATAGTAGTAATCAACCCTGCTGCTAATCAGTGCAGCCTATTTAAGCAGCAAATCCCAGTACCTCCTTGCCCTTGCGTGGTTTTCTGTTTCCCAGAAGACTCCTTGTTTCCTGTGTGTTCCTGGTTCCTGACTTCGCTGCTCTCCGTTCTCCTGATCCTGGCTCGTCTGACTACCCGCTTTGATGCCTGATCCCTGCTTGCCTCCTGGACTTTGATTTTGGTTATTACTTTATTTTCTATTTATTAATAAAGGTATTTTTGCATCTAGTTCTGTCTCTGTCTGGTTCCTGGTCCCTAACAATGCATAAATATATTTCTCAGGGTAGATACAAAAGACAAAATATAATAAACACCACATGGCAAAGTAAGTCCCAAAACTCTTTTTTATAAAATAGATATATATATTATATTTACATTCTCTATGCTCTGTATAGAGAACGGGCCAATATATTTCTTAGTATGAATCCCAAGAAGGGGAATTGGTATTCTTCTACTTTCCTCTCGTATATGTGCATGAAGTGATAAAAGGACAAAAGACCAATAGTGTGGCAACCTCTGGAGCAAATATGTGAGGGTACAACAAAGTATAGGTTGTAAAACACTCGCATATATCTGAGCTATCCTGGATCTTTGTATAAACATTTATGTGGTATAATCCCCATTTATCATGTCTCAGCAGATAATATTCATATGTGAAAATACAAAAAGAGAAATGTACATATTATAGTGTTATATATGTGCATATTATACAAAAGAACATTGAAAATGCTGTCTCCCATGACTATGAACTATGTGGGCACTAGGCAATAGAACTTATGTGGTACAAACCTCACAAATGAAGAACACAGCTTGTAGTATAGTTTGTAAATATGTATAGCTTGTGGAGGAAATATCTAGAACCATGGGTGGTGGAGCAGTATTACAGCATTTATGGACAAGTATAAAACATAATAAAAAATTACTGGGAGCAAAAATCTGTGAATACAGCTAACACTGACGCATTTCACTCAAAGTGTCCAGATAATAGTTTGAGCACTACATGTATTTTGTTTGAGAGTTTGAACAGTTGCATTCACTTCCACCACTTCCATCACTTTCTAATAAAGCAGTGAAGTTTGTGTAGTAGTTATGTAAGCAAGCAGGGCCTAAATAACAGTAAATTCATATTTACCTACAGATCTAACAGTGCGATAAACTTTTTGAGGCGTTTTCATGATTTCAGACACATTTTTATATAGAGAGTTGCCAGTGTCACAGTATATAAATAAACCCAATATGCAGAGTCTAAACCCAGAGGAAGAATGCATGTATAGTCCCTAGAGAGGCCAGGCTTAGCAGTAGGAGTAATAGTAACAGAAATAAGTACAGAAATTAGATAAGCAATGTACAGAGTCAGGTCAGGGAATACTGAAATCTGAATATTCAGGAATAGCCAAGTCAGTAAACCAAATAATAAAATAATATACTATAACTGCACTATTGGGACACTAGAAACCATAACAGGACACAGGGATAAACACAAGGGGCCCTTGTATATGTTGGGGGCATATATGCAGTAGGCACACCCACAAAATGGAAGAGGGCGACAAAATGGATGCACTACCTCCTCCATGATGTCATGACGCCAGCACACGAGCACAGTGTTATAAAAGTAGATGGAAGAGCAGTAGATAACCTCAAGGTGGCTGTCCTAAGCCTCTGAACAGGGCTCAAAGGCGGTACAGCGGATCAGGCGGTTAAGTGAACGGAGGACCGCCAAGGTAAGTACAGGAGCCCTGACAGAGACACTTTCTCCCATGCCAACATATAGATACATTTGCAGAGATAGTGTGCTGCTGGGTGGATTTGTAGCATACTAATTTAATGTCCTCGGCTAGGTTTGGGACTAAGGTAAGTAAATGAGAGGGAGTTTAACACATGAGGTTTTAAAACTGTACATTTTTTAAAATGTCTTTAGTAAGCAGGGTAAAATTGGAGGGGAGACTTTAATGCAGCATTGTAACTATAAACACTTTTATAAAGTTGTTAGGTTATAATGTTGCTGAATTTATTTGTTTTGTTTCAACTTGTAGAGAGATCACAGTAAACTCTGTAATAACCATAGAAATGCAGCCCATGTCCTCTCAGATGCGCAATTAAGCGGTTTGCACCTGATGTGTAAATCCCATAAATGACACTCTTTGTTCTAAAGCGTGTGTAACTGTAGCATGTAAAAAATGTCTTCATTCGCCTCAAATTATTGTCTTTAGAAGATAAAACAATTCTTGTACAAATTTTGCCCTAGGAAAAGAACACAACTGTGATTGTTCTAAAACAAAAGCAAGACAGATTACAAACAGAGCGGAATAAGAGGAAAACAAGATTAGAATACGCAAAAAAACTGGATTGTTGAGGCCAGCATTCTATTATATGCAAGGATCGGCAAAGTTTATAGGAGCGTAGGCGATTGTTTGCCTCACTGAATGCAATGTACATTTTGTGTTTTCATTTATATCATTGGAGTAATACAATTACCATTACCCAATGTTATGAATGTATCTTGTCTGCAAAACTACAAATCAAAATAATAAGATTTTCTGTTCATTATAAAAGTTAAATGCATAAAACTAATAACATGTTATAAGTAAAATCACATTTGTAACAAAGCACAATATTTTAATGTATTAGAAATCATCTTTCTTACCTGCAGATATAATCAATGGGTCAATCTCATAAAAGATAATACCAAGTAGAGCCATCACAAAGCAGTTTATAATTATCAAAAAAAATGAATGATGGTGGAGTGATGTCTTGCGCTATATTTGGGCAGTTTACATTTTTGGTAAATAATTAGCACGGGCAAGGTGATACTCTGCACCCCTTGAAGTGTGCTTTTCAAGTGCAGAATAAATGGTCCACACTCTAGGCCCCTCGGTCTAATAAACAATACTAGTGAAATATTATTCATGAATTTGTTACTTTTATTTGAACATTAATTGGAAGGACTGCGTTGACTCACTAGAACAGGGATACGAAATCATCAGCACTCCAGATCTTGGGTCTATATCTCCCCTAATGCTTTGCTAGCATTATGGCTGTAAGAGAATTATAGGTGATGTAGTCCACAACATTTGGAGTGCCAAAAGTTGCCTACTCCTGCACTAGAGTCTGTCAAGTGTATTGAAATTTTTCTACTTTGTTTCAGTGGAATAAACATCACTTGAAATTTTGATTAGTTTTATATCTGTGTTGTTTTTAAAGGACCACTATAGTGCCAGGAAAACACACTTGTTTTCCTGGCACTATAGGGTCTCAAGCCCCCCCTCCCCCCCCCCACAAACCCTCAGGGCCCCCTCCCGCCGGGCTCTAGAGGGTGGAAGGGGTTAAATCTTACCTGTTTTCCCCCGCCGGTCTCCCTCGTTTCTCTGAAACTGCTATGTTTACAGCAGAAAGGGTTAAACCTACATGGACCTGGCACCCAGACCACTTCATTGAGCTGAAGTGGTCTGGGTGCCTATAGTGGTCCTTTAATGATAGTTCTGCCATATGTTTACTCTGTTTACTATGTTCTGCCATAGGTCTTACTCCATTACTCATGATCCTCCTTTCCCTCAAAAAAATCATGTAATCAATTATTTTAAGACATCTTAAATGGAAAAATTATAATTCATAATAAAAACTGAAATGGCAAAAAATGACAGAGCTCAGAATTAAATTATCATTTGGACCTTTCTATTTGGCAGGCAACAGCATCTACATTCTTTATTTCCACTTTTTACACTCACATTTGTTCAAATTATGAACTTGTCTACAGGGATAAATCAATGGTGCACGTGTAAGCCAACACTTAACTTCATTTTTTTATATATATTACGATTAATCTTCTTCTTCAAACTTTCCTTCTGCTATAATACACAGGAAAATGGAGTATAGATTATTGTTTAATGCACTACCAATTATAAAAGGGGACCTTAAACTCTGGTAAACATAAGAAATGTCCTTCATCATTGTCTGTGATCTCCTCTCATACATAACTTCTGGAACTATGTCATTGTGACAAACTGAGCCTCGTCACATGTTCTTGGAGGGGCCTGCTTGCCAGCCTTCTGCCAGAAGACTATGGGCCAGGTCAGCGACTGTAAAGACCCATATTTTATTCCCCCCAGTTTCCCTGGTTCGGCACTTTCCATAGAACCAAACGCTAGCTCACTGGCGGCTGTTCACATGAACTAAAACCGTGAATAGACTTCAGGGGGACTTAGCCGCGAATGCCCTTGGCATGAAAACTTTGCAGTTCTGGGTCGGTCCCCAGCGGCACTTATCCACGATTCTATGGAACTGTTTTGGGCATGGGACCATGCATGCGGTTGGCCAAAACTCTGACTTTAAGGAAATTCCTGTTTGGGTGTTCACACACAGGTTGTGGAAAAATGGCGCTATAGAATTGTGATATTGAAGTGAAATTAGCTGCTATACACTCTGTGGGTACTCCTAAAGACCCAACACACATAGAAATCACCAAAAAACAACAAAGGAAAATTTCAGATTTATCAGGTATCTATCCCTTTAAACCCTCAATTTCCATGAGTGTAGCGCTTAAATATAATTTTAACAGTTGTGAATATACATATATAGTGCCTTAAATGCACTTACCATCTATACAGTGCTTATATTTTCTTGTATATAAAAAAGAAAAGAGATATATACAAATAATAGTGCAATATGTCTGAAAATTTAGATTATACGTGTGAGTTGTAATGTAAATTAACTCACATTTTTTAGAGCCTTTTGCAGTGATAAGGCTCTAAACTTCCAAGAGTCTGTGTCTTTTGGGTAGACCACACAACCCCTCTCTCGTCCGTTACTCTCCAGAGTATATAAGATGAAACAGAGAAAGAAACGTCCAAACTAAATGTAGTATTTTAAAATACCAAGGTGTATCAATATAAATGAAATCCAGAAAAGTGCTCACCTTTTTTAGAGCCTTTTTAACTGGCTCTAAGTATATAGATTCATTGTCAATTTGTGGGGTGACACTATCCCTTTCTTGAATCACTTGTACAGGATGCAGGAAGTGAAGTATATAACAACTATGTTTATTATCAATATTAAAATGTATACAAACTATTATAAAAACAAAAAATATATAAAAACATATATAAGTAATACTAATGTATTAAGTGGTCTAGCATAGGTCCACTTGCAGCCAAAACGCGTTTCACCGAAAATCGGCTTCCTCAGTCAGCTTCAAGGTGTCTTCTATCTTCTCTGCCTTTTAAATCTTAATTTTCCCGCCAAAAATTCTTTTCTGCCGGTCCATAGTGATTTGTTGTGACGCGCCCGAAATGGCGTCGCGTCACTTCCGGTTTATTCCTACTTATTTTATTAATATTATCCAATTATTTTTCATATATTTTTAATTTTTACTACTAATTTTTTTATTCCAATATGAAGAACTTTTTATAAACAGTTTTTTTTTGTTTTTGTTTTTTTTTCCTATTCTAAATTATTTTTAACAAGAAGATAAGAATTCAAGAACTGCAAGAGACACTAAAACTATTTAAATTTGATTTAATTCATTACAACCATGGGACCTATATGTAAGTCTGTAATTCTAATTAAAAAACGTTATAAATGAGATTCAGAGGGAACACTATTTCGAAACATTTACTGTATATAAGTCAAAGTCTAAAGCATATCTAAAATATTTTCACTCTACCCTCCCCCCGCTCTTCCTTATTTCTGAAATAAGAAATACATAATATAAAATGTCTATTAAGTGTAAAATACATATTGCTATGCAAGATAGATGACATACAGTGTCTAAACTTGGAAATCTGTATATGGATTATTTGAATATTGATATATGCTCTTTGATACTTTTTCTATGCTATTTCGGCTCTTCATTTTTGAGTCCGATACGAACTGAAGGGAACGACGATATCAAGGACTACATTACCCATCAGTATATTGTTTCACAACCGGAAGTGACATCCACGAACGCAAAGAACTATGGGGCATGTAGTAGGAATAAACCGGAAGTGACGCGACGCCATTTCGGGCGCGTCACAACAAATCACTATGGACCGGCAGAAAAGAATTTTTGGTGGGAAAATTAAGATTTAAAAGGCAGAGAAGATAGAAGACACCTTGAAGCTGACTGAGGAAGCCGATTTTCGGTGAAACGCATTTTGGCTGCAAGTGGACCTATGCTAGACCACTTAATACATTAGTATTACTTATATATGTTTTTATATATTTTTTGTTTTTATAATAGTTTGTATACATTTTAATATTGATAATAAACATAGTTGTTATATACTTCACTTCCTGCATCCTGTACAAGTGATTCAAGAAAGGGATAGTGTCACCCCACAAATTGACACTGAATCTATATACTTAGAGCCAGTTAAAAAGGCTCTAAAAAAGGTGAGCACTTTTCTGGATTTCATTTATATTGATACATCTTGGTATTTTAAAATACTACATTTAGTTTGGACGTTTCTTTCTCTGTTTCATCTTATATACTCTGGAGAGTAACGGACGAGAGAGGGGTTGTGTGGTCTACCCAAAAGACACAGACGCTTGGAAGTTTAGAGCCTTATCACTGCAAAAGGCTCTAAAAAATGTGAGTTAATTTACATTACAACTCACACGTATAATCTAAATTTATCAGACATATTGCACTATTATTTGTATATATCTCTTTTCTTTTTTATATACAAGAAAATATAAGCACTGTATAGATGGTAAGTGCATTTAAGGCACTATATATGTATATTCACAACTGTTAAAATTATATTTAAGCGCTACACTCATGGAAATTGAGGGTTTAAAGGGATAGATACCTGATAAATCTGAAATTTTCCTTTGTTGTTTTTTGGAAATTCCTGTTTGGGTTTGGAGATAATTGAGTTTAGTATAATGCTTGACTCAATTATCTCCCAAGCATAGGGGAGGGATTGACCTATTTTGTATGGGAGTGTCCTGGACCTGAGAGCCAATGTGATTGTGTATTCTACTGTGTTTTACTCTCAAGTCCAGGGGGGAGTGCACCCTGCATGGGGACTAACATAAAAGGCCAATTGTGGCTACCATTAAATGAGATTCGTTTTACCCTTCATGAAGTCTAGGCTCATGTTTGGAGGATTGGAGAGCAACATTCACTCTGGGGATTACTATAATCCCTATACTCCCTTGGATCACAATGACTGCTCTTGTAAGAGCAGCCTGCTTCGCTCTCTGGACTAGGAGAGACCTACCCACTGGAAGCTGGATCCTGGTCTTGGGTTCAGAGTGGGTGGAGTACAGCGAGACCCCAACCAAACTGCGGCAGTTTGTGGGGTTTATGGTGGTTATGGTGTTCCAGTGCGGTGCTTATGGTGCTCCCAAGTGCTAGGAAGCAGCGATTGATGGAGGTACCCAGTTGGAGTGCCAGGCAGTCCGTCACAGTCAGCACTTATGCCACTAACTTACTCTCCTGTCCACGAAACACTTCTAGTAGACGTCTGAGTGACTGCCACTAGAAGTGTTACTAGGCACCAATGTAAACACTGCCTTTTCTATGAAAAGGCAGCGATCAGATTGAAAAACTGCAGGGAGAAGTTATAGACACCAGAACCAATATATTAAAGGACCACTCTAGGCACCCAGACTACTTCAGCTTAATGAAGTGGTCTGGGTGCCTGGTCCAGCTAGGGTTAACCCTTTCTGCTGTAAACATAGCAGTTTCATATGTTTATGAATGGGTTAAGCCTTCCCCCATTCCCTCTAGTGGCTGTCTCATTGACAGCCGCTAGAGGCGCTTGCGTGCTTCTCACTGTGATTTTCACAGTGAGAGCACGCCAGCGTCCATAGGAAAGCATTATGAATGCTTTCCTATGTGACCGGCTGAATGCGCGCGCAGCTCTTGCCGTAGCGTGCGCATTCAGCCGACGGGGAGGAGAAGAGGAGGATCGGAGGAGGAGAGCTCTCCGCCCAGCGCTGGAAAAAGGAAAGTTTTAACCCCTTTCCCCTTTCCAGAGCCGGGCGGGAGGGGGAACCTGAGGGTGGGGGCACCCTCAGGGCACTATAGTGCCAGGAAAATGAGTATGTTTTCCTGGCACTATAGTGGTCCTTTAAGCTGTAGTGGTTCTGGTGACCATACTTTCCCTTTACCATAGAGTCCTGCTGTGTGTTAGTTTAAAATTATGTTCTAGTTATCTTGTTTGTCCTTTGTGTAAAACACATATATGTATGTCAGAGAAAAATACGATTCTGACGTTTTCATACATGTAAAAAATCTGCTACAGGAACAAATATGTGAATATACTGAAGACATAGAGGCTCAAGCCAAATTATATTCCCTAACGAGCCAACACTTTTATATGATACTAAGGAATGTATCTTCTTGCAATACATGACTTTTAGTCATAGTCTGGGAAACCCTGTTAAAGTGAAGATGTTTTGACAGGTTCTCTTTAGCTCAGAGCGGGATTAATATATATAGTGTCCTGAGCAGTCACCTAGGGTCCAGGGGTTGGACAGGGGCCACAGAGCCAAGACTTTGCTTGGGACTATTCACCATCCATATGAAAGAATAAAGGGGGTCAAAACTGTTTAGGGCCCTGTGGGATCTTAATTCTCCTTGCTTTAACCGAACCCTCCCACACTCCGTATTTATTATAATTTATAACAGAGATGAATTATATAATCAACTAGAGCTAATGAGATAAATTAACTACTTGCCTTCTCCACAGTACAGACAAAACATTTCTGTAACACCTGCTCCCTCCCAGTCCAGCCAGCATATTGCTATTGCTCATGGAGGTGAATTTCCTGAGATGCTGATGTCAATGCTAGTATGTAGGTCTCTGAACAGGGTGAAACCAGTCACTCAGTTCCAATACTCAATACGCTTTTGGTTAATGACTAACCACAATAACTACAATCCATGCCCTGAGGTTGCTATGCTGGAGAGGGGGCGACACTTTCACGGGGGCGACAAAAAATGCCACCCCCAAATGCTCTGACAGATGCCTTGCTAGCCTCATGTCATGGGGGGCCAAAAAGCTGGTCACCTGGCCACCTTAGAGCACCCCTGAGATGGTGTATAGTCTAGCCGGGTGGTGAGGGAGCACTGTCCTAAGAGCTCTTTCTTCTCTGCTCCCTTTCGCACCCTTCTCTGATGCCGAGAGGCAGAATATGACATCTCTCCAGGCCTGGCATCACTAAGAGGTGCGGGAGCAGAGCAAAGCTCCCTTGCTACCTCCATTGCGTGCCCAACCCTCCTCCTGTCCAGCAAGCCCAGCCAGGAGCCCAGCAGCTACACTGGACCCCAGGGACAGGATCCAAAGGTAGGGAGGATGGGTGGATTTAAATTAAAATAAATAATAATAATTTGTGAGTGTATGAGAAAATGTTTATGTGTGTGTCTGTGAGTGAATGTGTGTTTGTGTTTAAAAACCAAAGGAAAAAAGTTACCTGCGCTCTCTCCTTAATTCCTATGTATATTTAGACAAATGGAGGTCATTTAGTTACTCCAATGACCATTGCAGGAAATGCCCGCCTGCCATCATCAAGGCAGACCCCCCTAAGCGGACCCTTATACTGACCCTTCACCTTGCTTCCTTGAGCTTCTGGCAAAATGTGTCTGAATATGCCAAATAGTGAGAATGTGTGTGTCTGTGAGTGTGTGTCAGTCAGTGAGTGGGTATTTCAGCTTGTTTCTGTAAGTGAAAGTGTGTTTGCTAAAAAGTGTGTGTGACAATGACCATGTATCTGTCCTTGAATGTATGCCAGTACTGTACGTGTCTGTCTGTCAAAAAAGTGTATGTTGGTCTTAAACAGGAAGTGGTGCAGCCTTGACAGGAAGGGGTGGGGCAACTGTAGATTAAGTGGGTTCCTGAGTTTTGTCATGCATACGGAAGCACAAATCTAAAATACACAAATTATAGCTAGGAGTACATTTATGCCATCGTTATTGTAAAAAAAGAACCCATATTTGCTAAATTGTCTTGTAAAAACAGACAATCAAGGTTAATAAATGGCAGCTTTATTGTAAAACTCTGGGACAGATTTCTTACAATATAAGTATAGCATGTGTATCATAAGAAGCCACTGAACCCCTTAAGGACACATTCCAAAAGTTTGGTCATGATTCCCTTTTATTCCAGAAGTTTGGTCCTTACGGGGTTAAATACCCCATGGAAAAAAAGAAACACATGAAAGTCATAATAAGCAATATATTGAGTCCTGAGGCTGGGATAGTTGGGGCACTAGGCTACAGCATTAACCTGCTGGAAAGGTTTGTAGAGCCAACTTGTAAGGAAACACATTTACAGCACAAGAAAATTGTATTTATGTATGTATGTATATTTGTGTTTTTATTCATTGCCGATTCACATTCTGCAGCCCATATACCCCGTCCACACACTGTTGAGAGTGTCTATGCGTGTGGATGGTGTATATGGGCGGTAGAGTGTGAAGGTGCAAGAAATTAAAAACAAACCAGAGAGCAGTTATAAGTAACATCACCTGGTAATTCCAGATGTTAAGTGTAAGATTTCGGAGAATGGAAACAGACGGTGTAAATTAAGGTTAGTGAGAGCCACTTTATTGATTAACAGGTCGTGAGAAAAACTGTCCGATAACATTGGAAAAGACCCCTCACATTCCGTGCAATTCACTGTTTAGTGAATAAACCTCACAGCATTTCAGAAGCATTGATCTATAACAGCCATAACGTTCTAAGAGAGTACGTGAATCAGAGTGTGATTACCATTACCTACACATTTTATTCCAATCTTAGATAATTAAATTCTTACCAATCATGTGATTTTTTAAACTGAATATGATTTCATTTTAGAAGTTATAGGGATTTTGTGGATTTTTTTATCCTTTTTCTAAGAATAATAAGATTGCCAGCGAGAAGACGGAGCCAGTAAAGGGAGTGTAATTGTTATGGTGCTTTGAAGAGGGAATAAAAGTGAGCAATACCATGCCTGTCTGCACTGTAATTGAAAGAGCAAACAGCCTCATGTTCTCCAGTTCAGGAACAGATGCCTGTCCAGAATGAAATCTTCATACACCTGTATTTATTCTATTCTACTTGTCTCCGGCTGCCAGTTGCTGCCAAGGGCCAATCAGAATTTGTCAGCTCAATGAAAAGAAATTTAAAAAAAAAAATTTTGTTCGAAAAAACTGACATGAATGCATGATACTTGGATAGACAAAAATTTAATTCAAAGCACGTACTCCAAAAATTGTCTCAGGCTGAGACATATCAGCAGGAGTGACAGCCTTAATACAGGGTATTCTAACAGAAAAATACTTTGAAATATGCTCAAAAATAATAATTCTGTTTTCATGCAAATAGTTGAAAGATATATATGGAATTCTAACATTTGTGGATATAGAGATTGATATATACCTGCAACTGCATGTGTGTGAATCACTCAGCATTTAGTTTATGCACTGTGTATCAGATGGCCCTTACCTTAGTAAAGCAACTCACACTAAGTTACAACTGATGCTGTAAGCTCTGAACATATGCCACAGTGCTGTTCAAAGGGGAACAGGACATTAAAGAAATTTCAACAAAATAGGTTTGACTTATGTGATGGTGGAGCTCTGAAAATGAAGAAGCTGAGAGTAAGTAATAAGAGAGCGTGTTTGTATTTTTAAACAGTCACTATGTAGATGCATTGAGCAGCTTTAACATTTGGAAGATGTTTGAGAGTCTTACTGAGCTGATCTGCAATTATATTCTGAGAATAATGCTTAGTTCTGAGAATAATGCTTAGAACATAACTCTGGAGATTGGCAAGATGAGATAAGCAGTGGGGACACAACATGAAGGATGATCATATGGTTTTGATAAATGCCCTGATTGAGTTCTCATTCCATACGTTATCATTTTGTTCTTCTATTTTCAATCTGTCTGCATTATCCTATCAGTAAACTACGAAAGCCACCATATTTCACCAGAGCTCCTGCTACTCAATGTTATCTATCCTACAAGCACACCAAAATAATTCCTTCTGGTTGCAGAGTCCACGATCAAAAGAACTCAAACCTTTAGGTGAGACTCCTAGATTCCTGTTCAACCAATAGATATCACTTCAGTAGATACTTGTTCAACTATAAGTGCTTTTTGTTTTTGAGGTGAAACAGTTTTGTTAGGAGTATTTACTCTGTAGCCCACTAATAACAAACGCATCTTCAGAGACTTCATAAATGCATTTATCGTGTGTAATAAGCAAGTTGAAAGCTGTAACATTGTGCCAGCATTACTGTCCTCTTGACTAATTTTAAATCTTACATAGCTTTACTGGTACTTTGGAGTAATTTCTGTAAGTCCTAAAACTCCACAACAGTCAACTGGAAATGTTCCAATAGTTTATCCATTTTTGAAATATATTTTTCGTTTAACAGTATTCAAATCTTGGGTCTCTGTTTAAACCAGAGCTGTTATTTCCCAGCATTTAAATATACTTTTTTTTTTTTTTTTTACTAGGACTCTATATTTAGCAAATATGTTTTTGTGAGGTCCATAAATATTAAAAGTAGAAATCCACACATATAACTTGAAATTGGGTTTCACCATCTTGGATCCCTTTCTACCATTGAACATAGCTAGTGAAATAAGAAAAAAAGAAACGACAAGGGCTACTATATGCATAAAGTGTTATACTCTGAAATGTGGTGTAAAGTTATAAAAGTAAGGGTCTAAAGAGGCTCCTCCTCTCTTCCACTTTTCTGAACAGATACTTTTCAAACATAACCCCCAACATGTCTGTTCTAATCTCATTTGTATTACGTGCCCTGGCTGTGCCTAGACTGTTCTGAATTGCAATATAATTTGTTAAATCACAGGAAAACAAGATAACACAAATTATTAAGGAAAATGTATCCATACTTACTGTAATTTTCTTTTCCTGGCTTTTATTCATGGCAGCATTTAACCTATGGTTAGCTCCTCCCTCTAGCCTATACGACAGGAAAAAACTAAATTAAACAATTAAGAGGACAGGTATATAAGGCTCTCTGTAAGCCTAGGTCCTTAGTCCAGTAACAAGCATGCCTTCCAAAGTGGGAGGGAACGTTAAATGCTGCCATGAATAATAGCTAGGAAAAGAAAATTACGGTAAGTATGGATATATTTTCCTTATTCCTGGCTGTCATACATTGTGTCCCGCGCTGTCCCGGTCCCGCCGTCCGTCCTCTCCTGTCGGGCGGTGCGTATCGCTGGCTGGCGTTGCACGCGCGCACCTCCAGGGATGCGCGCGCATCTGGGAGGGCATCCGATGACGTGCGCGCGAGCACACGGTAGCCGGCAGGGGTGACATGACATTAACTTTTAAACTGATAGTAGCCTATTGCTACTATCTATTTATATCCTCCCTCATTTATGTCCCTGCCTATCAGAATATACCTTACCCTATATTAACCTCCTTCTGACATCACTTCCTTGCCCTGTCGTGATTTATTATAGCCCGAGAGTGCGTTCTGAGTAGTTGTCTTTTCTTTGGTTTCTGACTTCGGCTTGTTATTCGGTTATTCTCGTTTCTGGCTCCCTGAACTTGGCTCTGTCTATTCGCTTTTCCGTATCTCTATATCCCTGACCTTGGCGTGTTTGACTATTCTTATCTCTTATTCCTAAGTTAAGTCCGGCCACTTTAAGGTCCGGTAATACGTCTGCCTGTGCTTGCCTTTATTGTTCTCTGGTTTGCGTGTTGGGGAGTATTAACCTTGACACTGGCCAATCATGGCAGCATTTAACCTATGGGAATACCCAAGCAGTAAAAACTACAGGGAGGGAAGTAATGCCAATAATTTATTAAACATGTACAGAATTTAAAACCGAGAGACCAAAATGGGAGTCAGCTGTTGAGGCTACATCCAATCTATTGTGTCGTACAAACGTCTTGAGTGAAGATCAATTTGCTGCCTTACAAATGCTCTCTGCTGGAACACCAGCCACTGCAGCCCATGAAGTAGAAATGGACCTTGTAGAATGTGCCCTGATCCCCTTAGGCACTGGAACATCTTGAGACTTATATGCTCTAGTAATAGCTGTGATGATCCAAGAATGGAGAGTGGCAGTTGAAGTGGCTTCACCTTTACGTGTTCTCCCAAGAATGATAAACAATTGCTTGGATTTCCTCCAACCAGCAATACGTTGAATGTAGGACGTTGAACATCGCTTGAGATCAAGCCTGTGACATCTTTCTTCCACAGGAGAAGTTGGATCAGGAAAGTAATCAGGTAGGACAATTTCCTGGTTTAAATGAAAGGATGTTACCACCTTAGGTAAGAATTCTGGTCTTGGACGAATAATTACACGGTCATGAAGGAAAGATATGTAAGGTTTGTCAACCGAGCGGGCTTTAATATCAGCAATTCTCCTAGCAGGGACTAATGCGAGAAGGAACAATGTCTTGTGAGAAAGCATGGCGATGGAGATTTCTTCCAAAGGTTCAAACGGAGAATCTGTAAGGGAATGCAAAACCAATGGAAGATCCCAAGGGGCCGTAAAGGAATGGATCGGAGGTCCGATTCTGATGACCGCTTTAAAAAAACGAATTACAAATGGATCTTCAGCCCATCTAATCCCTGAAATGGCTGATATTGCTGAACAATGAACCTTAAGCGTATCGAGGCTGAGGCCCTTGTCCAGTCCGGCTTGTAAAAATCTCAATACTTGCAAATTCATGACTTCTCCCAAGGAATGAACTTCCTTCTTCAGCCAGTCTGCAAATTTCTGCCAAATTTTGTGATACGTGTGACAGGTAGAATCTTTCCTTGAACACAGAGTAGACACCACCTGTTCTGGAATACCCTTAGAGATTAGGGATTGCCTTTCAAGAGCCAGGCCTGAAGCCTAAGTTTGTGTGGTTCCGGATGTCGAAGAGGTCCCTGGAATAACAGATCCTCTGACAGAGGTATTTCCCACGGATGGTCTATCATTAGTCTCCTCAACAGGGGGAACCAAGGACGTCAAGGCCAAAATAGTAAAATATCACCTTGCAGTTTTCCTTGGGTATTTTCTTGAGGACAGTATGGATCAAAGGAATCGGAGGAAAGATGTAGGCCAGATCGAAGTTCCATTTCACTGAGAGACCATCCTGGGCCATGGCCCTGGGATGAAACCATCTTGAGATGAAGGTTGGAACTTGTGCATTCTTTGCTGAGGCCATAAGGTCGACTTGGGGTAGTCCCCACCTTTGGACCAATTGTAGGAATATTTTCCTGGAGAGTTGCCACTCCGTCTCTTCTACCTGTTGTCTTCTCAAAAAATCTGCAACCACATTGTCTTTCCCTGGGAGAAAAACTGCACACAGACCTGACAAATTCTTCTGAGTCCAGGTCATGAGAGGTAGAATCTCTTTTCTCAGTAATGTGCTCCTGGTGCCACCTTGATGGTTGATATAAGCCGCTGCGGCTTTGTTGTCTATCCTGATTTTCACCCATCTGTTCCTCAGTTGACCTTGAAAATGAAGGATAGCCAGAAAGGCCGCTCTTAGTTCCCGAATATTTTAGGGTAATTGACGGTCATTGTGAGGCCATGCTGCTTGAACAAACCATTTTACGAAATGGGCACCCCAGCCTGACTGGCCTGCATCGGTGGTTATGATCCACCAGTCTATGTTCTTTAAAGGAAACCCCCTGGAAATGTGATTCCAAGACAGCCACCAGTGGAGATCCTGCTTCAGATATCTTGAAATGAGAACTGGCGTTGAAGAGGTCTAGCAGGTACCTTTGAAGTGGTCGGATATTCCACTGTGCCCATCTGACAAGGCCTATCGTTGATGATAAAGTGCCCAGTAACTTCATGAAACATCTCGCTGGAGCCGAGGACTGCTGACGAAATTGTCGTACCCTGTGCAACAGAGTCATCTTCCTTTCGTATGCCAAGGAGACTACAGCAGTTTTGGTGTTGAAGTGAGCACCGAGAAATATCAGCTCCCTGGATATATGGCTCTTTTTTGTGGTTTATCAACCAGCTGAAATGGGAGAGTGTCTCTAAAACCTGAGACCAATGCTGAATTAACAGGCTGTATTCTGAAGCTGTTATCAAAATGTCGTCCAGGTAATGGAAGATTGTGACTCCTTGTTTCCTTAGCAAGGCTATAATCGTAACCAGGACCTTCGAGAAAGTTCTGGGAGCAGTGCTTATGCCAAATTGCATGGCCCGACACTGGAAGTGATGGTTGTAAATGCAAAACCTGAGGAATCTCTGATGGGGACTGGCAATTGGGATATCATAATAGGCTTTCCTCAAATCTACTGAAATCATCCAGTCTCCCTGATGAATCACCAGTATGATGGATATTAAAGACACCATGCAAAAGATCCTGATTCTGAGGAAGAGATTGAGCTGGTGTAAATCCAAAATCGGTCTCCATTTCCCTCCTGTTTTTTTTTACTAGAGGAATAAAATCCCTGAAACATTTCCTTTTTTGGTATTCGTACTACAACTTCCTGTTAAAGAAGGGACCAAATGTTATGTAATAGCACCTCTTGTTTTTGAGGATTTGTGGGTACTCGCATCCTTATGAACCGTGGAGGTGGAATAAAGTCTTCGAACTCTAGGGTGTAGCCGGATGACACTATGGCTCTTACCTACACATCCTGAATCGGATTCCAGGCTTTCCTGAATTGTAAGAGTCTGGCACCTACTAGGGAAGCTTGGGGACTGTAAATCTGCAGGGGTTAAATTTTGTGGCATTGAAAGGGTCACACTGGGACCAAGGGGCGGCAACCTAGACAAAAGACTTTTACAAAGGGAAAGCTTTTGGATCTACAAGCTCAAATCACTCTCACCTCTTGGTCTTAATGAAGGCTTTTCATATACCCCTTTCATATCCGATTAATGCTTAATGGACTTTTTCCTCTAGTCTCTCTATCCTTTGGAGGCACCATGCACTTATATATGTGTACAGACTTTACACATATGTAGACTGTTATCCATGCCTGATTCTTTTGTACATTCTGTATTTATAGCTTATGTAGTGGTCTGAATATTAGACATACTCATTTATTATCTACTTGATATTTTGTTTACTTTTCTCTCTTTTTTTGTATATTTGTTTTTCATTATTTATAATAAGATTCTGGACATGAATACCAATTGGGGAGATATATTGATTTACTTAGATATATTATTATCATTTGTTATTATTATTTTGTATCTATTTACTATTATTATTTTTTATATATTGTCTTATTTATTTATTTATCAGTACTATATTTTTTATTACTGCCTTTTTGTTGGGATCTATTTCTCTGTAGTCTAACCTACTGGTGTATTTACAGACTTTAATTGTAGGCAGAATAGATGCATTGAGAATAAGTTCTGAATGGTATTAGAGTTTATGGATGTTTACCTCAAGCACATTATATTCTGTGCACAGATCGTGTTCTCCTTTGTGGGAGTAGACATTATATCTCACTTGCTTTATAGGGGGTGAGACAATCGATAGTCATTATCAATATCTCTATTACATGTAGGGACTTCGTATCCCATTTTATATATATTTATTTTTACTGTTTTTTATGATACCGGTATCCCGGTCCGTTTTTCGGACCCACCCACTATGTGCCTATTGGCTGTTTGTTCAGTTCCGGCACACAAGCCGACACCCTTTTACTCCGCCCACCTGTCAATCTGTGGATACGGAGTGTCTGGGAACTTAATTTATGTGGCAACAAAGTATACATGCCAGTTCCGTTCTTACGCCACTTGGCCCCTCCCCACCTGGACCACGTGACCGGGATATGCACGTCATTTTCATTAGTCCATTGGATAAACATGTGAGTTATCCCCCCATTGGATACAGGTATTCATGCCCGTTTGGTACTTTTGTATTTAAGGGAAATCAGACTAGTCTCTTGTTGGCCCCTGACGAAGGTGCATCTCTTAAGGCACCGAAACGTGCGTCGGGCGTTTTTTTCATATTTCATGAACACTGGGCACTGGTGTATTTAGCACCATGTTTGGCACTAATTCTATGGGATTTTTTTCTGTCTTACATACTTTTCACTTACTTTATTTCTGCTCCTATGTCTATCTAGTCAGCTTACCAGGGAGAGAGGCTTTTTTAACTGTATATTGTCAGTTTCTTAGAAACTGAACATTTAAATTATTATCTTTCTTCTCTCTCTGGGTCCTATACTTAATCCTTTCCTGTATGTAATAGGTGGAGTTTGTGTTTTTGATATATACTGCCCCTGCTTCAGATAGAGGTGGCTTTTGGCCTTTATACAATCACAATACTCAGCTTATGGATATTAGTCAGGTATAAGGAGTGTATACCCAGAGACAGTCCTGTTCTAGGTATCTTTTATTTTTTTTACTGGACTCATCCCTATTCAGTATTTTTTCTAATAAAGTGGTTATATAGATAGGGCTGCCTGTTCAGTATTTATGAACTCTATATATTTACCTATGGGACTCTGTAATCTGGGGGACATGGGAGTATCAGTTTCACTTCTATAGGATTATACATTATGTATGCATTCATTATTGGATATATCTGATTCCTAGTAGTCTTTATATTATTAGCCAGTTTATTTATAGGACTACATAGCTATATTTTGATTTCCAGGCGATGCAGCAAGCCTCAGGAGTGTTTATGCACTGAGAACTTGCAGTATCTTTTCTTTCTGTTGCTATTTTTGTCAAATTGGGGTTAAGCCCCTTTAGGGACCCCTGGAGTCCCATTGCGGTACACAAGTTTCTGGGTGGGACCCTGACACTGACCCCCTTTTTTCTTTAGGGGAGAGTGTGTGGGTATACACCCAGATCTCTGTTTCTTCTCTGTTTGTTTTTGACTGTAAACTTCAGAGTTGTTTTTTAGCCCGAAAGGAAGGATGGATTCTTGCCTCTGGATGCTTTAGCCGACTGACCGCTTTTCCAGGTATTGTGCCTAGTATATTCTCTACCTGGTCTGTATGCCTTACTCTCCCTATAGGAATTAGGTTCTCTGTAAGGTCTGCGGTCTGGAGGGGGTTTCCTAGGTCTCTTATCCTGTGGCAGAAGGACCTGTTTGGCATCTGCTGGCCTCTTCTAAGTGTTTTCCCAAAAGGACATCACCTAGAAAGGGTAAGGCACATAAATTGTGTTTAGAAGCGATGTCTGCTCCCCAAGATCTCAACCATAGGGCTCTTCTTGCAGATACTGAATATCCCATAGTTTTAGAAAGGACCTTTATAAGGTCTGTAGAGGCCTCACAAAGCCATTCACTGGCCAATTTCACCTCTTTAAGAGACTCAGAGATGTGGTGTCTTCTAACAGCTCTATCCAGGTCCTCGTCTATATCCATTACCCATGCTTCCATAGTCCTTGACATGGCTGAAATGGCTACTGCTGGATGACAGCCTAAGCCTGCTGTGACAACAATTTTGAAAGGTTGGCATCAATTCTTTTGTCCACAGGATGTCTAAGAGAAGCATTACTATTGATGGGTAGAGTAGAGTGTTTAGCCACCTTGATAACAGGTGCATCAACCTTAGGATTAAAAATCCAAAGTTTAGAATCACTCTCATTGATTGGATATAGCTTCGGGAGGCGTGATTGTAAGGAGAACCTTTTCTCTGGAGTGGCCCATTCAGTCTTCATTAGCTCCGAAATGGATTTATGCACTGGAAAAGAGACTCTTTTGTGGCTCAGATCCCCCCAAAAATTGTCTGATGCAGATGATTCTTGCACCTCCTCTGGAATCTCCAATGTTCTCCTGACTAAGGAGATCAGATGTTCCACAGCTCTTGAGTCCAAGGGGCATTGACTGCTGGAAGCTTCCTCTTCACTTGAGGAAATCTGTTCTAATTCCCAGGATTCTGCCATGCCTTGTCTCCCTTCCTCTGATGATTCTGAACCCATCTGGAAAGAATCTTGTCTAGGCCTTTTGCCTCTGGTAGATTCGGCCATTCCTTCTGCCACTGCCTGTTATATCCAAGTGGCAATATCTTGTGCAGAGGTTGCAGCCTGGGGTGCCTGATGTTGCTCAGATTCACCCGCAAGTAGAGCTAAACACTTTCGGCAAAGCCTGCAATTCTCCAAAGGCCTTGCACCACATCCTGGGCATCCGCTGGCTTCTCCCTTCTCCGTGATGGAGATCTAGGGCCCGACCGGTCTTGAGGGCTGTTGAGATAGAAGTCATAAAAAAGACTGTACCCTCTGTGCACTCTTTAATATTATTTCCAATAAATAAAAGAAATTGAGTATTGCTCACCTATGGCCTATTATAGATGACTTGGTGGATATAGGAGAATGGTCCATATTTACCTATGGGCTAAGGATGAAAGGTTGCTTTAAATCCACAATGTAAGTAAGATGATAAAATTTTCCCTTAATGGGAAACAAAACTCCATATCTTACCTGCAGCAGGCTAAAAATTTCAATTTGAGAGCAAAAAACCACATCCAAATCCAATCTTGCTGTGCAGAGAAAAGCTGAAAACCTTGAAAGCTTCAGTTTTAAATTTCGCGATCCGCGCCTTTAAATCTGTGCGCATGCGTGCACGGACAGAAAATGATCCGACCGCCATCTTTAGAACTGGGGAACTAGGGTCAATCGCAGCCGTGCTATTTGCGCATGCACACGCATAATACATACAAACGGCTTGCCGTGCGTGCTGTTTGCACATGCGTGTGGAGATTACTGCCAAAAATCGGCAAAAATAAACTTACCAGACTCTTCTGTAACTGCTGCCGAAATAATTCCCGGCAAAGCCTGGAAGTATGGATGTAGCTGGAGCTGATCCAAGATGCACTGCAGAGGAACTAATCTCTGCAGTCTCCAGGGGTTCCCGTCTACACAGAGGTGGGCTACATGTTAACCTGGAGCTTCCTGGGCAGGGAGGCTAAACTGTCCGGGGTGAAGACTACATAGATAGTCAGGTGAGCAGAAAAAAAAAATGACAACAGATCAAACTGCCTTTCCCTGGCTAAGAGGACAGGAAAAAAAGACTGAGGAACTAGGCTGACATAGAGCCTCATATAACTGTCCTCTAAATTGTTTTCCTGTCCTATTGGCTAGAGGGAGGAGCTAACCATAGGTTAAATGCTGCTATGATTGGCCAGGAAAGGTAATATTTACATTGGGGAAACAGTTCTGCCTTGAACCTAGGACAAATAAAAATAATATGTACTGCATCAATAGTAATAATAATTTCATACTATATCTATTTCTGCAGACACCAAATATAATCCTCCATTAAAAAAATGGGGAGTGGATTGCTTATTTTCAATTTTAGTATGCTCCAAAACCAACCAACTGCACTGTATTCAAGAAAATAAACAATGGCAACAAAAAGGAAACGACCCAAATAAATCCAAGATGATTTGTTGATCTCAAACTATATTGACTCAAGAATTGCAATTACCAAAGTCAGTGGAGAACATAATTGACCCACACATTTGAGTCCAAATTCATTGTCCTAGGAAACAGTGGTTAAAAAAGTCACATTATTAAGAAAGCTACAAGGAAAGAAACAAGTGACCCAGATCTGATTGAGCAGCGGAGATGATGTGATGGATATTGGCTGAAGGCACTTTGTAATTAAATCCTTAGGACAACAACAGGAAGCAATAGAACAAGTAACCCATAGGATTTCTTCCCCACAATATAACAAAAGCACAACTTTAAACTAATTTAATCCTTTCAGTGCTGAACCAGTGTGCAATGCATTTTAACTATCTAAATTACCATTTGTAGACAAATGGAGCATAAATGGTCACATTAGGTATATATGTATATATATATATAAACAGTTCACACTTAGCATTCTTTTTATAAATAACACATAAACAGAATTATCCAATCACTCTGATGTGGAAAAATGAAGTACTGGAAAAAAAGACAATTCAATAAAGTACCACTATAGACACCCAGACCACTTCAGCTCAAAGAAGTGGTCTGGGTTCCAGGTCCCTCTAGGGTTAACCCTGCAGCTGTAAACATAGCAGTTTCAGAGAAACTTCCCCTTTCTTTGCACAGATACTTCCTGGTTCAGTCCACCCACCGCTCCCTTTATCAAGACATTTACTTGGTGGGCCCTCTTTTTGCAGGCCAACCTGAAAGTCAATTTTGGCACACCACAACCTGGCAACACCATCACTACTATAACTATGCTTATTGTTCCCAACCACAAATATATATATATATCATTAAGGATCATTAAATTTAATAAACTTTTAGTAAACGATAACAGTTGTCCTTTAAGCTAGATTATTATTATGTTAGTATTTATATAGCGCCAACAAATTCCGCAGCGCTTTACAGTGGGTGGACGAATAGACATCTAGTTGTAACCAGACAGGTTGGACACACAGGAACAGAGGGCCCCGCTCAATGAGCTTACATGCTAGAGGGAGTGGGGTAATGTGACACAAAAGGTAAGGATAGTATTAGACTAATGACAGTTGCAGAAGAGGAATCAGTCGGGAGCTATTAACAGTTTAATTGATGCGCTTTTATGAAGGAGTGCGTTTTTAATGATTTTTTGAAGGAGTGGAGACTGGGTGAGCATCTAACGGAGGAGGGACGTGAGTTCCACAGGAACGGTGCAGCCCTGGAGAAGTCTTAAAGGCGAGCATCAGAGGTGGGAGTACAGACAGAAGATAGAAATATGTCTTCAGCAGTCTAGATGCACAGCTTTCCCCATGATGTGGTTGAGTGAACATTAGCTAATGCATGTAGTAATTTTGTCACTTACATTTAAAGTGAACATGGCAGGTTAACTTTAATGGGAGACTGTAGGCACTGTAATTGCTCCAACTCATTGAAGTTGTTATGTCTGGGTTCACTGGTGCTGTCCTTCCATTCATTATTAAACCATTTTTAATGTTTTATTGCAATACAAGAGTTTTCAGCAATTCAATGAGAACCTTGAGCAGCAATGGGCATTAGTCTGAGCAGCAATGGGCAGCTGTGATTGCCTGAGTGTGTAAACTGACTGCTTTCAACCTATCACAGTTCCCATTCAGATATGAATTAGTATGGCTAGAAGAAAGTGTGTAATCTTTGCCTTAGCCATACATATAGTGTGAGTGAAGCTAGGGGAAGCCAATAATGCTCATTCAGTATTAATCCGCTAGAATATAGTTTACCACTGAATGGAGGGACAGTGCCAGGGAACTCCAGGCACTTTAACAAATTGTTTGTAAGTGTTTCAGCATTGTAACAGCCACTTCTGGTTTGATTGTAAATTGCCCTGCATTGTGGTTGCTATGCTTGGGAAGCAGGAGAACTGCCTGTAAGAAACTTTGTACCTCTTTCACTATGTTTTGTGAATGTTGAGATACTGATAGGCTGAGAGTGTTCCATACTTACAAAAGTAACTGGGCAGAACTGACAAACACCGAAGTATGTTCCTTTAAAGAAGGTGGTGGGTAGTGATGTACCGAACGGTTCGCCAGCGAACGGTTCCTGGCGAACATAGCATGTTCGCGTTCGCCACGGCGGGCGAACATATGCGCGGTTCGACCCGCCCCCTATTCGTCATCATTGAGTAAACTTTGACCCTGTACCTCACAGTCAGCAGACACATTCCAGCCAATTAGCAGCACAGCCTCCCTAGCAGACCCTCCCACCTACTGGACGGCATCCATTTTAGATTCATTCTCAAGCTGCATGCTTAGTAAGAGGAGGGAAAGTGTAGCTGCTGTTCATAAGATAGGGAAAAGCATAACTAGGTTAGGGATAAGGGTATGCTTTTTTTGGATTTTTTTTTTCTATCTAATGTAAATTGCACTTAGTTGTCTGCCACTGCTGCCAGCTTCTGTGTCAGGCTCACAGTGCATACTGTGCCCATTCCCCAGTCAGTGCCACCACTTACATCTGGTGTCACAATAGCTTGGATTTAAAAACAAAAAACTTTTTTCACTGTTATAGATTGAATAGCAGTC